>OZ018327.1:1695794-2215794 GCA_963969495.1 Ceratothoa steindachneri | reverse complement strand
TTTTAGGGTTAGTAATCTTCTTCGAGAGCTAGGTATAGCTCTCGGGCTGGTGACGCCTCTGGTTCTGCTCAGGACGCCACCTTGGAGGGTACCACATTTGGCTATTTGTTGCCACGCCTCTGTTCCCAAAGCTTGTACAGCACCGGGAATATTGCGTTCGACCTTTATGGAGCACACCTGGTGTCACGCTCGAACCGTGCCAGTGTATACCGATGTCTCCAATTCCGAAGAGGGAGTTGGCTTCCACGCCGTATCCCCTCTGTTTGAAGTCAGCGGGTTTTTGCCAGGCACCGCCTCTGTCTTCACGGCCAAGCTGGTGGCAATACACCACTCGGTACGCGAGATTACGCGACTGCCCGGTTCTGATACCGGATTGTAAATCTATAGCGACTCACAAAGCACCCTGAGTGCTCTCGGGGCATTGGAATCTCCGCATCCCCTGGTTCGTGATATCTGTAACGCCACGGTTTTGGCGAGCCAGGCGGATGTCGAGATTATCTTCTGCTGGGTTCCTGTACATGTAGATATTGCGGGGAATGAGCCCGCCGATAAGAGCGCCAAAAAGTCCGCGAAGACCGGGTGACCGGACCAGTGTTTTTCTCTTCCTCACACCGACTACATAATAGGAATACGGACAGCTCTTCGGACTGCTTGGCAAAGAAGATGGGAGACGGCCCAGGGGAACCTAAAGTTGCGTGCCATTGCACCGCGACTGTTCCCATGGACCTATCCCTCAATGCCGCGACGGCTTCAGGTCGCTTTCTGTCGTCTCCAAATCAGGCACACTCGTGTGACGCATTGCTATTTGATGGCGCGCTCACCTGCGCCCTATTGTGACGAATTCCTCGTCCCCCAGACTGTTCGGCACATTCTTGTCGAATGTCCCAGTCTGGGTGATCTTCACGCACGTTACCTCTCCCGGTACCGGGATGGGCGGGGTCGCTACTGCCTGTTCCTTGGACTCTGGCCAAGTGCGTGCACCTTGACTGGTGGACTGCTAGACTTTTTGGAGGAGGCCGGCCTTCTCCTTTTTATTTAACTAGGTTTGGTTGTTTTTTTGTTATTGTTGTTTTCTTTGTAGGTCGCACGCTCCTATGCCGGAGCTTCCTTCCTAATTGTTGTCATTTGCCCTTTTTATCGTTGTTTTGTTTCAATATTTTGATTTTAAAGTAGCCTAGAGCTAGGATATGTGATTCATGAGTCTTATGCCCAAATGGGCAGTCGCTTATGCCTTTGTCGAAATTAAATAAGCGAATCGAAGAAATATACGCATTCCTCCAACTGAATGGAGAGATCGCCTGTACCCATTCATCAAAGGAATTCACCCATGTGCTGCTACGCAATCCTTCCACGATCTCTTCATCTTTTTTACCTACTATTTATCCTTAACTTGTTTTATAAATCCACTACATATCTGATCGTCGGGAAAGTAAGATAGGCAGTTGGAATTAGGCTCTAGTTTACCCCTGCCGTAGACACAGTTATGAGCAAGAAAAAGTGGCCATATATTGGCTACGAGCTTGAAGCTAACTGCAAATTGCAGATAGCGCTAGGTTTATTTAGGCAAGGCGATCAATGAGAGTGCACAACTGGCAGCGATGAAATTCAGAAATAAGATTATTTGAAGTTTAATCCCACCATGTAGAGGAGGGGAACCACTACAAAGATATTAATTCCCAAATTTATTAATCATCTCTCATTGAGACATACACCGAAAAGAAATAAAAAGACCACAAGTAAATAGCCAAGAGAAACTTTAGCGACCTACAGATCCCACTCATCAACTGCTTTGAATTACTTGTGAGATCTATACTAAATGCCACGGGAAAAAAGCATATCAGTTAGTATCTTCAGTGCAAAGCATCACCTTCAAGAAACTTGATCTAGCATCCAAACTCTATCCCAAATCACCGCCAAAATGATCTCCGTATGTCGAACAATTTACCATGGCCAATATATCAATGAATTTAAATTAGAATTTTGTTTGTTCTTACACTTGGTAGGAGAGACAGACCAAACACCCTTTAAAACGGGTGTTTATCCCCTCACCATTGCTCTTTGTAAATAACCCCGGAATATATATTCCTTTGTCTCATTTAAACTAATTCACATGTAATTCAACGCTTCAAACTAGATCTTTAGCTGATTTTCGTTGCTGTGGGTTCCAGAACAAACACATCAGCTAAAGTGATTGCGTAAACATGGCAGCAACGAAGACAATTTTGAGACAAAAGAGCTCGTCACTTGGAAGGGAAAATTATGTAACTGAGAGGATATTGAGGCGTGTGTACGCAGGAGTGTGATCATATAAAGCAAAGTTAGAATAAATGTTTATATGAGAGTAAGGTTGAAAAAAGTGGTTTTCTTCAATTGAGTAAAGATAAATCCAAACAGGAGAGAGGTATAGATGTTTATCAATTATTGGAAAGACAAATAAAATACATTGATCCTAGACCTCTAACTACCGGTGTATATTCTTAATGATTTACATGCAAATAATGTATACACGTATATATATAAATATATACTCATTAGTAGGATTACATATTCCATTGTGCGCTCCCTGAACACAATATCCTACACGACGGTTATAACCATTATCTCGAGGATTCTCGCAGTGGAACGTTTCAATGATGGGTAAGATCATAGTACAATAATTCACACACACGAAAATCTAATTAAAAAGAGGCCGGCCTAATTAGGTTATCAGGATTCTTAAGGCTATTAAACTATGAGTACCAGGTAGGTTACAGTAGCCGAAGATAGATTACACTAGTCAACAATGATTTTGCTACTTGGGTATTAGCTTGAGAATTATATTAAATCGAGTATGCTGATTCCTAATCTGTAATCAGAATTGTTCTAGCACGTAAGGATCCTGAGTTGCACACATACTCTTTAGTTACGCATATGGGCAGTGATGCTTTGGATACCGTAGTGAGAGGACGTGTTGCGTGTGTTTAGTTCTTGCGTTATACTTTTGCTTTATCCGTTGTCAAATTTAGCTAAAATAGTAGGGGTGTTGAAACAGTATTTACATACAGTGATTAATTCCATTTTTCTTTCAGATTTATCTCTCAATTATTTGTAAACAAAATGAAATTGTAAAAAATTAAATAGCAGGTAATATACAAACTTAGTTGAAAACATGAATCGGCAAGGATGTATAAATAGCCCAGACAACTTTTGTTATATCTGTGGAAGATATACTCCAAGCAAACAGCGGAAAAATTTAGCTAAAAGAGTGAAAACTGCATACAATAATTATTTTGGTTGTAAAATTGTTGATCAAAACAAGCCCTAGGCACCTCACAAATTTTGTACTATGTGATATACGGGGCTCACACAGTGGCTAAATGGCTGTACCAATAGCGGGGCGTTAGCCAACAAATCATGTTTTTGATTGCTATTTTGTATGACAAATATTGCGGTATTCTCAAATAAGAACAAGTCAAAGATTATTGTGATAGAACAGGTTGAGGCCGCTTAATTTCAACCGGTATCACATGTTGTTTAGAAACACGTTGCTACCCACGTGCATCTTCGCCTTGAAGCCGGGCGAGTTATCGCCCCACCTGAGTCAATATTTAACCAAGGAGGTTCATCCTCCCCCCCGTTCGCTCCATGCGCCGATCTCGCCAGATTGAGTTAGGCTTATGAGCAGATAAGGTATTGTTCTGAGGCGCGGCTGGGCATTCTCTTGAAGCCCCCACTCCATTGTCCACTACGTCAAGGAGATGGCTCGACTATTTATATGGAAACTTTACTAATAAGAGCATATTCAGATCCAGATTATCGTCACGAGACATTACGCCGATCCGGTCTCACCTTGTGCACCAGGGCCCTCTACCCCGAGATCCACCATTATTGTCCAGAAGAGGACAATATCCCTTGAGTGCCAAGGTTCGAGCCTTCAAGACGCCAAGTCCACAAGGCCCCCCCTGTTGTTCAGAAATAGAACAACGTTAAAACAGCAATTGTTCTTTGAGCCCGGAGACAAGAAACGGTTCTCACCCCCCCCCCCGTCTGTTGTTCAGAAAGAGAACAACGTTAAAACAGCCATTGTTCTTTGAGCCAGTAGACAAGAGACGGTTCTCACCTTCCTGTTGTTCAGAAGAGAACAACGTAGAACAGCCATTGTTCTTCAAGCCCGTTCGTCAAAAAACGGTTTTCATTCCCAAGACGTCACGTCAGGATCATTTAATCCCCCCCCCTTCGGCTGAAACTCGCCAGCGGACTGAAGATTCCTTCGCGTCGCCTTCCTCTGCACAACAACTTGTAATTACGTAAGCTGAACATTACCTTTGAGTATTTAACCTTTTTGTAAACCCCATCCTGTGCTTTAAATGGTTTAGCGAACCATCCCATCCCTTTAATTTTTGTTTGTTTACCTTTTTTAAATCTCTCTTAAATCTTAATCCTCGGATTAGCCAGATATTCCCACGACCCTTTCGATTCTCTTTTTATGTAAACATTTTCCGTTTTGTGTGTTGTTGATAGTTTAATTAATAAAACTCTTTTTTATTAATGATAGCCTTATTATTATCCTTGAGCTCAGTTCCACTTCTTAAGCATATTGAAGATAAATAACATCGGTCATCCAGATAACCACGCACTCTAAATATAATTGAATAGTTCCCTCAACGAATAGTTATATATGGTATACCGTTGAGAGTCCATTCTACGACATATATATATATATATATATATATATATATATATATATATATATATATACATATATATATATATATATATATATATATATATATATATATATATATATATATATATATATATATACACTATTTAAATTTGGTATCAAGTGTGTAAGGTTTAACGCTATATCTTTGCAAACACTGGTCTCAGTCGAGTGAAGCATAGTGTTATTCGTTATAAGAATACAGTATAGTAGTTCCCTTTTGTTTTAACGATTGCTCTTCCCTTTTTTGAAACTTAAGAAGCTGGAGTAGCTCAAGGAACTGTTATAATAATTTGTTGTGTTTTTTTGTGTGATTTTAGTCATTGGTTATCTAGATCGAGAAACCAATTACGAATAGGTCAGGACCCATATTTAGGTAGGCTAATTCTCTAGAAGGCATAATTTTTATTGCAAAGAATTTAGTTGGTTGACTATTGCGCCCCCAAGTGCAAAGATGACTCAGTTTGAAATCTTCAAAGTGCAAGTAGAATCCTTGGGACTTTCCGAAAGAGAATTAATTGAGTACGTTCAAGAGGAGCAACGAACGGAAAGAGAAAAGTTAAGAGAAGAAAGGCAAAGTCAAGTTCAATGAGAAGAAAAAGAAAGAGTACAGGTTGAAATACAATCAGTCAGTTCACGTTCAGAAGCCTCGCCTAATCTCCCACTTAAGCTCACCAATTTCAGGGATGGAGAGGATTTCGGAGCATTTTTAGCCCACTTCGAAAAGATCCTCGAGATCAATAACCTGAATTTCGAGGCTGAAGGTGTAGCAAGATTACTTCCACTGTTAAATTGTAAATTGCGCGAGATTTTCATATCTTTACCATCTGAATGTACAATTAACTACAGCACCTTAAAAGCTGAGTTATTGGCCGCTCATAATATGACTCCCGATTTCTACCGACAAGAATTTCGAGGAGGTCGTATTAAACCCGGACAGACGTTCCGTCAATTTGGATACACTCTTCAAAGGAATTTTAAATTTTGGTTAGAATCCTCAAAGGTTTATCCTAACTACGAGTTCTTAACAGACTTCGTGTTGTGGGATAAATTTTTGGCGTCTCTCCCGACGGAGATCCGCGCGTTTGTCAAGGATCGTCGGTGCCAGACCTTTAAAGAGTGTACCGAAGAAGCGGATGTCTATGCCGCAAGCTATAGTTTATACCCCAAGGAGAACTGAACTTCTCACCAACCCCCCGACCAGGAAAGAAGGAAGGATTCGCGCCCCTTCCTAGGAAAGCTGACGAAGATTCCGGGCCCCGTAAAACCCCAAAACTTCTTTCCCCAAAACCAACAACGGGCATTAAACCTCGCGTTAAGATTTCTCCTCCATCACTCTTCCCGAAGCGACCAATCATATGCTTCACCTGTGGTGTAGAAAACGACATGAGCTGGAATCGCCCCCAAAATTCTAGGCTTAAAAGCGGACCAGCACACAAGTTCACCAGATTAATGCCACCTTGGCTTCCCCGGTGGTGCAGACCCAAGCAGCAACTTCTTCCCCTCCGTCAGGCCACCAGGTAAATTTTATTTTTGACAAAAGTTCACCGGTAACTTTGAAATTTGAGGAGGGCAGCGTGAATGGCTGCCGAGTATCGACTCTCGTCAGGGACACAGGGTGCACGTGTTTCATCGTGTCCGACGAGCTCCTCCCCTCAGTGGACGCTAACCACGAAAAATTTGCTGTGGTACAAGACTACCTTGGGCAAGCGAACCGATTCCCCGTCGTTAGATGTTACCTGCAGTGTCAGTATTATGATGGCTGGGCTGAAGTCATTTCAGCACCCATAAAATTCTGTTCCGTACTTATAGGACAGAGCCCTCAAGTAAGCTCCGACCCTGTGTCCCAGGCCGTCCTTCCTCGAGATCGAGCTAAGAAGGAAGCCCAGGAGTCCGTCCCCCTCAGAACCGCGATACCGTCCGAATTCTCGGAGATACTTAACCAGGACTTTAGGACGGCACAAAAGGAGTGTGAAGCACTAACACCCTTATGGGATAAGGCCCAAAACAAGGACACGGAGACTGTCCGTGGAGCCAAAGTCATCAGGTACCTAGAGCAAGGTGGCTTACTTTATCGATCCGCCGAGGACAGTAATAACGCTGTTAAAACTGTCCTATGCCTTCCACGATCCCATGTCCCTATAGTGCTCAAAGTAGCTCATGACAGCATTTTTTTCCGGTCATTTTAGTCATACTAAAACGGGCCAGCGCTTTTCTTAATATTTTTATTGGCCAGGTGGAGCAGCTGACATCTTAAAGCATTGTCAATCGTGCGATGTGTGTCAGAAGACGTCCGCTAAGGCGCGGGTCAAACCTGCTCCCTTACAAAGGGGACCCGTCATAACTGAACCCTTCTCCAGAGTGGCCATTGACCTGGTTGGTCCTATCCACCCCCCTTCGAGCGAAGGGCACAGCTACATTTTCCCCTTAGTAGACTTTGCTACCCGTTTTTCCGAGGCTGTCCCCCTTCGCCGAATCGATAGTATTTCTTGCACCGAGGCCCTCATTTCGATCTTTTCAAGGGTAGGCGTCCCTAAGGAAATACTCTCCGACAGAGGTCGACAATTCACCTCTGAGTTGATGGAGTACGTAGGGAAGCTGCTCATTGTAAAGCCCCTTTTTACCACCCCCTTTCGGCCACAGACAAACGGGATGTGCGAGAAATTAGATGGAAATTTAAAATCCATTATTAAGAAGATCTGTGCCGAGCAGCCCCGTGAATGGCACCGATATCTCCCGGTCGCCCTATTCGCCTATCGGGAAATTCCTCACCGTACTTTAGGCTTCGCCCCGTTCGAGCTCCTTTATGGACGTAATGTACGCGGGCCACTCAGTATTTTAAATGAGTTGTTAATCAAGCCCCAACTGGATCAAGAACTCCAGTCATCCTACGCCTATGTCTTGGATCTACGCCAGAGGCTCGAGAAATGCGCAAACATCGCCTATGAAAATGCCGATGTCAATTTGGAAAAATACAAAACCTATTTTGATTTCAGGTCCAAAGATCGTAAATTTAAGCCCGGTGATGAAATACTCCTGCTCCTTCCCACAGCGAGTAATAAATTACTGAGCCAATGGAAAGGTCCATACTCTGTCCGTGAGGTACGAGGACCGGTAGATTACCTCATTGGTACCCCAGCAGGCGATAAGCCTCTATCACGTCAACTTATTGAAAAAGTACCACCGACGCCATCATGGAGATACGTTCGTAGCACTGGACGAAACATCGGCGCTTGAAGAGGATTACCCCGCGGAGTCCCTTAATGTAATACAGACAGTGTGCATCCAACCTGATGCCGATTACCCTCTTCCTTCCTACCAGGCGAGTCTTTTGAATCCTCTGACCTAGATATCGACGCGCAGCTGACACCACATCAAAAGAGTCAGCTACAAGAACTATTATGTCAGTTCGACGACATTATTTCAGACAAGCCTGGATGCGCTACTAGTTTCGAGCATGATATTAAATTAACAAACTTAGAACCCGTCCGTTCAAAACCCTATCCCATGCCAATTCATTCACGCCAAGCTTTTAACGCCGAATTTGATAATTTAATTACTTTAGACATAATAGAACCGTCCACCTCTAGTTATTGTTCCCCAATCGTCATGGTCAAGAAACCTGATGGCTCTTATCGGATGTGCATCGACTTCCGGAAGTTAAATTCAGTAACTGTGTTCGACGCCGAGCCCATCCCCTTGGTAGACCAAAACTTCCACCTTGTTGAAAACGCCAAGTTCATCTCAGAACTCGATTTGTGCAAGGCGTATTATCAAATTCCCCTCCGGCCCGATGTGAAAGCATATACCGTTTTTGAAACGGAGAAAGGCTTAATGCAATTTAAGCGCCTTCCCTTTGGCCTCGTGACCGCTTGTAGCAACTATAACCGTCTCACGAGAAGGTTGTTAGATGGACTTCCGAATATATCCCTTTACTTCGATAACGTCTACGTCGCTACTCGTGAATGAAGTCACCATTTAACCACCCTATTAGCTCTCTTCGAGCGACTGCGCGAAAATGGCCTCACCATTGGCCCCATCAAATGCCATTTTGCCCACGAAACCATAAAATACTTAGGTTTCAAAATAGGACAAAGCCAGTTAGGTCCCCAAGAGGACAAGATTAAGGCGATCGCCGACATGGTCCTCCCGAATACTAAGAAGCAATTAAGATCATTCCTAGGAAAGCTTCTTACTATCGGCGATTTTCCCCGAATTTCGCTGCAATTTCGGCGCCCCTCAGCTTCCTTTTAAAAAAGAATCCTCCCGATCGTCCACGTTGGAATGATGTCGCTGTTTCCCATTTTAATCAGCTCACGAGTAAGCTCATTTCTGCCCCCATTTTAAAGTTGCCCAACCCGGAAAAATCCTTCAGGATTAAGACCGACGCGAGCAACGAGGGCATTGGAGGTGTTCTTCTCCAATATGAGAATGACGGAACGAGTCATCCAGTTGCACACGCTAGTCGCCAATTATTACCACGCAAAAAGAGATATGCCACTATAAAGAAGGAAGCTCTAGCAATTATCTGGGTTATAGACAAGTTTAAAATGTACGTGATAGGAAAAGAATTTCAGATAGGAACTGACCACCGCCCGTTGGCCTATATTCGGAATGTACGACACCCTAACGGCCGAATTATTCGCTGGAGTTTACTCTTAAAAGAGTACCAATTTAAGATAAATTATATAAAAGGTTCCGATAACCAGGTCGCTGACGCAACCAGTAGGAATGCTACCAAATAGTGTAGATTAATTGTATTCGTAGGATTAGGATCTCCATGAAGGAAAAAAACCGCCTTGTATGACTTAAATTAGATTCTCTTGTAATAGAATTAGTTAATGTATATGTCTGAATTTTGTAACGCTCAATGTCTATTTTTTTTCGTATGTACATATATTTGTACCCATTAATTTACGTATAAATTATTTTGTCCCATATGTACTAATTTTATATCATTTCATTTCTCCATGTTCCTTTTATGATTAAGTTTGTATTAAAGGTTAGTTTCCCCTATAATCAAAAGATCAAAATAATTATATGTATTGAGGTAATACTAGTTAGGTGCATGAATGTACGGTCGGTACAAGAAAACGAGTTCTCCACGACGGAGCTCTATCGTTGTCCCTTCTCTCTTTTTTTCGAAGTGACAACTTCCCCCGAAATGGAGGGGTGTGATAGAACGGTTTGAGGTCGCTTAATTTCAACCACGATCACATGTTGTTTAGAAACACGTTGCTACCCACGTGCATCTTCGCCTTGAAGCCGGCCGAGTTATCGCCCCACCTGAGTCAATATTTAACCAAGAAGGTTCATCCTCCCCCCATTTTGCCCCATGCGCCGATCTCGCCAGATTGAGTTAGGCTTGTGGGCAAATAAGGTATTGTTCTGAGGCGCGGCTGAGCATTCTCTCGAAGCCCCCACTCCATTGTCCCCTATGCCAAGGGGATGGCTCGACTATCTATATGGAAACTTTACCAATAAGAGCAGATTCAGATCCAGATTATCGCCGCGAGACATTACGCCGATCCGGTCTTACCTTGTGCACCAGGGCCCTCTACCCCGAGATCTACCATCATTGTCAAGAAGAGGACAATATCTCTTGAGTGCCAAGGTTTGAGCCTTCAAGACGCCAAGTCCACAAGGCCTCCCCTGTTGTTCAGAAAGAGAACAACGTTAGAACAGCCATTGTTCTTTGAGCCCGTAGACAAGAAACGGTTCTTTACCCTCCCCCCTGTTGTTCAGAAAGATAACAAAGTTAGAACAGCCATTGTTCTTTGAGCCCGTAGACAAGAGACGGTTCTCACCTTCCCTGTTGTTCAGAAGAGAACAACATAGAACAGCCATTGTTCTTCAAGCCCGTTCGTCAAGAAACGGTTCTTATTCCCAAGACGTCACGTCAGGTTTATTTAATACCCCACCTTCGGCTGGAACTCGCCAGCGGACTGAAGATTCCTTCGCGTCGCCTTCCTCTGCACAACAACTTGTAATTACGTAAGCTGAACATTACTTTTGAGCATTTAACCTTTTTGTTAACCCTATCCTGTGCTTTAAATGGTTTAGCGAACCATCCCATCCCTTTAATTTTTGTTTGTTTACCTTTTTTAAATCTCTCCCAAATCTTAATCCTCGGATTAACTAGATATTCCCACGACCTTTTCCATTCTCTGTTTATGTAAACATTTTCTGTTTTGTGTGTTGTTGATAGTTTAATTAATAAAACTCTATTTTATTGATGATAGCCATATTATTATCCTTGAGCTCAGTTTCACTTCTTAAGCATATTGAAGATAAATTACATCGGTCAACCAGATAACCACGCACTCTAAATATAATTGAATAGTTCCCTCAACGAATAGTTATATATGGTATACCGTCGAGAGTCCATTCTACGACATATATATATATATATATATATATATATATATATATATATATATATATATATCCAGATTGTAAGTCAGCTATAAAACCAGTCCTACTTAATATGGAGATGCCAATCATAGTTCTTCCATCAGCTAGTGCAGTTAATGAAGATGATTTATCGCCAGAAGAGAAGGATAACAATGACGATGAAATGTACGAGGATGATTCTAAAGAAAAGAAGATTTAGTTGATTAATCAAGAAAGATTGAATGATTTGGTGATGGATTTGTCATTGTCAAAGGAGAATGCAGAACTGTTGGGCTCCAGACTACAGCAATGGAATCTTGGAGAGCACGGTGCAAAAATATTTACTTTCCGTAAACGCCATTAAACCATAGTTGCCTTCTATAAAGAAGATGATGGTGCATTTTCCTTTACTGATGTTAATGGTTTCATGAATCAGATAGGAAACGAACATTTACCTGATGAATGAAGACTATTCATCGATGCAAGCACTGCTAGCCTCAAAGCTGGGTTGACACACAATGGTAACAAAAACCTTTAATTTCTGTCGCACTTATTGTTAGGATAATAGAGACATATGGCCCAATAAACTTTATTTTGGGAGGTGTTCATTATTCGCATCATAAGTTGAAAATCTGTGTTGATCTAAAGGTAATTTCTTTACTTATTGGAGTGCCGCTAGAATATATAAAGACGTCAGGAATCATTATATTGTCAAAAGGTGGCCCGAAAGAGAAGAACACATAGTTGGCCGATACAATGTGAAGCACATGCCTTTGGTACATCCACAGAAGTTCTACCTTCCACCACTTCATATCAAACTTGGCTTTATCACGAATTTTGTTAGAGCAATGGCCCATGCTTATGATGGATTCCAGTATTTCAAAGAAAAATTTGGTGCAAAGAAAACCGATGCTAAACTTAAGGGTCAGAGATCCGAGAATTGATACGTGACAGGGAGTTTAGAAATAAACTAACTCCACTTGAGTTCGCAGCATCGGATTCATTTGTCCATGTATTGCAGTACCATTATTGCTACCAATTACGACTGTTTCGAGAACTTTTCACAAGGATATAGCGGAGACGCGCTCTGAAAAAATTGATAAGATCATATTTCCTCGAAAATGTCAACTTTGCGAGAATTTCATTGGGAGATTATAACCCACATTTACAATCCTGAACTAGCTAAATGCAACTTATTTTTATCAAAACATTAAAAAAGCATGAAAGGCGCTCATTATTTTGCTGTTGATAATGTTATAAAAGATGTTTAACTTGGTTTCATGTTCTAACAAACTCTGCACTTAGTCGCTCATCATGGCTTCAGTCTATCCCCTGATATCTTTCCCATACATTTTGAATGACTTGATGAAACCGTTTCACATGATCTCCACTAACGTGTCCAAAGTTTTGTATGATCAATACAATGTGCAAATGCAAGTAACGTAGACTTTAGAGACATTCTGCACCCAAACTTTCTTCAAAGTCTTTCGATACCACATTTCTCTAATGAGGTTGACGCCGTTGACTTTGGCCTAGGACAAGTTTCACAAGCCCAAGTATTAATTCACTTCAGACACGCCATTCTCGTCTATGAGACTGTTTTACTTTTGCTCTATATCCTATAAACAGAGAAAACCAGAATAGTTTGAAAATCTTCTTTACAATCCAAACTACAAGATTAGTATTTTGAAGTATTTACATACAATCCTATTGAGCCTTGTTTAATTGTTCATGTCTAACAAAATCTTAACATTTTCATATTCTTCTTTCATGTCAACTGAGTCTGCAACATAAATTGATGCGTTCTCTTTTCATTTTTGAAGTAATGCAGCCTTAGGACTTTTTGTTGAGCGGTCGATAATAAAACGCCAGTCAGATGCGTTGCACTTAATTCATGTGTCACAAAAAAAGGCCAGTATCATCACAACAGAGACATACCTTTAAAAACTTCGAAGAAATGACGAGACGTTACATGTCTTTGCCTGTATATAAATGATGTCTTTCAACTACGATCGAGTAAACTACTTTCCTAGTGACAAGATGTCAAAAACTTTGCCTTTTGCTTCGTAAGGCTTAAATCTATGATTAGTTCCTCTAATTAATGCTGATTCTGAAATTTTGTAATTACATTAAAAGTAAGTGTACCGTGATTTTCGAAGGAGAAATAAGCATCTGAAATCAATTTTTAAGGAAGGGTGGCTGGGAATTTTTAGATGTTCAGTGAACCAATGGAGCAATATGATTGAGTGTCTGGATACACAACAGCTTTTCGCCTATATTTACCCTTTTTGTACTTAGATAAGTAGACAATGTAAAAGTAACAGTCCCTTCAAATTCGAGGAATTGCAAATGGCATACACTACCGGGTACCTCGCATTCATCCCTCATATTTTACTGGCCAAATACTCATCAAACATGATGAACCCATAGTTTCTCTTGGTCATTTATAGGGATGGAAAAATAAACACCATATACAATTAAATACTTAGAACCAGGTAAAAAGTTTTATTGGGTCTGGCGGATGTATTAGCCCCAGACATAGCTGAACGACTCTGAAAACAGCAGAAAAAATCTATTGTTATCCATAATGTCTAAAATCTAAAATAAAAGCCAGTACTAGAATATATGGATCGTAGATGGGTAAATATTTAAATGAAAGCTAGGTTACATATAAAACCAATATAATAGTAATTACTACTGTAATATTACGCAACACGAGATCAGTCAACCCAATATTTTCTGATCAACACAAATGACGGTGTCCGAGGGGTGGAAGGCTAGATTTGAGTAGAATCGGCGAGGATATTGACAAGGTTGGAATACAAGTCTATGTAATAGATTGAGAAACATTAAAATAAATAAAAGGATGCGGATGAATGGTCTTTATACATGAAACAAAATGGGAAAAAATGAAAAGTTACAAAAAGTGGGCATGCAAATAAATAAAAATATGGCTTAATCTTCGATGAGAGCAGGACTGAAAATGGAAGGATGGGGGGATACGATAGCCGTTCTCTCTCTTGTGAAAAACAATTAAGGCTTAACTTGCAGGAGACTTCTTCGCCTTGCAGATTAACTCGTTTCTGAATTGCATTATTTTGAATTTAGAAAAGAGTAGTCTTAAGTGTTACAGAGAATCTAAAGGGGGAATTAAACTGACAACGAGTGAATAAATATAAAAAGGGATCTCCAAACGCAAGCTACCAATGAGGAATCGAAGCTAGCATAGATGAGGCCGAAAAGCAAGAATAAGGCTCATTGCTTGTTAAGAGCAGTATTTTAGGCGATGAAACCTTTTTTCTTCGCAACAAACTAAAGCAGAATATATCACTATAAGACGGTTGAAGTAGCATCGATCTCTTTGTGAGTACAAGAGCAGTTTAAGCGTCAGCTGCATAAACACTCCTACACACACACATTGCTGTGTCTATTTAATTATCCATGTCTGTCTTCTCTAAAGCTTTGTGTGTATTGTTGTAAGGTTTTGCAACTTTTCATTAAATCAAATTTCAATAGTGAAATGATGTGTTTCCTAAAAAATAAAACAAAATAGCATTAATAAGGAGAACAAATGTGATGTTGCTTTTTATATAAAAAAATAGTGACAGTGTTGAAAATTCATCTTCGTAATCAGCAAATTTAAATTTGTAAAAAATATCCAAAAGAATTAACCTTTAAAAAATTGTTGTATTTAAAAAATATCAATGCATTATTTGGAGCAATAAGGCCCTTGTTCGGAATGAATTAAGGACATCTTTGGTTTCAGGAATTAAGCAATTTGTCGCACTGTTTTGATTTTATATTACTACATTCTCATTCCAATTTTTCAGAGATCTTCAACCTTTGTCAAATTCCGATACATAACATTTTCTCCGAATATCAGACATATGTTTTATATTGGGCTCAAATAAGTTTATAACGTAGATATTTTAAGGATCTAAGGAATACTTCAGTGTCTTTGATATATGACACGGAATATTGTCCTTCAAGAAGACTGGCCGCCCTACTCCCGATATTAAGAGAGAGGGAATTCTTGTATAGGGATCAAGACATGCTCAGTAGTGAATGCAAGCATAGAAGCTTTATGCTTTTAACGTATGGGTAATTTCTTAGCGAGGGAACTAGCTATGAGTACTACTTTTCTCACCCCCCGAGAGAAAGCCTGGCGAGCACGAGCAACATTCTTGTTCATGTTCTTGGGAACTTGCCGTGAAATATAAAGGCTTTATCAAATCGGCCATACACTGGCATCAATTGCGCCGTGCGATACCCCTTGCAAAGTTTATCTATAGCGCGACTCATGTTGCTCGTTAACTTGAAGGAAACAATATTGTACTCTAGCTTTATATTCGGGAAATCAAGGTTTTGACGAATTACAAAACCTTGAGAGATCAGAAGGATATTTATTCGCTCTTCTACTGGCTAACTTGCTTTCTATAGGTTTGTCAATCTTAACTCTTCTCCTGATAAATAAGAAATACCTTCAGTAGCAGAATACGTCGTCGTCGTCGTTGCCGTTACGCCAGCTCCAGCTCGTGTCCGATCATCGGTTTCGTCATCAATTATGCGGTCTCTTCGGTGATGTTTTTGCCAGATATGACTTAAGACACCCAGTCTATAAACAGAGAGGGTCTAGTCCAGGAAATAAATAAGGCCAAGGAGAAAACAGAGACGAATGCCAGTCGCTGAGGAATATTTTTTGGGCGATCGTGGCTGCGCGACGCCACGCACGCGCGCACTTGGCCAGTAACGCGTTTGCTGTAGCTCAAAATATTGAGACATGCTGTTTCTGCGAGGCTGGTTGCATCGGGCTACCGGGTTCTTAATCTCTAAAGACCCGCCTTTAATAAGCCTGCCGGCTGGGCGCTGCCCTCCTCCGCCGGGCCAGAAATATGAATCTTATATGTTTCATGTCTGCTTGGGTCGCCGTTGGGGTCTTGCTGTTGGTTTCGTTTAAACTGTAACCTCATCCACGACCTTACCGTCTTGGGTGACCCTGCAGGAGTTTGCAACTCCCGATGGTCTTGCTCGTGGAAATAGTTGGAACACTACAACTCTTCCACCACGACAAGGCACAACCACCGGTAAAATTTCTGAGTAAAGATTCCGATACCAACGTTTATCTTACTCGTTCCCCTGTGGCTTTAGTAGCAATCCTGTAAGCCGTAAAAGGAAGACGAATGTTCCACGCGATCTCACGCATGGATTTTGAGAGCACAAAGATTGATATTCTAATGAATTCTTCCTTATGATCGGCAGATTTCCAAGTGATGTTTTAAATCGTAATAATTATGTATTATATTTTGAAGAAATTCGTAGCGAAATGAATCTCGTCGGTTCTATTGATGTTGAGAAGCTTTGAGGAGGTTATTCTGCTCACAAGCCAAACCTGCAGTACTCCTCCTTACACGAGTCAAGTGATGTTTAACCGTATTTATACATCTATAAAACTCCATTGTAAGGAAACAATACAATACGCATTGTAGAGTGGGGAAGTTCATAAGATAATAATTTATATGTGTAAACTCAAAATTATAATATCGTTATCTATTTTTCATGCAGACTCTCCTTGAAAACACATTACAATTTCCATACCATTTATTAGCGGTTTTTCCATGAAATGAAAGTCTAGACAATAATAGTCAAATGTCAATAGATTTTCTGTGCAATTCTAAAGAAATAATATGAGTTTTTTCAAGAAATTATATATTTGGTTATTTTATTCTTTAGTTTTAGATGGTTCTCTAAATCCGGTACATTGCAAAGGGTCTTTTTGGTCAGTTCTAGTATTTAGTAGTTGTCGTTAAGGGCACTTATTTTTACTAGGTTGTACTTAGTTACATTAAAGTCAGCCTTAGGCAAGATAAGTGGCCCAAATAAACACCAATAAATGCTACATAAACAATTTACTAACACAAATGTCAAACCAGTCACTCTATACAATATTTTTATTTATTTGATCACAATATTGTTCTAAAGAAAACCCTCTTTAGTATTTTAAAAAACACTGAGGAAACTATTCAATTGTTTAGCTCACTCAAGAAACTAAAATCCTTTGATTTTTTATACGCCGATAGGTTGCAACACTATTTCCCTAAAACCATAATGTGTTATGATTATATTGACTCTTCCATTGTCCTTAAATTCTTTTACTCCCATTACTTATCACACCCTCTTTCGATGTTCATTTTTTACGAAAATTTTAGAAATAACTTTTTGCCACTGACACGAAAAGAGAGATTTATTTTTCCACCCCATTTCCACTTTTGAGAGTAACGTGTTTTCTCTCGAATTAGCAAAAATGGAGTCTGAGGGGAAAGAACTAATATACGAGACACGAAAGAGGAAGTGCGTGATATGAAAAGTGAGCAAAGAAAAATAATATTAGTTATATTATGAACATATTCATAGAATGGTTAATATATATTTGAGCTAGGAGGGTGGCTTAGGAGACTATGTAAATAATAATTTTAAGACAAATTTACTGCTTTTGGCAACATAAGTAACAAAAATTCGAAAAATCCAAGCTTTATCAATTATCAAAGAAATAAGAATAAATTTCCTTTACCTTCGTTATAAAAGAAAGATTTTGTGTACTTGTTCCAAACCTTTGAATAATCGTGAATATAGGTCCGAGTGTATGGCTAACTGCTGAAAGAAAACCAGATTTGATTCACCTCCAAACGTCTTTACTATGTTGGAGTGGTCGTTTGTTCGAATTTCACATAAATTACTTTTCATTGCAAATGTTAAGGAAGTCAAGTACGAATCGGTGAGGAAGCCAACGACAAAGATCTTATCCAAATAATCCCATTTATTCATTACTCTCTATTTGTGTCATTTCATACAAGAGTTCATTTTATGCTTTCACATCTATACTTTGAGTTCATTTATGCAACCATGTCTAACCTTAGACTCTTTATTCCGAGGCCATGTAGACAAGCTCCCTGAATGCTCCCACCACCTATCTCCCTTCAACAGAGACCTTTCTGGTCTGCCAGGTCTCCGTTCCCCGAACGACTCGTCCGCAACAACAGTTTTCAGTCGAAGACAAAGACGAAAAGATTCCTTCTAATTCCCCAGGCAATTTGCGGTATACAGTCTTAGGATGTATACCTTTGTATATTTTGATAAATGTAAAACAATGTATGACGTAGTCATGTATAAGTGTATTTTAAATATACTAAATATATATTGAGACATTTATAATGGAAAATCAACTTGCTTTGTATTATGAGTGATTCACTCAAAATGTAATTTATCTATTTTTATCCACTAAGGCGCTGCTTCTCTCAATTGTCCTAAATCTTTATCCTCTAAACGCTTAAAGCTAAACTGAAGGTACTGAACCCAAGATCCATCTTTGGAAGATTCTTTTGAACTGCAACTTAAAGATAATCTCACCATATATGTATGCTAATAAGCAAGGGGGGAGTTAGTGAACCTTGGCTTCTTAATTCACTTATAACTCAATATGCTACATGGTTGAGAATGTGGGAGACAAATAGTGAATAAAGAGATAATGAAAAGATAAGCGATAGCGCCTTTTGATACCATTTTGTAACACGATTTTTGTCTTTGGGTATCAATAGTTATTTTATATTCTCTTGTGTCTAGAATAATTAAAAAAAACTAATTTATTACAAACTTTGCTTTTGTGTCCAGAATAATGATATTTATAGGAAATTTACCTATTCCATCTGGAAAGAAGGGGCGAATTTAAACTATAATTTGCATAAAGTAGAAAAAAAACGACATGATACAAAATTAGCATTTATTTGTTCTAAAATTACATAAATGAAAAAATTAAAATATTAGAAATCAGTAGTTTTACATGATTTATGTTTATACTGTAAACTAATTTCCTGAATTAGCCCCAATCTAGTCTCCCATCAAATTTTCATTATACGATCCTTGATAGCGGAGTTCAGGGTCCAGTAGATCCTAGGGAAATAGCTCGCCATGCTCATCGAAGTACGCTCCAATGTTCTCCTTAAATTTATTAAGATGTGCTTCAAGAATATGGACTTTCAGGGACATCCTACAACCCATCTTGCCCTAGTTTCTCTACAAGTTCTCAGCAAGTTCTACATAGTTTTCGGCTTTGTGATTACCCAAGAAGCCAGGAACCATTACGATAAAGCTGTCCCACGCTGCTATTTCCGTTCTAGTGAGCTTCTTGGGAATCTCTTGCACTCCATGATCTTTTTTATTTGTGGACCGACGAAGATCCCGGCTTCCACCTTTGCCGCAGATAGCTTAGGGTAAGAAATCTTGGAGATACTTGAAAGCTGCAGAGGCCTTATCTAGAGCTATGACAAATTGTTTCATAAGGCCCAATTTTAAGTGCAGAGGAGTAAACAGTACTTTTCAAGGATCCAATAAAAGCTCCTATTTGACGTTGTTTCTCTCCTCACTAAACTCAGTCCTTTGTGGTCAATACCGCTGATGGTAATTTAACACGGTGTCTCTGCTGTCCCAATCGCAAAGATAACAAGAAAATTTGGTAAAGCCGCCTTGGAGACCCATCAAGAAACCCAATTTTTTGAAGTCTCCGATAACCTCCCACCCGCATTCTTCATATTTCAATACATTTAGCAAGATCTTGACACTGCTGTATTCCTCTTTGAGCTGGACCGATTGAGCAAGGGGAAGAGTTTTTTAAATGGTCCCTTTATGAAAAAGCTTTATTTACTACTGGCAAATAAAGCATGAAAAATACATTTAAAGCTTTCTTTGATCTGATATTTGCAAACCCTCATCTAGCAAAGCCCACTGCTTGAGTCTTGAAGATAAAAGTCGGCAGTGGGCTTTGTGAGACCAAGATCTCTGACGAGGTCAGTGAGATATTTTTAGTTGAGGTAGTATAAGTTTCTCTCCTGAGTTACACCTTTGTAATCTGTATCAATGACTTCATCCTGTTCTGAACTGCTTTGCCTTTCTATAAACTGCTACTTACTTTTTGGAGGAGTGGGAAGGTGGAGATCCGAACTGTGTGACATGGTGTAATAGATGAATGAAGATCTGGATACATGATAACGGGCTCATTTTTTGCTCTTTGACGTTAGGAAGGGTTGACCATTCAGAAGAAATAATTGCTTGAGTTAACTCCTTCCGAATTTGTGGGATTGCGAAAATCATAGCTCTCTTTTCTCCTCTGTACGATCTTGTAAAAAACAAAACAAAATGAACACATAAGGATAAATACACAAATATTTTTCACTTAGTGATACTGGAAGCCCCCTCTGAAATACCCCTCTCTTCTTTCAAGACCAAGTGCGCCTAGCGTGAGAATTTTAGAAGGTTCGAGAAAGGTTCAGTCTCCCGCTAGATCACCCGTCACAGCTGTGTTGCTTTCGGACGCCACCCCCCAGCCCCCTCACATGTGATAGCACCGTGCGCAGCCACATTAACCCTATCCCCATTTCAGGAGGCAAGTTTCACCGTCTGGACCGAATCGTTATCATGCAATGTGTTTGCATAGCCTAGGCCACAAGAATCCTCTAGGAACCACCAGGCCCCGAGGCGTCTATCAGACCAGTCACCCAGCTATATAACCGAAGCTCACCAATTCTCAAGAAGATTGAAAGCCCGTCATTCACTCCGTTCAAACTGCCATCTGTTTCCCGTGAACCCCTGTAACCCGTCGTCGAGTCGTCGTACTTCGTCGAAGATCTCGCCAGCAGATCTACTTTCATTAAGCTTTGGCCCCCGTTCATGGGAAAGCTATCGAGCCCCCATCTTCCAGGAGAGTGGTACATCCATCTCATATTCACCACCCTTTCAAGATTCCCATTCTTTCGAGACTGAATCTCCCTGTTGATCTGCAGAATCGTCACGAGTTGAGATTGCGTCTCTCTAGAGCAGAGAAAATTTAATTCTTCATCACGAAGTAATCAAACCACATATTCGAGTCATCCTCGTCAGTAGTCTCCGAAGTATCTTCTTGAAGACCTGCGCCGTTGTCTCCCCCTCCCCTATCCATTTCGCCCGCGCTTGAAAGTTAAGCGATCTTCTATGGGCATCTCCATATTACCTCGTGGTGAATCTTCACATAATTCATTTAACTACCTTTATTAAGTAATTTGTTCACCCCTTTTGTATATATTTAAATTTCCTCATTTTATTAAATATATATATATATATATATATATATATATATATATATATATATATATATATATATATATATATATATATATATATCTATATATTCCAATTATATTTTGGGATATTGTTCTTTGTATATCCTTTGAACTGAAACTTGGCAAGCCCTTCGTCAAAACGCGGTCAACCGTAAATCGCACTCTTTATTAATCGTCCCAGAACATATCTCAAGCGGTATTTGGTCAGCTGTCTGCCCGTGCTTATGTACGACTCTGAGGGGCGAGATAGTCTACAGAGGTATCCCTCGACAAAAAAAACACACAATATTTATATATTATTGTCTTGGTTTACGCCGAGTACGGATGAACGTTTGATTCGTACATGAGTCAATCCGTTCCACTTTTCTCTAAGATGCACTAATTTAATTCTGTAACCAGGGATGGTTCGTATTACGATATATCTATTGCCAATGCTGCATTCGAGGATCTAATTAAACAGCTCAGACAAAATATGCTTTTAATCACATAAAAGAAAGAAGTCTTAAATCTTTAAATACACTAATTCACTAGTAAAAGGGTCTAATAAAAATTAACAGTACAAATGAGTAATACGAGATGGCTGACGCAAATATCCCTTCTAATACACAAAATTTATACTCAATTAATGCGAGTTCTTGATTCATTTGAAAGTGAAATAGTTTGGGTACGACTACCAGATTGGAATGGTTTTGTTACGAATACACTTTCGCACGGAATGGGAAATAACAAAATGAATATTTTTTTTGTATTCGTTTTACCTTTAACTCAGAGTGTGTCGGCAGTTGTGTAACTTTGAAAGTGAGCCACCTCGATGAGTTGTCTGGGTGAGTTTGACTGCAGACGTCATCACTGAGGCAAGGCGGGTCAGGAAAACAGCTGATGCTTCTTACTGGGTGGTTGAGGCGAGTGACAAGCGTGGGGCTATGAGTCGGGAAAAGAGCTGATGCTTCTCCCGTGGTAAAGGCAAGTGACGATGCTTTTCTCGACTTGAAGATGTAAGTGTAGGGATCTTGGACGAATGGAATTTATCCTGATCCCTTTGTTACCAATTCTGGATCCTCGGCGATGAGACTTAGCCAAGATGTGAATCTCTACTCGAATGTGAATTCACTTTTGTCTTCCTCAAGGGTGAGGGGTATCTCTATGTTTTTTTCGGCAAACTGAGATACGTGATTTCCTCTGCACGAGAATGGTAGAGGAGTTGGTCTCGATACCACTGGTCTGCTTTTCTAAGCGACCAAAGAAACAGCCTCGGGAGGGTAAATCCTGCTTGGTTCCAACTATCTTCTTTATTCCCTGTTTGACTCATGTAGTAGACTTTTTCTCTAGATGGCTACGCGAATTTTTCTCCAAATTTCTAAAGATAGAAATATATACGTCGATTATCCACTGGGGGGAAGGGGAGATGGGAGAGTTTAGGAGGGGCGAACCCTCAATAGACAAAAGTTATGCCCCTCTCTTAGGCCATAAATTTTCAAAGCTGTGACACTTTGCCTCTTCATGTTTACGTACGGGTAAGGTGAAATTTCGTCTACTTGGCGAAAAATAGACATAAACAATCAGAGCGCACAGTGAGCCTGTTTATAGATTGTCTGCCTACGAAGCCTTATGCAGCAAGATTTTCATTATAAAGGCTCGTAAACTACGAAATCTGCTGACTGAAATCCGTCTTTGCGTGCGACTTCTTAGGGTTTGGGGGCAGCAGGAAAGGGGGAGGGTCTTGGTCTATTGTGAGCGTAATGGTTGACGCTGTATATAAAAATCTAGTGTCTGCTTGTCCTCGTTATATTTATTGCTCCGCAATTATATATTACTTTCCAGAGTTCTTTTGCGGAGCTCACAGGTGAGCTCCGCAAGGTTTGCCTTGATTTTCAACTGGCATGTCGAAATATCTCTTGTAGGCCTCACACATTTCAGCAGATCTCTCTACAGAGTACTTTTTCGCTATTGTCTTAATAAATTTACCGCAGACATACCAAAATGCGTCTGTCGGATGCCTTCAATCTCTTGATGCTATGTGTGACTAATGCTTCTATCATTCACGAGTGACGATGGTTGCGCTGTGACGGCTAGAGTTAAACTGATTTAATGAGTATACATTCTTTGTATTTATAGTCATCTACGTTGCCAGAATGTTCTAGAAATTTTTAAAACATATAAAAAATTCTCGAACGTTCTAGAAAGCTCTACAGTTTATTTTTCACCAAATTTGTGCTGAATCTTTATGGACTATAAGAGAACTGCCATTGCTGTCCCAGTCGCAAAAGACAAAATATACGGGATATAGTAGCTATTACTACTGCATTACTGTTTCTATAACTTTGTAAATACAGTATATCATGTTTATACCATAACCGAAATAAAAACATAACCTTAAAACTTTTTACATATTTTTACTATTTGCATCAAAATAATGTTACTTGCCATAAATGGGCTAATTTAAATATTCAATGTCGGGATTAAATTTTTTTTTATTTAATAGAGCCACAAACAATTGGGAAATAACACTTTTAACCCAAGGACAAGACAAAAGTAACTTTTTGTTATACATTGTAATAAGTTAAATAACTAATAGACTTCACCGAATTTTTAAAACTAACCATTAACAGGAAATAGAAATTCTGATAGGCTTATATTCACGCAAGAAATGTTAAATACGGAGGAAAGAAATGTCTAGAAATCAGAAATTTCAGAAACTTTTAGCTATATTCTAGAGTGTTACATATATTTAAGACAAGTAACTATGTAGAATTTTAGTTACAGTTCCGTCCAAAAACTAGAGAACAAAATACAAAGATCAAATTTCTTGAAAATTCTAGTTTAACATCCATGACAAATGTTCAGCAATGTTAGGGGAAATTTTTCTTAATTATATCTCTGTAAGTTCATTTCATATAACAGGGGAGTCTGAATTGGTATGAAAAAAGTAATATGTATTTTAAAGAGAAAACAAGTCAAAAGTAGAGACAAAAATATACAATTTTCAGTTTATAAGAAGAAATCTTAATAAATTGAGTGTTTGGGATAAATTTTAGGGTTTACCTAACAGAAAAATCACCAGCAATAAATGTATTTTAAAATTTAAAAATATCCCTTTTTCACCTGTTTCTTTGGCCTTAAGTAGGTCCAAAGGTAGTTGATTTCCCTTAACAGACTGTAAATTTTTAAATAATCTTCAAAGATTTGTTCGATTTGGGTCCCCTTCTGGCCTTGTAACTATGGCTATGATGCCAATGACTCTCAGTCGGTAGATGAGGCACAAAGTCTGCGGCAATTCCATTGAAGGAATATGCCCTAAAGGCCTATATAAATATATATATGAGGAATTAAACCACATTCTCCGAAGACAATTTAATTCAGAACAGTTTCGGTGTATCTCACACCCTTTTTCAACTGGCACTGGGCAGAAAATATAAGAGAAATGCATATAAGCATAACAGAAGAACCCCTCTTTTTTTCCCCAATACCCTACTTGTGGCTAATCTGGGGGGACGGGGGGAGGTTAGGCCTAAACATATTGAAGGGCTGGCATTTTACTATTTTGTTTATTTGCGATCTTATTACAGGATTAAAAGAAAATTGACCCTCAGATAGATTTAAATTAGGAACTGACGATATCAAGGTCGATTCTACGATTCTTCTCTTAACATAGTTAGCCGATTTAAATACCATTTTACTTCCATTGAAATCGATCGTATGATTCTTCTCTCTAACATGGCAAAATATTCCACTACTTTCGCTGCCCACTCTAATATCTCTTTTGTGTTCGTACAATCTCTTGTCTAGATTTCTCCCCGTTTCCCCTATATAAACTTTATGGCAATAGTTGCATGGTACTGCATATACTCCTATGTTATGATGTTCTTTGGGTTTCCTGGCCATCATCAATTGGTTTAAGGAATTATTATATTTAAAGGCTAGATTAATACCCGCTTTTCCAAATATGTCCTTTAAACTATTTAATTTATTAGGTTTACTCTGAGTGAGTTGCGTTCCGCTCTTGATTCGTGCAAAGACACCGCCTATGGTCCGGACGATGTCCCGTACTCCTTGCTTCGAGACCCGGGTGAGCCAAGCATGGTCTTTCTGTAAGATTTGTTTAACAGGATCTTGGTAGAGGGTCTCCTATATTTACCCTTTTTGTACTTAGATAAGTAGACAATGTAAAAGTAACAGTCCCTTCAAATTCGAGGAATTGCAAATGGCATACACTACCGGGTACCTCGCATTCATCCCTCATATTTTACTGGCCAAATACTCATCAAACATGATGAACCCATAGTTTCTCTTGGTCATTTATAGGGATGGAAAAATAAACACCATATACAATTAAATACTTAGAACCAGGTAAAAAGTTTTATTGGGTCTGGCGGATGTATTAGCCCCAGACATAGCTGAACGACTCTGAAAACAGCAGAAAAAATCTATTGTTATCCATAATGTCTAAAATCTAAAATAAAAGCCAGTACTAGAATATATGGATCGTAGATGGGTAAATATTTAAATGAAAGCTAGGTTACATATAAAACCAATATAATAGTAATTACTACTGTAATATTACGCAACACGAGATCAGTCAACCCAATATTTTCTGATCAACACAAATGACGGTGTCCGAGGGGTGGAAGGCTAGATTTGAGTAGAATCGGCGAGGATATTGACAAGGTTGGAATACAAGTCTATGTAATAGATTGAGAAACATTAAAATAAATAAAAGGATGCGGATGAATGGTCTTTATACATGAAACAAAATGGGAAAAAATGAAAAGTTACAAAAAGTGGGCATGCAAATAAATAAAAATATGGCTTAATCTTCGATGAGAGCAGGACTGAAAATGGAAGGATGGGGGGATACGATAGCCGTTCTCTCTCTTGTGAAAAACAATTAAGGCTTAACTTGCAGGAGACTTCTTCGCCTTGCAGATTAACTCGTTTCTGAATTGCATTATTTTGAATTTAGAAAAGAGTAGTCTTAAGTGTTACAGAGAATCTAAAGGGGGAATTAAACTGACAACGAGTGAATAAATATAAAAAGGGATCTCCAAACGCAAGCTACCAATGAGGAATCGAAGCTAGCATAGATGAGGCCGAAAAGCAAGAATAAGGCTCATTGCTTGTTAAGAGCAGTATTTTAGGCGATGAAACCTTTTTTCTTCGCAACAAACTAAAGCAGAATATATCACTATAAGACGGTTGAAGTAGCATCGATCTCTTTGTGAGTACAAGAGCAGTTTAAGCGTCAGCTGCATAAACACTCCTACACACACACATTGCTGTGTCTATTTAATTATCCATGTCTGTCTTCTCTAAAGCTTTGTGTGTATTGTTGTAAGGTTTTGCAACTTTTCATTAAATCAAATTTCAATAGTGAAATGATGTGTTTCCTAAAAAATAAAACAAAATAGCATTAATAAGGAGAACAAATGTGATGTTGCTTTTTATATAAAAAAATAGTGACAGTGTTGAAAATTCATCTTCGTAATCAGCAAATTTAAATTTGTAAAAAATATCCAAAAGAATTAACCTTTAAAAAATTGTTGTATTTAAAAAATATCAATGCATTATTTGGAGCAATAAGGCCCTTGTTCGGAATGAATTAAGGACATCTTTGGTTTCAGGAATTAAGCAATTTGTCGCACTGTTTTGATTTTATATTACTACATTCTCATTCCAATTTTTCAGAGATCTTCAACCTTTGTCAAATTCCGATACATAACATTTTCTCCGAATATCAGACATATGTTTTATATTGGGCTCAAATAAGTTTATAACGTAGATATTTTAAGGATCTAAGGAATACTTCAGTGTCTTTGATATATGACACGGAATATTGTCCTTCAAGAAGACTGGCCGCCCTACTCCCGATATTAAGAGAGAGGGAATTCTTGTATAGGGATCAAGACATGCTCAGTAGTGAATGCAAGCATAGAAGCTTTATGCTTTTAACGTATGGGTAATTTCTTAGCGAGGGAACTAGCTATGAGTACTACTTTTCTCACCCCCCGAGAGAAAGCCTGGCGAGCACGAGCAACATTCTTGTTCATGTTCTTGGGAACTTGCCGTGAAATATAAAGGCTTTATCAAATCGGCCATACACTGGCATCAATTGCGCCGTGCGATACCCCTTGCAAAGTTTATCTATAGCGCGACTCATGTTGCTCGTTAACTTGAAGGAAACAATATTGTACTCTAGCTTTATATTCGGGAAATCAAGGTTTTGACGAATTACAAAACCTTGAGAGATCAGAAGGATATTTATTCGCTCTTCTACTGGCTAACTTGCTTTCTATAGGTTTGTCAATCTTAACTCTTCTCCTGATAAATAAGAAATACCTTCAGTAGCAGAATACGTCGTCGTCGTCGTTGCCGTTACGCCAGCTCCAGCTCGTGTCCGATCATCGGTTTCGTCATCAATTATGCGGTCTCTTCGGTGATGTTTTTGCCAGATATGACTTAAGACACCCAGTCTATAAACAGAGAGGGTCTAGTCCAGGAAATAAATAAGGCCAAGGAGAAAACAGAGACGAATGCCAGTCGCTGAGGAATATTTTTTGGGCGATCGTGGCTGCGCGACGCCACGCACGCGCGCACTTGGCCAGTAACGCGTTTGCTGTAGCTCAAAATATTGAGACATGCTGTTTCTGCGAGGCTGGTTGCATCGGGCTACCGGGTTCTTAATCTCTAAAGACCCGCCTTTAATAAGCCTGCCGGCTGGGCGCTGCCCTCCTCCGCCGGGCCAGAAATATGAATCTTATATGTTTCATGTCTGCTTGGGTCGCCGTTGGGGTCTTGCTGTTGGTTTCGTTTAAACTGTAACCTCATCCACGACCTTACCGTCTTGGGTGACCCTGCAGGAGTTTGCAACTCCCGATGGTCTTGCTCGTGGAAATAGTTGGAACACTACAACTCTTCCACCACGACAAGGCACAACCACCGGTAAAATTTCTGAGTAAAGATTCCGATACCAACGTTTATCTTACTCGTTCCCCTGTGGCTTTAGTAGCAATCCTGTAAGCCGTAAAAGGAAGACGAATGTTCCACGCGATCTCACGCATGGATTTTGAGAGCACAAAGATTGATATTCTAATGAATTCTTCCTTATGATCGGCAGATTTCCAAGTGATGTTTTAAATCGTAATAATTATGTATTATATTTTGAAGAAATTCGTAGCGAAATGAATCTCGTCGGTTCTATTGATGTTGAGAAGCTTTGAGGAGGTTATTCTGCTCACAAGCCAAACCTGCAGTACTCCTCCTTACACGAGTCAAGTGATGTTTAACCGTATTTATACATCTATAAAACTCCATTGTAAGGAAACAATACAATACGCATTGTAGAGTGGGGAAGTTCATAAGATAATAATTTATATGTGTAAACTCAAAATTATAATATCGTTATCTATTTTTCATGCAGACTCTCCTTGAAAACACATTACAATTTCCATACCATTTATTAGCGGTTTTTCCATGAAATGAAAGTCTAGACAATAATAGTCAAATGTCAATAGATTTTCTGTGCAATTCTAAAGAAATAATATGAGTTTTTTCAAGAAATTATATATTTGGTTATTTTATTCTTTAGTTTTAGATGGTTCTCTAAATCCGGTACATTGCAAAGGGTCTTTTTGGTCAGTTCTAGTATTTAGTAGTTGTCGTTAAGGGCACTTATTTTTACTAGGTTGTACTTAGTTACATTAAAGTCAGCCTTAGGCAAGATAAGTGGCCCAAATAAACACCAATAAATGCTACATAAACAATTTACTAACACAAATGTCAAACCAGTCACTCTATACAATATTTTTATTTATTTGATCACAATATTGTTCTAAAGAAAACCCTCTTTAGTATTTTAAAAAACACTGAGGAAACTATTCAATTGTTTAGCTCACTCAAGAAACTAAAATCCTTTGATTTTTTATACGCCGATAGGTTGCAACACTATTTCCCTAAAACCATAATGTGTTATGATTATATTGACTCTTCCATTGTCCTTAAATTCTTTTACTCCCATTACTTATCACACCCTCTTTCGATGTTCATTTTTTACGAAAATTTTAGAAATAACTTTTTGCCACTGACACGAAAAGAGAGATTTATTTTTCCACCCCATTTCCACTTTTGAGAGTAACGTGTTTTCTCTCGAATTAGCAAAAATGGAGTCTGAGGGGAAAGAACTAATATACGAGACACGAAAGAGGAAGTGCGTGATATGAAAAGTGAGCAAAGAAAAATAATATTAGTTATATTATGAACATATTCATAGAATGGTTAATATATATTTGAGCTAGGAGGGTGGCTTAGGAGACTATGTAAATAATAATTTTAAGACAAATTTACTGCTTTTGGCAACATAAGTAACAAAAATTCGAAAAATCCAAGCTTTATCAATTATCAAAGAAATAAGAATAAATTTCCTTTACCTTCGTTATAAAAGAAAGATTTTGTGTACTTGTTCCAAACCTTTGAATAATCGTGAATATAGGTCCGAGTGTATGGCTAACTGCTGAAAGAAAACCAGATTTGATTCACCTCCAAACGTCTTTACTATGTTGGAGTGGTCGTTTGTTCGAATTTCACATAAATTACTTTTCATTGCAAATGTTAAGGAAGTCAAGTACGAATCGGTGAGGAAGCCAACGACAAAGATCTTATCCAAATAATCCCATTTATTCATTACTCTCTATTTGTGTCATTTCATACAAGAGTTCATTTTATGCTTTCACATCTATACTTTGAGTTCATTTATGCAACCATGTCTAACCTTAGACTCTTTATTCCGAGGCCATGTAGACAAGCTCCCTGAATGCTCCCACCACCTATCTCCCTTCAACAGAGACCTTTCTGGTCTGCCAGGTCTCCGTTCCCCGAACGACTCGTCCGCAACAACAGTTTTCAGTCGAAGACAAAGACGAAAAGATTCCTTCTAATTCCCCAGGCAATTTGCGGTATACAGTCTTAGGATGTATACCTTTGTATATTTTGATAAATGTAAAACAATGTATGACGTAGTCATGTATAAGTGTATTTTAAATATACTAAATATATATTGAGACATTTATAATGGAAAATCAACTTGCTTTGTATTATGAGTGATTCACTCAAAATGTAATTTATCTATTTTTATCCACTAAGGCGCTGCTTCTCTCAATTGTCCTAAATCTTTATCCTCTAAACGCTTAAAGCTAAACTGAAGGTACTGAACCCAAGATCCATCTTTGGAAGATTCTTTTGAACTGCAACTTAAAGATAATCTCACCATATATGTATGCTAATAAGCAAGGGAGGAGTTAGTGAACCTTGGCTTCTTAATTCACTTATAACTCAATATGCTACATGGTTGAGAATGTGGGAGACAAATAGTGAATAAAGAGATAATGAAAAGATAAGCGATAGCGCCTTTTGATACCATTTTGTAACACGATTTTTGTCTTTGGGTATCAATAGTTATTTTATATTCTCTTGTGTCTAGAATAATTAAAAAAAACTAATTTATTACAAACTTTGCTTTTGTGTCCAGAATAATGATATTTATAGGAAATTTACCTATTCCATCTGGAAAGAAGGGGCGAATTTAAACTATAATTTGCATAAAGTAGAAAAAAAACGACATGATACAAAATTAGCATTTATTTGTTCTAAAATTACATAAATGAAAAAATTAAAATATTAGAAATCAGTAGTTTTACATGATTTATGTTTATACTGTAAACTAATTTCCTGAATTAGCCCCAATCTAGTCTCCCATCAAATTTTCATTATACGATCCTTGATAGCGGAGTTCAGGGTCCAGTAGATCCTAGGGAAATAGCTCGCCATGCTCATCGAAGTACGCTCCAATGTTCTCCTTAAATTTATTAAGATGTGCTTCAAGAATATGGACTTTCAGGGACATCCTACAACCCATCTTGCCCTAGTTTCTCTACAAGTTCTCAGCAAGTTCTACATAGTTTTCGGCTTTGTGATTACCCAAGAAGCCAGGAACCATTACGATAAAGCTGTCCCACGCTGCTATTTCCGTTCTAGTGAGCTTCTTGGGAATCTCTTGCACTCCATGATCTTTTTTATTTGTGGACCGACGAAGATCCCGGCTTCCACCTTTGCCGCAGATAGCTTAGGGTAAGAAATCTTGGAGATACTTGAAAGCTGCAGAGGCCTTATCTAGAGCTATGACAAATTGTTTCATAAGGCCCAATTTTAAGTGCAGAGGAGTAAACAGTACTTTTCAAGGATCCAATAAAAGCTCCTATTTGACGTTGTTTCTCTCCTCACTAAACTCAGTCCTTTGTGGTCAATACCGCTGATGGTAATTTAACACGGTGTCTCTGCTGTCCCAATCGCAAAGATAACAAGAAAATTTGGTAAAGCCGCCTTGGAGACCCATCAAGAAACCCAATTTTTTGAAGTCTCCGATAACCTCCCACCCGCATTCTTCATATTTCAATACATTTAGCAAGATCTTGACACTGCTGTATTCCTCTTTGAGCTGGACCGATTGAGCAAGGGGAAGAGTTTTTTAAATGGTCCCTTTATGAAAAAGCTTTATTTACTACTGGCAAATAAAGCATGAAAAATACATTTAAAGCTTTCTTTGATCTGATATTTGCAAACCCTCATCTAGCAAAGCCCACTGCTTGAGTCTTGAAGATAAAAGTCGGCAGTGGGCTTTGTGAGACCAAGATCTCTGACGAGGTCAGTGAGATATTTTTAGTTGAGGTAGTATAAGTTTCTCTCCTGAGTTACACCTTTGTAATCTGTATCAATGACTTCATCCTGTTCTGAACTGCTTTGCCTTTCTATAAACTGCTACTTACTTTTTGGAGGAGTGGGAAGGTGGAGATCCGAACTGTGTGACATGGTGTAATAGATGAATGAAGATCTGGATACATGATAACGGGCTCATTTTTTGCTCTTTGACGTTAGGAAGGGTTGACCATTCAGAAGAAATAATTGCTTGAGTTAACTCCTTCCGAATTTGTGGGATTGCGAAAATCATAGCTCTCTTTTCTCCTCTGTACGATCTTGTAAAAAACAAAACAAAATGAACACATAAGGATAAATACACAAATATTTTTCACTTAGTGATACTGGAAGCCCCCTCTGAAATACCCCTCTCTTCTTTCAAGACCAAGTGCGCCTAGCGTGAGAATTTTAGAAGGTTCGAGAAAGGTTCAGTCTCCCGCTAGATCACCCGTCACAGCTGTGTTGCTTTCGGACGCCACCCCCCAGCCCCCTCACATGTGATAGCACCGTGCGCAGCCACATTAACCCTATCCCCATTTCAGGAGGCAAGTTTCACCGTCTGGACCGAATCGTTATCATGCAATGTGTTTGCATAGCCTAGGCCACAAGAATCCTCTAGGAACCACCAGGCCCCGAGGCGTCTATCAGACCAGTCACCCAGCTATATAACCGAAGCTCACCAATTCTCAAGAAGATTGAAAGCCCGTCATTCACTCCGTTCAAACTGCCATCTGTTTCCCGTGAACCCCTGTAACCCGTCGTCGAGTCGTCGTACTTCGTCGAAGATCTCGCCAGCAGATCTACTTTCATTAAGCTTTGGCCCCCGTTCATGGGAAAGCTATCGAGCCCCCATCTTCCAGGAGAGTGGTACATCCATCTCATATTCACCACCCTTTCAAGATTCCCATTCTTTCGAGACTGAATCTCCCTGTTGATCTGCAGAATCGTCACGAGTTGAGATTGCGTCTCTCTAGAGCAGAGAAAATTTAATTCTTCATCACGAAGTAATCAAACCACATATTCGAGTCATCCTCGTCAGTAGTCTCCGAAGTATCTTCTTGAAGACCTGCGCCGTTGTCTCCCCCTCCCCTATCCATTTCGCCCGCGCTTGAAAGTTAAGCGATCTTCTATGGGCATCTCCATATTACCTCGTGGTGAATCTTCACATAATTCATTTAACTACCTTTATTAAGTAATTTGTTCACCCCTTTTGTATATATTTAAATTTCCTCATTTTATTAAATATATATATATATATATATATATATATATATATATATATATATATATATATATATATATATATATATATATATATCTATATATTCCAATTATATTTTGGGATATTGTTCTTTGTATATCCTTTGAACTGAAACTTGGCAAGCCCTTCGTCAAAACGCGGTCAACCGTAAATCGCACTCTTTATTAATCGTCCCAGAACATATCTCAAGCGGTATTTGGTCAGCTGTCTGCCCGTGCTTATGTACGACTCTGAGGGGCGAGATAGTCTACAGAGGTATCCCTCGACAAAAAAAACACACAATATTTATATATTATTGTCTTGGTTTACGCCGAGTACGGATGAACGTTTGATTCGTACATGAGTCAATCCGTTCCACTTTTCTCTAAGATGCACTAATTTAATTCTGTAACCAGGGATGGTTCGTATTACGATATATCTATTGCCAATGCTGCATTCGAGGATCTAATTAAACAGCTCAGACAAAATATGCTTTTAATCACATAAAAGAAAGAAGTCTTAAATCTTTAAATACACTAATTCACTAGTAAAAGGGTCTAATAAAAATTAACAGTACAAATGAGTAATACGAGATGGCTGACGCAAATATCCCTTCTAATACACAAAATTTATACTCAATTAATGCGAGTTCTTGATTCATTTGAAAGTGAAATAGTTTGGGTACGACTACCAGATTGGAATGGTTTTGTTACGAATACACTTTCGCACGGAATGGGAAATAACAAAATGAATATTTTTTTTGTATTCGTTTTACCTTTAACTCAGAGTGTGTCGGCAGTTGTGTAACTTTGAAAGTGAGCCACCTCGATGAGTTGTCTGGGTGAGTTTGACTGCAGACGTCATCACTGAGGCAAGGCGGGTCAGGAAAACAGCTGATGCTTCTTACTGGGTGGTTGAGGCGAGTGACAAGCGTGGGGCTATGAGTCGGGAAAAGAGCTGATGCTTCTCCCGTGGTAAAGGCAAGTGACGATGCTTTTCTCGACTTGAAGATGTAAGTGTAGGGATCTTGGACGAATGGAATTTATCCTGATCCCTTTGTTACCAATTCTGGATCCTCGGCGATGAGACTTAGCCAAGATGTGAATCTCTACTCGAATGTGAATTCACTTTTGTCTTCCTCAAGGGTGAGGGGTATCTCTATGTTTTTTTCGGCAAACTGAGATACGTGATTTCCTCTGCACGAGAATGGTAGAGGAGTTGGTCTCGATACCACTGGTCTGCTTTTCTAAGCGACCAAAGAAACAGCCTCGGGAGGGTAAATCCTGCTTGGTTCCAACTATCTTCTTTATTCCCTGTTTGACTCATGTAGTAGACTTTTTCTCTAGATGGCTACGCGAATTTTTCTCCAAATTTCTAAAGATAGAAATATATACGTCGATTATCCACTGGGGGGAAGGGGAGATGGGAGAGTTTAGGAGGGGCGAACCCTCAATAGACAAAAGTTATGCCCCTCTCTTAGGCCATAAATTTTCAAAGCTGTGACACTTTGCCTCTTCATGTTTACGTACGGGTAAGGTGAAATTTCGTCTACTTGGCGAAAAATAGACATAAACAATCAGAGCGCACAGTGAGCCTGTTTATAGATTGTCTGCCTACGAAGCCTTATGCAGCAAGATTTTCATTATAAAGGCTCGTAAACTACGAAATCTGCTGACTGAAATCCGTCTTTGCGTGCGACTTCTTAGGGTTTGGGGGCAGCAGGAAAGGGGGAGGGTCTTGGTCTATTGTGAGCGTAATGGTTGACGCTGTATATAAAAATCTAGTGTCTGCTTGTCCTCGTTATATTTATTGCTCCGCAATTATATATTACTTTCCAGAGTTCTTTTGCGGAGCTCACAGGTGAGCTCCGCAAGGTTTGCCTTGATTTTCAACTGGCATGTCGAAATATCTCTTGTAGGCCTCACACATTTCAGCAGATCTCTCTACAGAGTACTTTTTCGCTATTGTCTTAATAAATTTACCGCAGACATACCAAAATGCGTCTGTCGGATGCCTTCAATCTCTTGATGCTATGTGTGACTAATGCTTCTATCATTCACGAGTGACGATGGTTGCGCTGTGACGGCTAGAGTTAAACTGATTTAATGAGTATACATTCTTTGTATTTATAGTCATCTACGTTGCCAGAATGTTCTAGAAATTTTTAAAACATATAAAAAATTCTCGAACGTTCTAGAAAGCTCTACAGTTTATTTTTCACCAAATTTGTGCTGAATCTTTATGGACTATAAGAGAACTGCCATTGCTGTCCCAGTCGCAAAAGACAAAATATACGGGATATAGTAGCTATTACTACTGCATTACTGTTTCTATAACTTTGTAAATACAGTATATCATGTTTATACCATAACCGAAATAAAAACATAACCTTAAAACTTTTTACATATTTTTACTATTTGCATCAAAATAATGTTACTTGCCATAAATGGGCTAATTTAAATATTCAATGTCGGGATTAAATTTTTTTTTATTTAATAGAGCCACAAACAATTGGGAAATAACACTTTTAACCCAAGGACAAGACAAAAGTAACTTTTTGTTATACATTGTAATAAGTTAAATAACTAATAGACTTCACCGAATTTTTAAAACTAACCATTAACAGGAAATAGAAATTCTGATAGGCTTATATTCACGCAAGAAATGTTAAATACGGAGGAAAGAAATGTCTAGAAATCAGAAATTTCAGAAACTTTTAGCTATATTCTAGAGTGTTACATATATTTAAGACAAGTAACTATGTAGAATTTTAGTTACAGTTCCGTCCAAAAACTAGAGAACAAAATACAAAGATCAAATTTCTTGAAAATTCTAGTTTAACATCCATGACAAATGTTCAGCAATGTTAGGGGAAATTTTTCTTAATTATATCTCTGTAAGTTCATTTCATATAACAGGGGAGTCTGAATTGGTATGAAAAAAGTAATATGTATTTTAAAGAGAAAACAAGTCAAAAGTAGAGACAAAAATATACAATTTTCAGTTTATAAGAAGAAATCTTAATAAATTGAGTGTTTGGGATAAATTTTAGGGTTTACCTAACAGAAAAATCACCAGCAATAAATGTATTTTAAAATTTAAAAATATCCCTTTTTCACCTGTTTCTTTGGCCTTAAGTAGGTCCAAAGGTAGTTGATTTCCCTTAACAGACTGTAAATTTTTAAATAATCTTCAAAGATTTGTTCGATTTGGGTCCCCTTCTGGCCTTGTAACTATGGCTATGATGCCAATGACTCTCAGTCGGTAGATGAGGCACAAAGTCTGCGGCAATTCCATTGAAGGAATATGCCCTAAAGGCCTATATAAATATATATATGAGGAATTAAACCACATTCTCCGAAGACAATTTAATTCAGAACAGTTTCGGTGTATCTCACACCCTTTTTCAACTGGCACTGGGCAGAAAATATAAGAGAAATGCATATAAGCATAACAGAAGAACCCCTCTTTTTTTCCCCAATACCCTACTTGTGGCTAATCTGGGGGGACGGGGGGAGGTTAGGCCTAAACATATTGAAGGGCTGGCATTTTACTATTTTGTTTATTTGCGATCTTATTACAGGATTAAAAGAAAATTGACCCTCAGATAGATTTAAATTAGGAACTGACGATATCAAGGTCGATTCTACGATTCTTCTCTTAACATAGTTAGCCGATTTAAATACCATTTTACTTCCATTGAAATCGATCGTATGATTCTTCTCTCTAACATGGCAAAATATTCCACTACTTTCGCTGCCCACTCTAATATCTCTTTTGTGTTCGTACAATCTCTTGTCTAGATTTCTCCCCGTTTCCCCTATATAAACTTTATGGCAATAGTTGCATGGTACTGCATATACTCCTATGTTATGATGTTCTTTGGGTTTCCTGGCCATCATCAATTGGTTTAAGGAATTATTATATTTAAAGGCTAGATTAATACCCGCTTTTCCAAATATGTCCTTTAAACTATTTAATTTATTAGGTTTACTCTGAGTGAGTTGCGTTCCGCTCTTGATTCGTGCAAAGACACCGCCTATGGTCCGGACGATGTCCCGTACTCCTTGCTTCGAGACCCGGGTGAGCCAAGCATGGTCTTTCTGTAAGATTTGTTTAACAGGATCTTGGTAGAGGGTCTCCTACTACTGTGCTGGCTTTTCACAACCTGGAGAGAGATCACTACCCCGGCCGGTTTCCACCGAATCTCTCAAAACTCTTGTGTGTGCAATTTGATGGAGAAATTAGTAAATGTTAGAGTTAAACTTTTTCTAGACAGCCGAGGCCATCTGTTTTCTGCACAGTGCGGCATTCACAAGTTTCACTCTACGTCGGATGCTCTGTTCCGGCAGGAAAATGCCATCTGCGATGCCTTCTTTCATAGACAGCATTACGCCACGGTGATTTTCGATCTGCAGAAGGCCTATGACGATATAGTATCATTAAGACTATCCACACGATGGACGCAAGGAGACCAATCCCAATCTTTATATCTGAATTTGTGTGAGATCGTCCATTACGCGAAAGAGTGCTTGAAGCCCTCTCCGGCCCAATGGAACAGGAAGAGGGTGTTCCAAAGGGAATTGTCCTCAGTGTCACACTCTTTGTCCTGAGCATCAACGGCATCACCTCACTGCTGCCAGAAGATGTTCTTGCTACGTTCTTCGTGTACGACCTTTCAATCCCTTTTGGCGCAGCCCAGATGCCAACTTTGGAGTGTCGACTCCAACAAACATTGCAACGCGTCTCTCGCTATGCCGAAGCGCACAGGTTTCGGTTTTCCTTGGCCAAGACTAAGGTGGTTCACTTCTGACGCCATCCAAAGCTCCACCCCGACCCAGACTTGTTGCTTAATGGGGTACGCATGGAAGTGGTTGAAATGCCTCGTTTCCTTGGTCGTGTATTTTACCGACGCCTCACCTGGGAGGCTCATATTCGCAGCCTTGTGGGTATCTTGTACCTGCGGCATAAATATTCTTCGTTCCGTAACGTTCAGCGCTTGGTGCGCTGATAGGGCCACTGCCTTACTTTTTTATCAATCCTTTGTTCGTTGGAAGCTCGACTACTGATGTGGGTTATATACATCCGCAGCTGAGCGTGTATTGCGGAAAGTGGACTCGGTCTACCACACCGGCCTTTGCCTGACCTCCGGTGCCTTCCGCATTTCCACCATTGAGAGCATACTTGTCGATGCTGGGGAGATGCTACTCGCTTTACGCCGTGCACAGTGCATTATTTACCTGTATGCGCGAGCAGGCACCTAGCCCAGTCGCCAACAGCTCTCACTGCATCCGCAGCTGATTTGGGTTTATGAGCCCTTTGGGTTTATGACTAGGAAATTCCTTTAAGAGCTAGGTATAGCTCTCGGGTAAATGGTACCCCTGGTTCCTCTCAGGACGCTACCCTATAGCGTACCACCTTTGGCTATTTGTCGCCACGCCCCTGCTCCTAAAGCTTCTACAGCACTGGGATTATTGCATTCGACCTTTTTGGAGCACAGCTTGTGGCACGTTGGAAGCGTGTCAATGTATACGGATGTCTTCAAGTCCCAAGAGGCGGTCGGTTTTTACGCGGTATCTCCTTTGTTTGAAGTTAGCTGGACTCTGCCAGGCGCTGCATCTGTCTTCACCTCCGAGCTGGTGGAAGATTACGCGACGTGCTCGGTTCGCAGGTCGGATTCTGATTTATAACCACTCACAAAGCACCCTGAGAGCTCTCGGGGCATTGAAATCTCCACATGCCATGGTTCGCGATATCCATGACGCCACGGTTTTGGCCAGATGGGCGGATGTTAAGATTATCTTCTACTGGGTTCTTGGACATGTAATAATTGCTGCAAATAGATTTTACATTATTTTTATCCCGATTAGTGTGTGTTATTCTAAAAAATAGAGCATATAAGGTGAAAAAATAACATAAATGAAGACATCCATATCTACACACTGTAAATTGGTATAGTGAAAAAAGAATTAGTCTAAAGACTGTGGCGAGTTATGTAATCAGTTCAAAATCCCATCGTGAGACGTATCAATAAATTTGGATACATTACAGCTTATTAACATTTAGGCCTAGAAAAGGTATGTTAATAGATGGAATTTTAATGCTATTTGAGAAAAATGAGACAGGTTATTGGTGTATTTATTATTTTACTGTCAAAGATTATATTTAAATGGTAAAATTAGCAGGAATATTTAGTTTTCAAAGTAAATATTTAAAAAATCGCCCAATTACAAATTATAACAATAAAAAAACTTAATGAAGTAGTTGAACATAATATTTAATAGGAATTCGAATATTTTTTCTCAATAACTTTGGACAGTCTGTTTTATACATTGAAATCAAATTTTAGATGCAATGAAGAGAAACATTCTAGACAACATCCTAGATAGCTTTCCAAAGACAGTTTTGTTGTTGAATTGCCAGCTATTTACTAAGAATTACTTCAAATTATCCTTGTGTTGGATTTAGCTGAAAATAGTTGGGTGTTCAGTCCATAATTGAGCCGCATACAAATCTATTAGGTGCTTTGTCTCGCAATAAGACAAGTTGCATCTGTATTCCCACTTCTTTCTCTTGATCCAAGGTAGCAGTATGGCTTCGAATGCATATTGCAACACTTTTAGACAAAAGTTGCTGAGGTGCGGGATGCAGTGCCCAACTCTGGTTGTTAATTAGGTTTCCATGTATATCTGAACTCATAGTATAAGTTTGTCTTTTTGAGTTTTTGTTTAAGAAGGGTTTTTTTCTCTAATTCCTAAAGATAATTTCTCTCAGACGGCAAGAACTTCAGTAACTTGAAAAATTGCTTTGCTGGTAACATGAGAGTTTTAGCCATTTACCATTACATTTGAGAATGATTTCTATCGAAAAGCGCTCGAACTTCTGCTTCAACCCTTATATTTCTTGGCTAAATACTATTCTTCATAATTTTCTTCACTTTACGTTGATCACATTTCAAATCTTTTGGGATTTGCAAAGAAGACTTTAGCTAATTCGGTCACTATCTAATTCTTTTCTAAATTCTTTATAAAACTTAAGAAATTTTGAAAGTTCTTTTTCCTATCATTATATCAAAATAATTCAGGCAAATGAAATCTCGTCACTGGCTGAAATGAAATTTCATGATAAATATCGATGTATCTACTAAAATGTGCATATTACATTCCTAAACAGCTATGGAGAATCCTGAAACGCTAAGTTGGTATTGATTATTAACTCTAGACACGATTTCTATCAGAATATGAGGCTTTTAAGCCTGCTCAAAGTATAGTATCTGTCCTCAACCCTCTTTAACTCCTTATATCAGTCATTCTATATAGGTACAGTATTAATCCTTCTCCCATGGGGGTCTACCTCATGTAATGAGACATTAGACTCAATACCATGCAGTTACTATGCCAATGAGTAATCACCTTAACATTGCATCGGGAACACCAGGAAAACACTCTTTATTCACGGCAAGCAAATGACAGGAGCCAAATACACCAATCTAACAGTTATTTGCTTGGTGTAGATAAAGAACGATCCTCAGGTGTGCCTGCTGCATTGTTAAGGTGGCTACTCATTGCTATATTAACCATATACTATCATTTCGTGCATTGTAGTTTACCTTACTAACACAATACCATTTTGAGATAACACAAAGAGATGTCCGTCTGATACGAAGACGACCAAATCTCACATGATTTCATTTATTGCCCTGAATAGAACACAGAGAGCGCCCTTTAAGGAACTAGAGCAATAAACAACGTTCTAACGACTACCTATAGTAAGACATCGTTATTTTACTATAAAAATCAACATAAATTCGTTTCTTTCTTTTGTTTCTGGCAAAAACAGAGTTTCATTTCTTGTATTTTTCAAACCTTTAGCTCACCTATTTCTCTTATTTGAAAATTAAACATAAAAACTACCATTATACCACGTTTAATTTCGGAGGAAATTACCTCGTCCCTCGTTATTTATTCCTTGCCCTCTTCCAAGAGTCCATAAAACTTACTTGAATGAGAAACACCTAATTTAAGAGAATGTGTGGGAGTCTTTTTAAATGAGAAAGGGAAAGAAACGAATAGAAAAAGTAGAGCAGTCATTATATACAGCGATAAGGTAGAGCGGTGGTAGGTAATCTTTTAATGGTAGTTGCACCCTAGAAGCAGCCGCGGCACCCCATTATAATATAATTTACGTATAAATACATAATTACCTGGAAAGCACTTCACAATTAACCACAAATGATATTTAACCTAATTTAATCGAAATAAGACAAAAAAAATGAAAATAAATGAAGCTAACCATTAAAATTTTAAAGTTTAATGGGAAATTTGAGCTTAATGAGTATCACATTCTTTAATATTGGGAAGTAGAGTTGAGAAGACAACTCTCATTTTTTCCTTTGCTATATTTCCCTGTTTGTGGCCCAATTTTAGAAAGGCGATTCTCAAAATACTTTCAAGTATCGGTAGATTTTTTTTAGAAATGTTTGAAATACATATTTTTGCAAATTAAGCATTTGAAAAATGATTTTTGTTGGCTTCCACGGCACTCGAGTTGGGAATCACTGTGGTAGAGAATTGATCCTTAACTCTTAGTATGGCGATTGGAAGAGGATATTATTTGCATCCCAGAAACAAACTTGATATTAAAAAAAAGCAGACTCAAAAGTGCAAATTTCCAGTTGAGAGAAAGAGTCTGTATATGATTAATTTAAAAAAACTTCTAATATCTAAAAGAGTCAGGTAATTTAATAGAGTAACACAACTAGGAAAAGATAAAATAACATGGATAAAATTTTGAAATGAGATATTTTATTTTAGAAGTTGTCAAATAAACTAATTAAGATAAAAAAAATCACAACCACGTCACTGAAATTATTTTTAAAAACCACAAGTGGGTCTAAATGATGTTTGGTCAAGCTTTTGGGTAACAATTAATAATATAATTGATTTTTTTATTTAATTTATCAATAGGAAATAAATATATTTATATTACCAATAATTTATTTGCTCCGGAATAATAATAATAAGGATTTTCTATTGCAAACTTCAATACCTAGAAGCCTTTCCAGGGCGCCAGATCAACGAGTAGGAAAAAGCCAGACAGAACATGTCAGTTTTCATAGCTCCCTTGATAGCAACAAACGAGGAAGAAGTGCTTATGCCAGGGGGCACACCATTCCACAACTTATGGGCATCTACAGAGAAGGCACTATTGCCTATGCGGCAGAGACGTGTATGAGGAGCCGAAACAAGAGGGCATTTTGCGAGCGAAAGGCTCTTTGTTCTCTGGACACAGCTAGTGTGGAGGAAAGTTAAGGCGAAGTTGCAGTGTTTAAGATTTTAAATGTGTTTTGCCTTGGGAGAGTTTGAGGAAGTTAGCCGATAGACATTCAGTAATCGTTTCATATGCGGATAAAAGATTAGTGACAGTCAAGACGAACGAGCGAAATAGTTGCGCGTCTTCAGCATAGAAACGGAAGAATAGACCTGGACGACGCAAAAGAAGATCAAGAGGTTGTAGGTAGATAATAAATGTAATCGAGCAAGGAAATAGCTCTGAGAAATACCCTAAAATACTGCAGCTGGCAGAGAAAAATCACCACCAATTTGGAAAAATGAGAAAGAGATAATAAATAAGAGAAAAACCAGTTTATAGAAGTTTAAGAGACCCTCTAGGGAGTCACAAAGAAAGGGAGAAGAACGAAGTGTTCAACTTGTCATATGCTGCCGAGAAATCGAGAATCACTAAAGTTGAACGTCGGTCAGATGTAAGAGAGCTGATTCAGAGCTATGACCGGCTTGAAACCGTTGAAACGGAATTCAATGGTTTCGTTAATGCTGGAGAAAGACATGAGTTCAGTGATGCGGGTAGCTTCTATTTTGTCAAGAGGCTTGGATAGGAACGGTAGTTGAAAAATAGAACGATAGTTTGGAAGATCATTAGAGTTAAAATATTGTTTCTTTAAGATCGAAAAGACACCAGAATGTTTATTACCAGAATGGCACCTCTCCAAGCAACAGGGAAGCATTGAAGATACACAGTAGGTGTGGTACTAGGACAAGAAGGAACTGAACATAGATACTGGGTGGAAAAGTGTCAAGCAGAAAGCATGTGTTTTTTCATGAGCTGAGTATTAATGCATGCTCTTCAGCGGAGACTGGTGTGAGGGAAGTAAGATTGGGGGGTGAGATATGAGGTAAGGGAGATTATAGGGTGACGGTTGGCAGACGAAGACTATCCCAGAGCGAATATTAACTACCTTTTCAGAGTAAAGGGCACAAAAGTGGCATGGCCTTCGTGTCCCAGTAATTCGTTGTCACATCGAGTGTGACTATATGTCCGGTTGGGCCGAAGTGGTAGCGGCCCCAATCCAGTTCTGCTCCGTTTTATTCGGCCAAAACCCCGTAATTCACGACCATCCCGTGGCCCAGCCCTTGATTACCCGTACACAGGCAGCCCTGGAATCCCGTGCACCGGTTCCCCTCAAAACCCCTATCGACCCGCAGTTCCAAGCTCTCTGGAGCAATAAGTTTTCCCGCGCCCCGAAGAAGTGCGCAACTCTCCCCCCCTCAATTGTGAGAAAACTAAATCCGTCGAGCGTGAGTCCACCTGAGGTAACAAACGAGTCTCGTATCCCGTGAAGAAGGACTTTTTGAGACGTTTGAGACCTAATTGGACCTTAAGTCACGAGAACGAAAATTCAAGCCTGGTGCGAAGGTGCTGGTGCTACTTCCCACGGGAAGCAACAAAATCCTTAGCCAGTGAAAGGGACCCTACCCCGTCCTCGAGGCTAGAGGATCCGTGGATTACCTCATCCATACCCCGGCGGAAGCGAAGGTTTTCCACGTTAATTGTATATATATATATTATATCATCAATGTTCCTAATTATAATTTTTGGCGGGTCCACTAAATTGTTAAGTTTTTTGGTTTCATATTTATGCCTCCATTTAATTGTATCATTTTGGGGGGGTTCCAATGACTAATACAATTTAGTTTAAAATTGTATTAGTTAAATTCTCTATAATCGACCTATTTAAGGCTTATGTCCGTAAATTCCCCGCTGAGCTCAGATTTACGTTTTTTGTGTGTGTACACCTGTTGTCGCAGGTCAGAATTTCCCTAGACCTTTGATAATTCTAGTTTGACGGGTTGGGATGATCCTTTCCTACGCAACTGCTATGTAAAGCATCATATTTCGGTTGGGAGATGTGTAAGGGAATCCCCACGTGGAAGATCTTTAGCAGAAAGAAACTCCCATGTGCAGAAGAAGGCCCGGCTAGGCCTAAAGTGGTACTTCGAAAGTAGAGCTGTTTCCCGCTAACCCCCAACTCCGGGAAGAGCCTCGGACATAAATTACACTCGACTCCCCGGAAGAGACACAGAGTTAAGAAGTCTCGCCCAGAACCCAGAAGATTTCCTTATGGTTCCAAGTCAAGTGCTAGCAACAAAGCAAAGTGACAGTAGGACTATTTTGTGTATTTGGAATTAGCCCCAGTCAGGAGGTAATTCCACTGAACGATCGCCCCGAGTGATTTTCCCGACCTCTTTTATCAACTTCTGTCGAAGCCCTCCTCATTTCGGGTAGCCGAAATACTCTCCCCTGGACCGGAAGTTATCCCCCCCTTGCTTTTGGAGAACCGCCATCACTCCAACCTCCCGCTTTGAAGTCCGAGCGGCCTCACCTCAAGTGCAGAAGACATCCTTAAGCCAACCCCTCTTCCCCTTTTAGTAACCCAATTAAGTTAATCACCCCTCCCCATTTGAATAGTCTCCTCCGGGAATACCTTAAGTTCTAACTTCATAACCTGATTTATAACTACAATTCACCCTTTCGTTTATTGATGTGATTTTCGCCCGTTAATTCTCTGAGGTAATTTTACCGTTCAATTATCTTATTATTTTTGTGTAAATGAAATTATATTTTTTCACATGCCTTTTTAAATAACCTTGAGATTTGCCATTGTCCATAATTTACCGTACCTCGTTGCACTCTCTCGCTACTCAGCCCATCTGAACTCGTGGTTTTCCGTCCCTTTTGCCGGTTCGCTTTCAAGTTATTTGTCCCTCCCTGACAGATATAATATGGTATATAATATGGTAATGTCATACCACGACATATATATATATATATATATATATATATATATATATATATATATATATATATATATATATATATATATATATATATATATATATATATATATAAATATAATATCTCTCAAAGTAGCGCGAGAGAATGATGAAGATGAATGCAATAAACCACATTGAGAAAGAAAACGGAATAATTTTTTTTTCTTACAGTAATATTTATTACCATTTTGCGAAAAAATCCGTGCAGGGAAGTGATTCGAACCACGGACACTGAGCTGCCTCCGTGTCCATGGTTCGAATCGCTTCCCGGCACGGATTTTTTCTAAAAAAGGTAATAAATATTACTGTAAGAAAAATTTATTCCGTTTCCTCTCTCAATGTGGTTTATTGCATTCATTTATATATATATATATATATATATGCCAAAAGGCCAACAAGGAAAAGAAAATGTATATATTTTTATGTATGTTTGTACATTTCGTAAGATGTGAATTTATCTGTTTCTCTATTTTTACTTCTGATTTCCCAATTAATCTCCTTCTGTGATCTTATCTTCCTCCTTAATTCTTTTGAGGGGGGGTTATTTTTAATCCTTCAGGCAGTCTTTTGGTATTTTAATTTTTTATTCATCTCTCTTTTTTGTTTACCTTTTGCACCACCTATTTTTTTACTATTAGCCCTTATTTCATTCCTCAATTGGTTTAATTGTTTATTTTGAGCTTTCTCTCTCCTCTTTCCCTTGATTATTATATTGCAATTTTCTGATTTTATGTTATTTCTTGATAAATAACTTGAAATTAAGTTCGAAATTACTTAGAATCTTCCTTTCATTTTCCTTCGGAGACTTGTTGCATCTATTGCATACCTACGCGATACTGCTTTGTAATTTTCCACGTCCCTCATATATTATATGTTTTTGTTTCTTCTTTTATTTTGGGGAGTAATTGACTTAAATATATTTTAAATTTTCATCAAGGTAATTGCTAAGAACTTCTTTAGAGTTTGAAAAAACAAAATAGTTTAGTTCAGAAAAATTAAATAGGATTATCGAATGCTTTTTAATGTTTTAAAAGAAAATAAATTACAATTGGTGAAGTTCAGAAAAGTTATTAAAATTTAAGTAAGGCCGCTTTTTTATTTCATCTATGACTATATTTTAGCAACGTGATATTTTGAAAGGGGGGAAATTTAGTTTCGAGTTCCTTTTTAAAATTATTATAATTGGCGAAGGTCAGAAAATTCATGACGATTTAACCATGGCTGCTTTTTTTAGATTTAAAATTTTAATCTTAGTAGCGAAGCGCTAGCTGCCCCAGTAGGGGGGAGTGGCGAAGCCATTGCTTGATGTATATATATATATATATATATATATATATATATATATATATATATATATATATATATATATATATATATATATCTTAAGAGAGCAGAGAGGTTTCGCGTTGCCAGGGGTATACGTATTTTTAGAATAAATAAGCAGACTTCATTTAGGAAGTTCATTATTGTATTTTTACTTCTTGGTACCGACGTTTCGGGTAGGAACCCATTCTCAAGGATATGAGATTATAAATATATACAAACATAAGAAACTTTTAGAGAAGTGATCAGATATTTAGAAATTAATTATATGGCAAATGAGGAGCATCGGAGGTGACAATATTCAAAATATAAAAATGCAGGGCTTTTAACTCTTAGGGAATGGGAAATATGCTTTTGTTTTTCAAATGCAAAATAGAGCTAAGAAAAGAGACTTCTATATTTTATCACTTAGATTAATTAAATAAACAACACACACAAACAGTTACGGCAAATTTACTCATTTGTGATGTAAAAAGTGCCATTCTGAATGCAGATTAGTAGTCTCAGTAGAATGTTTTATTCAATTTAAAGCACATTTGTTTAATTCATAATGAAATAAGGAATTCTTATAATGATAATTAGTATTACTTATCTAATTAACACCATCAGTTATATTATATTTAATTGATTATTCTCTAATTGAGTCCCTTTTAACTACTTACAATGATTTATAAACCTGGTTTTCCCAAAGTTCCGTTACAATCGTTTTTTATCTTACGAGAGGTTTAAATCTGTGATTGAAAAAGTTCAGTCAAACTTTAAGTTCTACGTTTGCAGCACGTCGTTTTCATTGTGTGTAGGTGTATCGATATGGAAGTAAAAAGAATCGAGCTCTCTACTCTTTTCTGCGCGGCTTAACGTCCATAGAGTCGCGGAGATGTTCAAGAACGGAGTAGAGCTCATAGATCGACCTCATATCTCAAGTTTCCACCATTATGATATGAGAAAAGTGGTCGAAAGTTCTCGTAATCTCAAAATCAGTGCACTCGAGAAGGAGTTGATATCTGCGGCCACAGTGACCAGGGACGTCAAAGAGGAGGGTGGCAAGAGCCTCAGGTGCGTAAAAAGGTCTCTATTCACCGACCGTATGAGAGAACAACGTCGCCAATACTGTCGTGGACTTCTTAATGACTTTGAAAAGACATAGCAATCTAATTCGTATCGTGGCTTCAAATGGTGAGAAAATGCCCACGGCGGGGTTTGCAGCCGGTTACACTCTCATAGCGGCAGATTACAGGGATATCTTGGCCATGAAATTCCTGCTCTGGGAAAGAAAGATCACGATGAAGGCGGAATAAATCTTTCATTAGAACTGTAGTCCTGCCCACACGACCAGGACCGCGCAAGAGTGGTTGGGGTCGAACATGAACTTTTGGGCGAAAAATCTTTGGCCTGGGCATTCGGCCGACCTCAATCACCTAGACGACAGCTTGTGGCCGCATTTCTAGGGCAAAGCCTCCTAGATACGATACAGCAAAGTCGATGAGCTGAAGTCATCCATCAACCGCTTGTGGGCCAGCATGAGAAAGGATTTCGTTTGCAACATCCGCGAGACATTCAGGTCTCGCTTAAATGGCGTGCTCGCAGCCAAGGGCGGCACCATTGATTAACATTTATATTTATATGTTAAACAATAAAAACCGATCTAACTGCATCAAAACGTTTATGTCCTTTGTTGAGAGCGTTGAAACGAGTGTAACAGGACTTTTGCAATACGCGGTAAGTCGTAAAATAGCGTACGTTGTTTGATTAATTTAAAATAGATTAATGTTTTCCCATCTTATATTCGTAACATAATGACTCATAAACTCCGGTTTGCGTTTAGAGTACGTTGGTAATCAAAAAATTGTTATATATAACTCATGCATTAATTCAATCTCTATTGTCGAAAGGCAGAATTCAACTAAGTAGGAAGCTTTTTGTAGCAAAAAAACATTTTATCAAAAAAATCAAATGGAAATTACCATTTAATAGGGAATTATCGCTTACTCAAATCCATCACGATGTAGGATAAATGATTGTTACCCCTTTTAATTGACTTCACTGGCAACATATGTGGCTCCTCCGTATTTTTTAAGGTGGAAATGAATACTGTGGGCTTTGAAATTCCCAATACCAACTTATAAGACTGCTATAGGCTCTTGCCTTGGATTATTTGAGTATTTCTTTCTTCCCAGTGAATGACAAACAATTCTAAATCCTTTCAGCAATAAGTTAACTATGCCTTAGGTGGTTTAGGCTTCGTTTATTCTTATGTCATCGATCTGTTGATCCTAAGCAAAACCCGTGAAAAGCAGATGCAACATTTATTAAACCATCTGTTTTCACTATTGAAGTTGCACGAACAGCAAATCACTTTTGCATATTCGTTAAAGATATTATTAGTTATATTTGGTTAAAAAATAATTTCAGGCGATTTATTAACATACGATGAGAAGTAGCTGCAATTAACAAATATCCGAGACCTCTCATTTCAATAATTGTTAAAGTTCCTTAGGTTAATCAATTTTAGTATAAGGTTTCTGGAATGTGGCACCAACATTGACATAAGACACATCTCCGAAAACGAGAATCTTAGTGGTGCTTTTTCTCGAGTACCATCATCAACTACGAAGCCAAAAGTTTCCCAAATGATGCATTAAGTTCATCCTCTACACAAAGTGTGATTAGTCCCTTGTTATGAGTCGTTCATTCCACGTTGACGATGAAACATTAAATAATAGTCAATGAATAGAATAAACGCTAATTCCATTGAAAGCATACTCTTCAACTCACTTCAATTTCATAGAATCAATATTTCTTCTACTAACTTTTCCGTTGTATGTGATCTTAACTAAGGTTTGATAGGCCCCTCCTCACCTCAAATTATCGCAAACTTGCATTCAACTATTATCATAATTTATCACATTTGGGAACACTTCCGAAATTAAAGTCAATTATGGACCAATAATTAAGGAAATATGAGAAAATATATCACAAAATAGCTTAGAAGCTGTTGAAATTGCAAAAAATCAAATGGATAGAATCCTACAAAGCCCTAATGCACGCAATTTTCTGCACCAGACTGAAGATTTCACACCAGGGAAAAGTTATATGTACTTATTCACCATCATTAGAGGTTATAAAAAAAATATATATTTTTTTTTATATAGTCATTCCCCAATCAAGGGAAACATGATAACTTTATTAAAATTACAAGGTAAAAGAATTTAGAGAAATGGACCTTTTTGGGAAATGCTATATAAATCAAAATTTGAAAATTTAGGGCAAGTGGAGAAAAATGTGATAGGCGCAAATACAACGTGTACGGGTCGGTGGTAGAAGACAATCCAAATTATCCGGAGGAAGATTGTGTCCGAGACTGGAACAGGCGAGCGAATGTGTCCATCCCGAGCCATCACTGCCTTATATAGCCTCTGGCTAGGCAATGATGGTCGGGATATAGACGCAAGTCTTTCGAATTAAAATCGATCAGGATAGACGATCAGCGATGTTCTTGGAGGACCGTACGTACCGGATAATTTTGGTGGAGAATCTCTAAATGGTGGATAGTTCTTGTATGGTTGAACCCTGTAGTTAGTGTAGATATCTGGTGGAACTTTTCCTCTCCTGGTGTTATTAATGGCTGGTATGCAGTCTGCCAAAATGCGTGCCCTAGGGAAAGGAAGGAGGGTCATCCAAACAGCCACTGTTTTATAATAATATGCGAATGGTGGCACTTGTATTTGAGCAGTAGGATATGCCTACGACTGGTTAGCGTGAGGGTTTGCTATTCCAGTTATTGAAGCATTAGAGTAAACCATTGTAGAGTTGTATTTTTGTTTAAACCAAGCTCTCCACTTGGTCTTAATCAGAGGTATAAGCTGGATGAGTCTCCGGTCTGAATAGTGGTGTGTCCTGGCTACGTTGCACATCTGTACCCACAAGAAGGGTAATTGTAGTATGGGGACTATAAAGTTCAAAAGGCCGCCCATACGTCGCCAATACTTAAAATCCAGGTTTAGGCTAGTGTAATATGACAGGCTATTAATGACTTTTCACGCCATTGTTGCGGTTAATCTGGCTCGTTCATGTTTTAAGTCAATGTCTAAACCCAAATAGAGTATTTGTTCTGATGGCGTGAACTGTGATTTGCCCATATTAATTTGAAGACTTGATTCCAAAAATTCATCCAATGTGTTGAGTACATTATCCAGTGGTGCTGCAATCAAGATATCATCAATGTATGTGGATGATACAGCTTCATGTTTACGGGTCCATACATTTACAATAGCTTCCATGCAGTACTGCATTAAGTATAGCGAGCCGCAGAAGCCCATTGGGAGACGTTTAAATCTGCAGGATTGCTGGTCTATCTTGATTTCGAATTGGTGTCTTGCCTTTGGGTGTAACGGCAAGTGATATAATCCACTGGATAGGTGCAACTTAATGGCGACGTGTCCTAATTGAGTTTGTTTGAGTACCTTGTGGATTTTTGGCAATCTGAATATTGGAGGTTGATTTTGGGGCGTTAGGCTTGAAATATCATAGATGATTTGCATGGAACGATCCGGTTTTGGGACCCCCAAACCGGATGTAATTTTGGTGATTGGTTCTAATATGTCCTTCTCTACCAGGGTTTTAATAGCTGGAATTAGCTTTTTGGAGCTTTTGTGGAAATGGTGGTAATTTCAGGGGAGGGAATATTTTAATTCCCGCTGATTGAGCCGATTTTATAACATTATTGGCTGATAGGTCCTTGGATAGATCTCCAGGACTATTTTGCTTAACCACCCCAAAGAACTTAGTGATCTTCAGCAGCAATGGGTCTATGCGTGGTAAAGCCTTATCGTCCTCTTCTTTATTGTCTTTTTACTTTTTGTTGTTTTTGTTATTTTTGTCGTTATCCTCTTCTTGATCCTGGTTTTTCCGGTTTTCTTTTGGGCTCCGGATGTCTCGGATAACACAGTTTAGTTTTTCCGGGACTCTTTGAACACCTTGTGCATGAAAAAAAGAGTGCAATGCTTTCCAAAACCTGTGTACTCTGTTCACAGCTCGCAAGAAGTTGCTCAGGCTCAAGTTGGGCATCTTCATCAGACCTCAATCCAGGAAGTACAGAAGGATGAGCTTATATTAAAGGAACTGAGAGCGTGGGCAATATTTTAAATCAGTCCACCGTGGCTTCCTCGGTAATACATGAGCACTAGATTACCAAGAGCGAGTCGAGAAATTGTTATAGGTTTATCAGGATAAGGAGGGCCGTATCTCTCTCAAGATTCACTCTCCCCTCCCCTAAGTCAACTTCTTCGCCAAAACCTTGGAGCGGTAAATGAGAAACATGGGGAAGGTTTCACCAAGATGGAGGGCAGCTACCAAAGCGAATAGAATTCATGAGAATGAGGTATACCAGATCCTCCCGAAACTATCTTTTGATTGTCTAAAGTAATATGATGTGTATATGTTCTTATATCAAAGAACTAGTTATATTTAGTTATGTCAGTGATCTGTGTCTTTGTTTTCCTTCGTTCTGTAATAAGATATTCTAATATATGATTGAAACATTATTTTCTAGGCAAATATATGCATTATAATAAAACCGGGCTATGTAAAAGCAAGAATCTAGAGGAGATGGAGTAAAACTCTAGAAAGTTGTGTTAAGCGTATAAAAATTAGTCAACAACACCAATTCACGTGCTTGCATCAGATTATTCTTTAGTAAACAAGTGTTGTGAACCATTTCCTTGCCATTTCTTTTTCATCGGCCCCCCGCCCAACAGCAAGGCTGCGGTTCTTTTAACTCTTTCCATCCTGTGAGGCAAGAGAAAAAGTGAAGGAGTTGTCCGTAATTACCATGTAGACATGAAATACCATCTCACCTAGATGCAATTCTCTAGTGGGGACACCCCACCTGGATATATTCCACGTGAGCGGTAGCACAGTATGGTGCTATAAATTCACATAAAATAGAGTAGCATCCTTTCACTCTAAGTTGGATCCTAAGGACAGCCTCCCTGAAAACGTGGCCCACTTAATTTTATAAAGTCGGCCACGCTTACAGCAGGAGCTGTAGGATCAAAGCCTTCTCTTTAATACCTCAACTGGTCGGTGGGAGTATAAATTCCATCTCATTCCTGGGAGCTATAAACAACATCTCATCGTCCACGGTAGCATTTTAAATTATCACATCACGATTTAAATAGGCTTTTATTGTCTATTTAACATTTATTTATGTACCGAATGTCATAGTCACAAATATACGAAGGTAAAACATTAGAATAATTATATGCATTTTTATTAGCTCTCGTGTTCATTTAAATATTAAAGATTTGGAAATGTTTTTCTTGATGCAATTAAAAGAAGTTAATTCTCTAACGAATTTTGAATCTTTTTTGGAAATAAACTCTTCGACTTTTATTTATGTTAAACTCAATCCTCAATCACACTCAGACTCGTAACTATACTCAATATTCCACTCATTTTTCCATATTACACTAATATCAAAAGGGTGGGTCTTTTGCCGCATATTCTGCTCTTCGTAATGGTCTAGTAACAGAGTAAAGAGGAGCATCTCTCTCTTTTAAAGTTTTCTCATGAATCTTTTATCATCAGAGATAGTTCACACCCATCCATATTCTACATCACTTCTTCTCCCTATACAGATTTATGATCCGAGACTCTACTGCAAACAGAAAGAAGCGCCTTGGTATGATATCTTGGAAATGGAAACGTCGAGAATAGAGGCTCCTTGCCGCCATGTGGCCCGGCAAAAGCGGGACGTCATGCACGAAGTCAGTCCACGTGAGCGAGGACCGTGGGAACAGTCAGAATATTAAACTGATTTCTGCGACAAGCGAGGGATTGGAATCTAAAACGCGCGCTTCTGTCGCCTCCCGGTGCCTTATCAAGACACCCCCGCGGTAGTACCTCAAACCCCGTGTTGTTCCGTGGAGAGATTTCCCTCCCCTTGGCGGAGGCAGTAACAGTTCCGAATGTTCCCTATATATGTTTGGAGCCCATGGGGGATCGACAGTATAGGCCTTCCTTTTTCAACGAAACACGTCATTCTCGATTGCGCTCCCCTTTCTCGATGAGCCGATGGCTAGAATTATACCGAAGGATCTGAGTCTAAGTCAATTGGCCCATCCTTGGTTTTGGTACATTTCGTTTGGTACGAATACTTCCTGCGGCTAATGTTACTACTAGAGGTTAAACTCCCTGAGGTTTAAGTTTCTCGAATAACTATCCGATCCCCCGTTTCATCTCTTAAAGCCTCGAACCCAAGCCAGGCCGAGACGAATCATCTGGGGCTACCCTGCCAGTCATCCATCTGTGTGTCTCTACAGAGGCTCGCATCGCCTCCCAACCCCCCGCACTCCTCTCATAAAGCTCGCACCTTGAGCGTCCACGCATATTGGGTAGATGTGACGTATATGTCGGGGTCATTCTGCAACAAAATATAACAATTCAAATTCAATTTCTTCCTTTGGTAGGCACAAATGCAATTAAAAGCTTGATTCAAAATGAGGCAATGTGGCAATGACTTCTATATCTAATCCTTTAGATACTTGAACAAAGAGAATGAACACACAATTTCCTCCAGACAAAATTACATGTATTGTATATGTCTGTGAGGCTTCCAAGCTCTTATGTTTTTCGAGAATCAATAAAGTTCATTTTTATATTTCAGGGGATTTTAAAATAAGTAGTTAGACAGAATTCATTCATCTCATTTACTAAGGATGACTGTTTAATATTATTATCGTTTATTACTTTCACCCTTCATCTCCACCCATAATTTGTGCGTTCATTTCCCGCCTTTCTTAGCCAGTCGCTTTCAATCTAATTGCAAGGTAGGAAAACCAATTTATCGACCTCACTAATGTTTCCTTAAAAGTGGAGCAGATTAAACTTCTAAAACTGGGTCTCAATGGCTACTATATGGCCAAACTTGATCCTTGTGTCCCCGAGATTCCAAATTGAGAGGCTTCTAGATAGCATATTTGGGCTAAAACACGCAGAAAGGGTGGATGTTAACGGCACCCTTCTCACAGAACTCACAGCTAAAACATTCAAATACAGAGGACGCACCCAAATTACTCTCATAACACCTCGTCTTTCGAACGCAGATAAACAACTAAGAGGAAATACCGACATTTTACTTTGCCGAGCAGTTTTTTATTTATATTATCCTTAACAAAAAAGATTATTTATTGAAAATAAACAAAATCATAGTTAACACTATCAAGTTTCGTATCATAATTCGAAATCCTACGAAAGTTTCAAAAACAAAGCTGAACAAGCTCATTCAGAAGCACAAGAGTGAAAATGCGACAACTCTCCAAAATTAAACTAAAGACGATCCTTTCTAAGGTCCTGGTGACTATATGTATGGGAAGGTCGATGGAGTGATGATAGGCGAGCCACTTGGTGTTTTATTCTGCAACTTCAACATCGGAACCCTGAAGAGTCCCATTTTTAAGGAAAATTCTCGCTTGAAATCACGGATCTTCGTCCTATTTATTGATCACATAAACTTAACTGCTGATAACTTTATGCTTGCAGCAATGTCCGATGATATATATTCAGAAAATTCCCTTCTTTATTTCATTGTAATTTTTGTATGATGCGTGACTAAATAGTATACTGTATAGTAAAGGCAAAAGCAGCGCCATTATTATTGGGAGTAGTATTACTAGTAGTTGAGAGTATCATAAAATCAAGAACCAAAAGACATTCGTGTACACCTCCGAAGGAAAATAATGGAATTTCTTTTTAAAGAATGTGATGAAATTAGATGAAATGAAAATGCATAGAATCCATATTAGTCAAGCAGCATCCTAAAAATGATTTGAGGCACTAGATAGACCCCTTTGGGGCTGGTAGAGTGCTACTTTTCCAGATTATAACAACTTTGCCAAGAAAAAAGGTTCCTTATGCAAAGTAGACAAATAGCAATAGATGTGCTGGTGGAGCTTAATGGACAATAGACTTTTCTATGAGACCTATCTTCTTATAAATCGCCTATTAATGCTTGTGTCATCGGCGAGTGACGTTGATTCAACCTGATGCAAAATAAGAAAGAAAAATCTTTATTTAAGTAATTACTTTTATTTATTAATTATTTAGGTGTGGTTGGGTTTTGCCAAGGAAAATTCAGTATCTAATTGGTGCAGACGAAAGTCGTGCGTGAGTGACTTACACCAAATCCACACAAAGACTGAGATGGTGTGGGTACAAAGGGGAGGAGTTAGAGGGAAGACGCAATCTAGGCAAGGCAATGATATTTTTATGTAGCTCATCTTAGTGACTGAATGCGAGGGCATAAGTCGCCACCATTCACTTATCCCAACCATTAGGCTAAGATAAAGAAAAAAAGATACGCAAAAGCAACAAAAGAAAAACCCAACGGAAGAGGCAAACAACAAAACCACAAAAAACAAGGAAAAATAAAGAAAATGCGAGCTCCATCGTCAAAGTGAGCCCCGAAAGCATACACCCACACACAAAGGCTACATTCAGTGGAGGAGGCGCGAGTGAACCTACTGACCACCTTACCAATTTGCTACGATTTTAAATTTGAATTATAAATAATTATTCATAAATAAGAACCTTCGTTTTCTTTATTTTCCTTTTAGGTGAAGCGGATGTTTTGAAGCAAATAAAATAATCAAATCTCACAACCAAAAAGTCCTTAGGGTTTGACGTCCATTTGGTTCTTTTTTATGAACCATTATTTATAGTTTCACTTTAAAATCGTAGCAAATTGGTAAGGTGGTCTACGTTCTCTCGCGCATCATCAACTCACCGTAACACTCCCTAATTCTACTCCCTTTACCTGGCTATCTTTACCTTATCGCACATTACTTGTGACGATAATTGGAGTAGCGGGGTCGCTAGTGCTCGCTCCTTACACTGGAGTGTCGCCTATTGCTCTTTTTGGAGGAGTTTGGCCTCCTCCACTGAATGTAGTTGTTGTGTGCTGGGTGCATGCTTGCGGGCCTCGCTGAAAAACTAAAACAAAATGTGTTGAAGATTGTTGATATTTAATAGCGACTAATGAAAATTAATTACGTCAAATTATCGATATACCTTATAAAAACGTATATTTGAGTGCTACACTTAAATAAAATGTAATAATAACAGAATAATTTCCGTAGTCCTTTTTTGTTCGCAAAAGGTTCGAACAATCTGTAACCTAACTGAGCTTTACCTTAAATTTTCATTATGTAAATTGCTAGAGAACCATAACATATGGTAAGTGGTTAAATAAGAACCAAAAATAGTTTAACCATTTGAGTTAAGGTCGACAAATCAAACATAATGGTGCATAATAAAATTAAATAAATTGAAAAATTATGTAAAAGGAGTTTTCATATCTGCCACCGACCCCGTTTGTTTGAATTTAGAACAATTTTCCCAAATGCTGAACTCTCGGTTGGTCGATTATGTTGACCAATCGCGAAGTGCCCGAAATGCGTTTCTGTTTGAACGTCCATTTTCGTAAAAGGCTTCGATAACTTTAATACGTTGTTCGTTGTAAATCTTTCCATGGTTGAAATTGACAAAGACTGAAGTTTTTAAATCTGAAAGAAAAAGAAAAAAATCATTAAAATCAGTCCAAGTTATTGGAACACCCTTTACAAACCCTAACAATAAATTAAAAAGAGTTATTTTTGAAAGATAGAAGTAGTTTATACGGATATGATTGTTAATCGCCTCATTTTACGTTGACATTACTCACGTGAATCAATGTAAAACAACAAGAATCATTATAGCCCCTAATATGTTTTACAAATAAATACAAAGCTTAATTGCATCTATTAATTACATAGAATGATAAAAAAAATATTAACTCAGGTATGATCGAGAAGCAGAAATGTGATAAAGTTGCATTTATTACGTGAAATTTAAAAATAAATTAACTATATTAAATCCTTATGTAGGTTGTATAAAAACCAATTAGTTTCATTGCCTTCTCCTATTATTTCTTTTATCTGTGTGAGTCGATTTTAAGGGTATACGAAAGCATGTACGAATTTATTTTAGAATAATATTATATCTTGAAAGTTTCTGAGAAATTGACTGACACAAACCATTTACTTTTAGGCTCTTGAACTTTGTAAAACAAGTTCTTATGGACACGAAAGTAATACAACTCTTCTCAACATTTCCTTGTTTCACACATAGTTCTCGTGTTACATTTTAATTCAGGTAAACAAAAATACTACAAGGATATGAAGGCACTTGCAGGAGTAACTATATAATATATGGTGGATGGATTTGTCATTTATGATTTATACATTTCAATATTCAGAAATATGTTCACTCGAAACCTAAATTTCGGTCATTATGAAATTTTAATTGCATACCTGGGAGTAACCAGAAAAATGAACCATTTCGATTTCCCCATAGACCATCCACCATTTTGAAAGAATAGAATACATACAAAAGCCATACGTAAGAAGAATAAGAGGCAAAAATCATCCATTCCGTCCATTTCTCATGTTTCCAAGAGTAAAAGAACCTAATTTCTTAACTGTTTAAGGGCAAAAGTGTGTAAAATAGAGGAGGAAATGAAGTAAGATAATTGAAAGATCCGAACAAACCATTAGTTGAAATATTATATTATTTAATTCATATTCAGGGAAACTACTACAAAAACGCTCTTACATTTTCACCCATTTGAATAAAGTAGATGAATGAAAGATATCAAAATGGTTATATAAAAAGAAGAAATTCAATCGTAAAAAAGGATGACAAGGCTCAATGTCAATTCCTTGTCGAATGGTCTCAGTATACCTTTGTATTAGCAAGTTTTTACATTGAAAAGAATTCTTTATATATGTCCATTTTTGTCCATTTTATGAGAAAATAAAGAAAGTCATTTAGTTGTTTGTGTACAAGTTAATTTCCTGGTAGTTTGTGCACCCTCTTTTTCACTATCATTCTACATTTCAACATTGGTAAACTACCTTTCACACTTTCTTCTTTCTCTAGATATATATTTATCTTTAATAAAGTATTTTCTTATAATTTGGCGAAGTTTCATATTCATTAAAGGGATCTAATAATTGCCTCTTTTTTTAATTTCCTGCTAATAAATTTTCTCCATTGAAGTTTCTATATAATTTCGTTCAACAAATCCAAATAAAGACAAATTTATTTTTCATAACCAACGGCGTTGGAACAACACATTAGCTTTCAAAAAACGACGGTAGGAGAAGGATACGAATGATAATAAGATTAAACCGCCGAGAAATATAGAAGGAAATATTGGATAGGAAGAGAAGGTAAAGCCGAATAAAATCTCCCGGTGCTCTGTGGAAGCCAATGGTGATCCAGCCACATAAAATGAATCACTTACTTTAGTAAATATATTTTAATTTTAGCCAACTCTTTCTTCTTTGGGACGTCATTAAGTTGGACATCCTGTTTGCTTCCATGATTTCAGAAGCAAACTTATTTTTATGGTTGCGTCCGGTATTGAAATATGAAGAATATTTTGTGCTTAATCATTCCTTGTGAAGTACTCCTAAATCCCATGTTCATACAATACAAGGTGCAAGAGCTATTTGAGGACATTAAGTTTCAGTTTAATAAAACTCCAAATTATTTAAAAATATCATTTATTTTTAAATAATATCATTTATTTTCCTCAAAAAATGAAAATAAATGCGGTCAGAGTTGGTATATGAATAAATAAATAATATTTGCTTTATAAATCTCGGGTTTGTTATAATGAAAGCGTTGACAATTTTAACCCAAACCTGATGACAAAGTTATTGATTAATAACCTATGAATCGATGGTCCACCGGAAAAGGTCTGACACCGAATATCGTGCCATTGTTTTGCTGATAACAAGTAGTCTCCAATTTTATTTTCACGATTCAGTTCAGTTAAATTTTAGTTATTTGTACTAAATTCTTAGAATACTGGTACATGTATCTTATTCTTTAATAAAGTTTACGTAGAAGGTTAATTAATGAATGTTGTTTAGTTTATTACCTCGAATTCATAAAATTCGAACCCCTATGGGAATCCTCCTCGAAAATTTTATTTAATGAGGTTGACGAAACTGCTTCCAAAAATAACTATGTGACTATTTTCGGTCTAATAACTAATAATAAACTTTCGACTTATATTACACTGGTATTATTTATTTATTATTCTGTCTTGTTTGTGTCAACCTTCTACTTCTATAGTTTGTGACCAATTGCATTTTCTTTCATCAAGTGATTTAATACGCCCGAAAAATGCATCACAACTTGATAGGATGGTACTTAATTTATTACATACTTTTCTTTCTCCTTTCGTTACTAGACCTTCGTAGCCACTCCACCACATCCCCTCTCCTTTTCTTCTTTGCACACGGTTCCTAAATAAGGAACTATAAGATATTTTGAGATTTACTCTTTGATATTTGTGCTAAGGAGTTAATCTTTGAATTTATAGTGGGAGCTTTTGATCTAAGAGGCGACCAATGCGCTTTCATCCGAGAATAAGTTATTTGCTCTTATATTGTTGAAAACGATGTGTTAGTGCAATAGTTATGAATGGATGTGTACGAGAATGGAAAAGATTATTTTTTTAGTTTAAATATTAGTTAAGATGTTTACAATTAATAAAGAAACCTGCATTTGAAATCAATATATTTTGTAAAGGATTCTTTTGCTTACATAATTTAGTGAAAGTTTCCCGCATGGAAAATAAAGAACTAATTTAAATCCGGTGTTTCTCTCTATCTACACTAGTGTTTTCAGGTCTGTATTCCTCCATGCCTCACGAGACTTCCAGAAAAACATATTTCCCCAAGGAAGTTAGAAAAAGAAAATAATATAAGAATTTTTAATAAGGTTATCTTAGTTATTGAGTACAAGAGTATCTGACCGATTTCTTGACCATAAAAATTGAAAGAAATAATAAACGTAATATCCTTCTGGCCTAATTAACCACCCAGACGCTGCAACTAAAACAGAAAATATGGTCTCGCTCATAACTTAGCACAGATGGTAGCGACAAGTTGGAACGATTGAGCTAAATCAACTAATAAACCAATTTTAATCTCACTCGATATACTGTTGGTTGATAAGTTGTTATTTAGCAAAATTAGTAAAAAATAAAGATCATTGTCTCAAAAACACTCTTTGTTCCCACGCTCCCACCCCACCAAATATTTCTCAGGCCCCACTGGTGGGGCCTACTCCTCTCTACTGAAATCGCTGTTCTAGATCTTATATAACACTTCATCTTACCTGATCTTTTTTACAATGACATAGGTTGGTATGTAGTCACTTGAGGTTCTCTGTTGTTTTACTTTGTTTTTTACTTAAATTATTATTATTATTATTATGGGTGAAAGAGCCCATAAGAGGGAAGCTGAATAATTATGGAGTTCTTGAGAGAGAAAATTATAGCGGAGGAGTGAATATATACAGTCTCATATCAACCCATTACTATGAGAGGCAATTTTGGCGTAGAAATAACCAGAGATGTTTATGCGCTACATATGGTATATAGGGATGAGAGTCCTTATGTAGCATTTTAGGGGCAAAAAATCACACCATTCTGAGTTCCTGGGCCCCGTAAGGGGCGCAGGGATTTGCCTTTCTGGCTGCCGTGCTGACGGGACACAGCGCCCCGTCCGGGCTCAGCTTAGCCTCTTCTCATTTGTTCAGACAGCCTGTATTTCTCCCCTACTTCCTCACTTCCCCTACAAGCTCCCCCACGACTTTCTCTGGTTGGCCTCTATTTTCACAGGGTAGATGCTGACCTGCTTCTTTGCCAACTATCCCGGTTCGGGGCTGAGGGGGAAGGGACAATGTTCTCTAACCCCTGAGCTCCGGTTTGGGATGGTGGGGTTTTGACAACCTGCTTCATCTCAACCCATACCTTCTTCACATCCCCTTTCCTTCTCACTTCACACTTCACTTCACTTCATCCTTTTTACGCCGTGCCCAAGGTGCAGCTTTGCCGAAGGGCTGTCAGGTCACTAGGCGAGAGGGTTGATCTGGCTCTGCCAGCTCCGTACGCCTCCTTGCAGAGCGGGCTATTAGGAGGAGTGAATAGCGTCTGCATCACGTGAATTCAAAAGGGTCACGATGCCCAGTGATGAGTCTAACAAAAAGATGCCCTTAATTTTCCCCCGTCCACCGTCAGAGCCGCCCTCGGGCAGCTCCACTGATAAAAATGGAGGTCCTTCCCCCTGTGCTCTCACAGGGGGCCCTCCAATTCTATTTAACCGGAGATGATGCTTACCTCTCTTGTTTGCTTACGGGTGTGTGGGACTCTCCATCATCCCCGTGTCTGGAGGTACCCGCAAGTTCCTCTCTCTTTTCAACGGAGGTCCCCCCTTTACTTTAAAGAGGACTGCCAAGAAAGGCAGCAGGCAGCCCATAACCGACCGTTCGTCATTGAATCGGCTTGGTAGGACAAACCCCCTTAGGGGCGAGAGGAAAGATAGGGCTCATCGGCCGCTTTCCGCCAGAGACCTGCTGGCTCGTATACTGACTTTAGCGGGGGTTTAGGCCTGTGCCTCCCCATACTCGACTCGTAACACCGCTTCTAATGGGACCTGTGATGAATTTGCAGGGGAGGAAGCAAATGTAGCCTCCCCTTAGATAGACATGCTCCTTGAGACAACCCAGCCTTAGACGGTAAGGCCTTCCATGGGGGCAAATCCTGACTCGGCGCCAAACACCGAACTCGAGTCCGCCCATATGCTAGTTCCTCCTCAAATGACTCGGGCCTCCAAGGCAGTCCAAGGAGAGCAGGGATATTCTCCTCCGGCCAGTGTCCCTGCGACCGCCAGGACCTTCTCCATCTCCGACCTTGCTGAGTCCGGTCCAGCTGGCCTTGGGGCTCCTGCCAGCGGAGGGGAGAAGCGGGTTCATTCCCGCCCTCCTTCTAAAAAGAATAGAAACAACAAGAAAAGGACGAAAAAGACTCGGGGTTACTATCCATCAGCGGGGGCTGCGGGGACGAATGAGTCTGCTGCTTCTATAGAGAGCCGAAGGTGACCCGTTTCTCTGACGGGAGCCTTTTGGCGAATGCGGCCATGATTAGTGTCCTTCGGAGACTTGATGGCACGCCCGTGAGTGTGACGCCGCACTCTACCATGAACTTCGGGAAAAGAGTAGTTTATGCGAGGGAACTCGTGGAATAATCCATAGAGAACATCATCTTAGAGCTAGTTGACCATGGGGTGGTCAAAGTTGAAGGTGTGATGATAAAACAGGAAAGGGCCTCGAGACTCACCCCTAGACTCGTAGTCACGTTCAACTGTGAGAAGCTCCCTGAGTGGGTGCGTGCCTGTTGGTATCGCTACCGCGTGAAGGCATTCGTGCCACTGCCTCGGAGGTGCTATTACTGTCCCCCCGTTGGCCATAGTAATCGCTCCTGTCAACGTGCAAAGTCGGGGTGACCTGAAACGTGTGTAAGTTGCTCCAAGCCCGCACACGATAAGCTCAAATCGTGTGTGGCTAAGTGTGTCAATTGCCGAGAGCCGCACACCGCTTCTTCGAAGCAATGTGGTGCGTATCTCCTTGAGAAGGAAACCATCGCCGTTTAGGCTTAGGATCGTCTCTCATTTAGCGAGTCCAAAGAGTTGGTCCTGCGGGCCAGGCGATGCTAGGGAAGTTCTATGCCTCAATGTTGAAAAAGACACCCTCTGTTCCGGGCCCCTCCAACCATTTGGAACCCTTCTGCGGATTCTACCCACCCTGGGCGTTCCCCTGCTAAAGCTGGCAGCACAAGGAGTCCAAACCCAGCCCGGACTAGAACCAGGGTTCCCCCCTTCCCCCAGCGTGACCGTTTCCCGCAAGGCGAAACGGCAACTCCACGAGTCGTTAAACTCACAGGAAGCAACTCCCGTAAAGTTGGTCGCCATGCCATCTTTCGGGTTTCCTAAAACTTCCCCCCGAAAGGAGGACAGCACCCATTGGTGGGCTCGGAGGCTCTGAAACCGTGCATGATCGAAAAGAGGCTTTCCGCCTCCAAAGCCGCCCCACCCCGCCCGCCTAAGTTTTCGAGGCGGAGGGGGGAAAAGACTCGCATGGATAGCCTAACCTCCCCCAATAAGTCCTTGAAGGCGAGAGCGCATTGTCCAGCTAACAGCGCCCGGAGTTCTGCCTCCGGAATGCGTACGGCCATTCCCGTGATGGTCTTTTCCTCGAAGAGGGCCCCCGCGTCTCATCCGAGCATGTATCAGCCTTCTCATCAACCTCCAAGAAAGCCCTCCATCAACATGACCTGCAAGGCCCCTGAATTGATACACCCAAGAACAATTCCAATCCAAGTTCTAATTAACAAGGACAAATTCTGCGTAAGTTTTCTTAACCACCTTTTCCAGATGCGTGGTATGTCCAATTCCAATAACAATGGAGTAAATTCCTCTATAACCGATTCTTCCAAAATCTGACTTTTAACAAATTAAGCCTAAATTAGATAATAAATCACTTTATATCTTGATAATAAAACAATAATAGCAATGATGCTGATAATAATAATATTCTTATTATTAATTGCTTATTTATTTTCTCATATTTTATTTAGTTGACCGCCAACTTTCCCTTACCGAATAGAAAGAAAGTTATTTTACCTGCTCATATAACAAGAATGGCTCCATTTATGTACTGGTCACCATTTCCCTAATCCCTTTATTTGCCACGGATTGAGTCCTTCTACTCTTACAAGAACACAAGAGGTAAGAACCGCAGTTCAAGGAAACGCCACTATTCCAATGGAGAATATATTAATGGTACGCGAGCACTCAAGAATACTGAAATGAAATTTTTGTATGGAGTGTGGACTGAGTCAACAGAATATATCCTCCATTTCAATAAACCTAACACTTTGTGAGCCGAGGACGAAGATAATAATGCAGGAGACGTATTGTATTGATCGAAATAAATAATAGCGAATAGGTTGAAGAAACAAATACATCAATGGTTTGTATATTTTAAAGTGAATTATGAAATCTATTTCAACTAAGGTGAAATCTACAGACGAATCGATTCGACTTACATAATTAAATGAGTTATTAAGGTTTCAGAGCTTAATTGTAAGAAAACGGTGTTGCGGTCAATTGCCGTCCATGGTAACGCGAATGCATTCTCCCAAACGTGACTGCAGCAAGAAAAGGTACACATGGCATGAATCCTAAAATCATTACATGAGATTGCGAAATTCTTTAATGATTAAAATGGAATGAAACATATCAGTTGTAGTTACTTGTCTCAAATAATAATTGTAAACCTGGAGTGTAATTTGGAATATATGAAGTTATTTATATTAAAACGAACTTATTCTATTCCAATCCCAATGCCGAATGTCCCAGAGAAACTAGTTGGCATACTGGTTCATTATGATCCGTGGCCTATATGAAGTAGGCTAATATGGGTCGATATTCTTGAAATTATTTTCCCTTCGCTTTTCTCACGGGCTAAATTCCTGAATCATAGAATTCGCCCTAATTTCCGATATTCTTACTTTATTCCGTACTGCATTTATCATTGTTTTCTATTTAGCTTAACACTTTTGTATCTGTTTTTCCTGTCAAATCTGTTTCCATTCCTATTTAAATCTTTAGTAAGAAGGAAATCTAAGATTCAAATTGACCTCTTAATTAATTCAAGTCACTCGGAAAATTGTTTAGGTTTAAGGTGATGAATAGTCAGCACCTTCAACCTGCAGCAGCCTGTGGGGATCTATTCGTGTCTAAACCCTACGCAATGGTGGCCATAGAGACAGTTTTACCTCCTTGAATTTTATATACATAGTTACTCATTGCTTTTCCTTCTATCTTCTGTTTTCCTTGAATTAAGTATAAAAAGGTTTAGCCCAGAATAAGGAGACAGATGGAAATTGATATTTTATTTTGTAAATCATTTATTTTCCTAAATTCCATTTAATTAACATTTTTCTAATATTTGTTCCAATCTGTTGCTGCTGATTTTCCCTCAAAGAAAGTATCATATAAACGAATATACAAAAAAACTGCAAAATTCCTCTGCTTCATTCTCCGACGGATCGTAACGCCACTTATTCATGCTTCGCGAGCACAGTCGATAAATACATCATTATTAGTAAAGTTATTTTTGTACTCGTTTTTCTATCGTCCGAAAACCTTTCAAGTGGGCGGACTTTTTGGCCAACCTAGAATTCGGATAATTTTCTATCTGTCTGTATTATAAATCTCCCACGCACATAGCGGTCATCTATCTCGGCAGAGAAACGCATGAAGGGTTCAACTCGACCCCATTCTACGACATTCTTTTCTTTCTCCTCACCTCCCTTTTTATCAACAACTATGGCTTCTTGAGATGTTTGAAGTTCGCACCTTTGAAAAACTTCATATGTTCATAATAATAATCATTCTACCTGATGTTTCCGCATCAGGCTATAAAAACACATCATTATTTCATTTATTTTGTACCTCTTCATTTCCTCTTCTATGTCACTTTAAATTAGGGCGAGATTCACCTCTAGATTCCCTAAGAAATGAAATTAAATTTCCCTCATTATTTAGCGACATGGTTCCTACTTCTTTGTTATGTTAAATTTGCAGTTGATGCAAAGTGAAAATTAAAATGGCGCATAAATGTCCTTCTTAGCAAAGCAACGATAAAACACCAGCCATGTTTAGTATTTGGGGGATTCTGAGGCGCAAAACGCGCGTTTATTTCTTTATGTCATCAACTAAGTTGAGCGATGAAAGATTAGGTAATGATTAGATAAATAATTAGAGACGAAGTAAATTAATGAAATGATTGCAAAATAAACAAATAACAGGGCTAAAATTCAAATATAAAAATAAGACCTCACGAGGGAGACGATTCGGGGGGAGCCGCATTCTATCTTGGTCCCTAAGCACCCTATGTTCCCTAGCTAAACACTATTTTTCATACATTTTCTCCATTTATTTTAAAATACCTCATGAAATAGAAGAGTATTCAAAGCAGGTAAATCTAAATTTCATTTCTGAGGAAACATTTTCCCCCCATAGTTATATTCTACAGGGTGTCCCTAAAGTCTGAACACAGGAAATATCACAATGGTCTCCACGTCCTCCAGGTCATACCCGTCCGTTCACTTTATCCCGGATAGGTTAAAGATATGAGACACCTGATGTAACATCGCATCATAAATGTATGTGCTCAAATTGACGTAAATTTGTAGTTAATGCATCACAAATGGTGAAAATCACATTCGATTTATTCCCTAGTATAAATTGAAGAAGAAATAGATTACTTGATTAGCACAAAAGGGCTGGTAACTAATTAGTCTATTTCAACTCTTAATAATTATTTATTAATTACGCTTTAGCAAGTTCATATTTTCCTCTTTCATCCCTACCTTTCTTTTGCTTCAGATAAATTGCTTAAAGATATATTTATTTAAGATTATTGTCCATGTGTGCTTTCATTTTTCTGTCTTTCTTCGGCCAGGAGAGAATCGTGATATGGTAAATAGACGTCTCGGTCCTCTTGCCTCACACACTCGTTGTCGATCGACTGGTCTTCAAAGACTCGTCGTCCTCCAATATTTCCCAGCATATCGAAGTAAAAGGTGCCTTTGAGGAACATTTTAACTACCTAGAAGTTTCTTTGGTGATTAACACCGTCCTTTGTCAGGTCAGGCTAAGAGCTTAGCTGACTCCCCGATATTTTAGCGTTATAATGAAAGGGAAGTAATTTAGTTGAAAGGTTTTCATTAATTTTACAGACCAGACTTTTTGGTTTGATGATAAGAATTAAAGTTCCCTTTGAAGGTCCTTTTTCTTCCATAACATTTGGACAAAGGAGAGAGAGAAGAGATGTCTAAAAGAGGATACAAACTGGTTATGTAATACCAAAGTAAGATAGATAATGTAAAATAATTTATTAGTTGTTCATTGATTTGTTCTGGTTTTTCATTATTTATGATCGAGTGAGCTGAGATTATTTCCTTAGTTTTGCTCAAACGTATTCTAATGCAAGAGGTAATAGAATATTAATTTTTTTACATTAAATATCGTCCTAGTTTTGTTTGTAAAAGTAACCTAGGAGAAAATATTTTGTGTATTTTTTAATTTATCTTTTAAAATTAAGTTTTCACAATGATTTAGAATACTTGTCTTTACTCACTTAATTCTTGGTTGTTGGAAATAGGCTAAAGGAAACCAAGACTTCATTCGTTCAGAAATGATACTTTTAATTAATTCGTTTGGTACCTCTCTGGTTTTAAATTCTAATGTCGTTTAATTTGTTATTTTTATTATCATCCATGTCCTCTTCCTAGTTGGTTTAATTTGTCCACTCGTCTAACGTAGTCTTTCCCTTCTAAAATTGCTCGTTATCATCCATCTCATTTGGGATAAAGATCACATTAGTTTATTCGAGATCCAAATTCTCTGAAGGAAACAAGAACGGTCATTTGATTGTATTCTTATTTCTTTTATACATACTAATAATAATAATATTAAAAACTCATAGGGCGATTTGTTGGTTATTAGAGTGGTAATTAGCCGGGATCCTTGATGCTGTTTGAATTGGAAAGGAACTTATTTTTGCAGCAGCAAGTAAATAAGAGACGCCACGACTAGGGAGCATGAGACCAATAGAGAAAAATAAAACAAGAGTAAATAAATAGATAATAAATAATCCGAAGAGACGATTTCTCGCTGAAAATTCACTAGTGCATTCCTAGTAGATTCCTAGTAAAACAAAAGAAATCTGGGAAATAACGCCATAAAAAAGAGGTATATACGAAAAAACGTAAATAGAAAAAACAAGAACATTGTAAAACATTTTAAATAAAAGGATTACCTCTTGTTGGAAACATGTCTCGAAATCAAGAGATATAATAATTTTGAGAAATTTCGATATTCCAATGAAAGCATCGAAGGCACATTTAGAGTAATCCCTGAAAAGAGCAAATAAGGAAGGGAGCGGGGCTTCAAATGGCACCGAATTCATGGAACCTTGGTCAGAGTGGAGCACTTTAAAGGAAAAAGAAAAGCCTTTGCCTTCAAATCGGGGCTTCCATTTGCATTTGTTTGTAAAAGCGTTGAATAATGAAACCAGATAAATAAGAGAGAGAAAAGAAAAAGGAAAAAGGAGAGAATGTGAGACGAAAGGAAGAAACTAGCGAGATATTTCCGCTAGATAATAAGTCAAAATGCGATATATATTAATATTTATGGATATAAGAAAAGAGAGAGGGAGATATTAAAATAATAATAATGAAATCTATGTGACGTATAGGAATTCCATTTAAAATCACTAATTAACTTTGAAGAAATACAATACAATGTTGAAAATATTTTATGTCAGAAGACAAAGGCAAGAACGGTGAGTTCAAAGGTCGTTGGATGAGGTGTAGTAGTTGATAAATGGCTAAAATGATTAAAAAAATACGTGAATTAAGGAACTTTATTCATTACATAGGAGAATGTAATTGACTTTAAGCAATCAGTATTTTCCCTCTTGAACAAGAACAGAAAACAAATAAAGTGTGGTAAAAGAATTGGAGAAAGATGAGGGTGGACAAATGGAAATATTTGTGTGGCTTTGTGAATTCCAAATATGGGGCTTTGTATAACGCAATTAACCCCCTTCTAGAGTTTGCCTCAAGGGGCTCCGTGTTACTTACTCTATTTTATTACTAAAGCAAGAATTGAAGAGAATATTCATAACTGTTGGCAAAAAACAATGGGATCTTGTAGCGAATTTAGGAGGTAAGATCTCTTGTTCCTGAAAACTCAAAACTACTATGAAAAGCGATTCTCAAATAATTTAGAATTTTAATCAAATTATTCTCAAGGAACTGAATAAAGTTCCAGAGTAATTAAAATTCGCTTTTCATCTTTTCTATGGAACTTTTTTTGCAACGATTTCTTCCTCCATCCACCTTTTTGTTCAGTGACTATATATAATAGACTATCTATCAGTATGAAATATGTTAGAATCAATTAACACAGATGAATGGGAAATTAAAGATCACCACTTTTATGGTGAGTTAATTGAGAAATTAAGCGTTGAAATATCAAGGTCGTTTGCTCTATTTAATATTAACTCATTTTGGAAAGTTCCTAAAGTTTTTCCACTTGTTTCTCAAAGATGAAGTCGTTTAGAATTAGGAAACACATTCATAAATTCTTAAGAACGCTTTCCTCATGAAATGGCAGCACGTTAATAGCAGTTGAGGTTCTCCTCAGTTTTTACTTTCCAAATATGCCTCCTTCTCTGGCTATTTAAGAAAGATAATTTTAAAGAAAAAATAATCTTTCCCATATCCAACCTGAGTTTACCAAATATTTTTTAAAAGTTTCAAATATTGTTTCTCAGGTCATGAGATTGAAACTGATCGACAAAGTTCTGATGTATTTTTAAAGTTTCTGAGGCTCTGTTTACTTAAAATGCAGTAACCGATATCTTTAATATCAACCAATTGTTTGGAAATCAAAACATCACCCAAGAGGTCCAAGATCAGATTATGTTACTGAAGAGACAGAAATTGGTCATATAAGTTACATTTAATTATACGATGACTAAGCACATTTGCGAGAGAATGAAAAAACCGAAAGATTCGAAGGCGACTGGTTAGCCAGGGAGTCTTCAACGTATCTTCGATTTCAGTATTCATTGGCTCCGTAGAGGGAAAATAGCGCCGGGAGGCTTAGAAGGAATCTTAGATACGCCTGGGACTATTGTGGTAGCCGATACCAGGTTAGATCGTTTGTAATTTACAGTATTTATCGTGGTGCAGCGGACGCATCGTGTCAATGGGACCAAGGCAAATGCAAAGAGGCAGGTGTTCATAGGTTTCACCTCGTAAGAAACGAAAATATTCGGGAGCATTTTACGAAGTCACTGAGTTTTTCAATGGGTAATCATGTGACCTTTGACCGGAATGATTGCGCCACTGGCATGACAAACAATCACGTAATTGCCTTGTCAGATGCATTCCTATGGCCCTCTATTGCAACGAATCTTGTTCATTAGCGTACTTCTGATAAAACCAGAGAATGAAACCCAATATGACCAAATCGACTGAGAATCAAAGGAGTTAAGGTGATCTACCCTTAAATATCCACAAATGTGGTATGAAACCATTGGTTTAACTTGATGCGGCTCTCGTGTGATTTAAATAGTGAGAACCAAGGAAATGGGTGCCAAGAGAAAACACTGTAATACTTAAATTATAAGTTCTCTATCATTAGTAAAGAGTGGTGTTAAGAAAATGTTAAATTTAGTCAAAGTTAAAATGCGTGAAAGACACCAATCCAGAGTAGCAAAAAGTAGAAAAGAATTTTAGCCAAGTCCTCTAAAATATATTCTCGATCGATTCCATTAAATAAAGTGTTGCTATTTTTTGTATCATCTGCGAAGGAGTTGACTCTAAAATAACTAAATATATCTATCTGAAAGCTATTTATCATTAACAAAAAGAAAAGGAATCCGGATCTTTTCCTCGCGGACGCTGTGTAAAGATTTTTCTTCTTTAACCATTTATATGCCTTATATAAGCTAGTAGAAATGCTTTGAAATATTATATTCTATTAAAATCTTGATGATGTCAATATCTTTCGTTTGATCATAGTTTCGAGCTGATTATTGTAATCCTTCAGATACTTTGATAACCAATATTTTTTCACTAAACTAACATTAAAAATTGATTCTTCCTTATAAGCCTCGCAAATATATTTTCCTATCCCTTTCTAAGTAAGAGAAATGGCTCGTTGATTTCTGGTCTATGTTTTGGCTCTTACTCGATCTATAAGTGATATTTTCTATAGGTAATGTATTTCTTTCCAAATCAAAATAATGATCTGCAATATTCCTCATGTATTATCAATATCTTCTTTTTGATTCCGTTTATTACATCAGGTAATTTAATTTGCATATGTTTTTGAGTCCACAATATCTGATAATGATAATTCTATATTTTGAAGCGTTATTGCCGGTTTCTGTGTTTGGTATTATGTATGACCTTATTTTGGCCTTACTAAGAGCTGTATGAAGTGATCCAAAAGAGAACCACATATTTCCTTCTCTATTTGTACTTCTAATATTATTATTGACATAAATTTCTGCGATAGTATTTTGACAGAGAAAACACTGAATTTAGTTCGCCGTTGACCGCTCTAAATTCCTCAACCCTATATACTGCGAAAATTAGAACAATGGAAAGTACATTAAGGAGGTATCGCGGCTTCGCACTATGGAACCTTATCGCGACCCAAGGTAATTAAGGAAGCTAGTTGACGATGAATCTCTCTCCCAGTCTAGATAATTTCAGAGTATATATTCGTCACTCCGAAGTTCACATGCAGATTGTGTCTGAAGCCGCTGCCCAATACGTTAGCCATAACGTCTTCGTTATTCGAGAGGGAATCGACTATATTCTCGCCAGAGAAGAATTGAGTGATTGTTGAAGAGCAAAGGAAGAGCTATTCGTCACTCAGTGTCGTTTGTGGAGATAGTTAGGCGCGCTTCAACCCTTCTCACCACGTCTTCGGATTTTAAGGATCGGGAAAACCATCCCCGAAGCATCCTCCGTTTGACTCTTAAGGATAAGAGGCCCCTAAATTAATTTTCTCGAAGTTGAATTGATCGTACCGTAACACGCCCACAAATTCAAGGTCGAACATACATACCTGGTCCTACTCGCCGCACATCAAGGTAAAACGGATTTAACCCCTGCTTCGCCACGCTCCTCCCCCCTTTACCAGGTCAAATCTCAAGGATCCCCTTTCTCTAGAACTTGCATAATTGTTAAATCATTACTCAATTATCCCTCGGTTTAAACAAATTTGATAGTGTTAATCATCTTACCAGTGAAACGTTAATATTTAATTGCATTGGCATTTAACTTGTCCTATATGTATATGTAATCTTTAGTCGTAATAAGTATATTTTGTAGCCGTGTTTGAATATTCCTTGGCTTAGCAACTGTGTATTTAAAACACTCTTAGAACGATCCCCAGTTGGAGCCTTAATTTCGCTCGGCTAGTAGGTTAGTGTGCATATAGCCGCGTACACCTGGTCATATGACGACACTCAGTTACAACCATATTTAGACCCTTCTTTTTACCATAAAGACCTCATAACCATTTTATTTGTCAATTTTGCTCTCGAGGGCTTTGCAGATTATTCACATTGCGCTTTTCTTGCTGATCTGAACTCTGCATTTCCTCTTTCTCAATCAATTCATGTTATCTGGTTTTGGTCTCGAAAGGACATACCTTTATTTCGAGTATCTGGCATCCATAAAGTTTATTCTAAAATTGTTTCACTCATTTCTTTTGTATTTTGTTTTCCTTTTCATCAATCTAGATTAATTGTTTGCTAAGTAATAGTGTGACTTACAATTATCTAATTGATTTTGTTACAACTCCGGGACGATTGTAACGACAAATAAATACTACTAAATCACAAAATTTGTGAAGAAAATATAGAAGGGATAATTTGAAATAAATCTAAGGATCAAGAAAAAAATGTCAAGAAAGAGAAGAGCAACATCATTGCTTTTGAAAGTCTCAGGATTCGGAGAGAAGCAACGGATCATGTAACGGATTGCTATTTCTGCATCACAAACTTTCAACGTGGGCTTATAAATATATTTTTAGTAAAACTTTGCAATCATCGTGTAAAACTTCACATAAAATTAACGTTATCATCTGAATAATTATTTAAAATTACATTATTAAGCATTTCGTATAATACTTAAAGGCATCTCCTTTATTGACATGTTTCAGGTCGAATTTTATATTGAATTTGAATTAAGTATTGGCTGGTGAGAAAATGCTACGGAGTCTAATAGCATAAAAGGTTGAAAACCACTCGTTTATGTCTAGCATCAATAAGCTAAGAATGATCGAAAATCACGATTGTTAAATGGGCGACAAGGCGTTTTCCCTTGGTCCATTTAAATCCTCTTCCGGATGACTTGAGTTGCGCTGAGCGCGCGATAATCGCACTACCTTCTCGATCATTCATTATTTACGATTGTGTGAATGAGGTAGAAAGCAAAGTGGTAATAAATTATGGTCACATTCAAGGAAGATCGAAGGGAAGAGAGACATACCAAAAAGAGAGAAAGAAGAAAAGGAAAAGTGAAAAGAATAGAGGATAATAACGCTTGTATTGCTCGCTTATTTGAATTTTAATCCTGAGCATGTTCAGAGAGAACGAGTAATATTAAGAATAAAATCTTAAACTGAGTTTCACAAATAAAATGGTAAAATTAAATAAACGAACATAAAAACGAGTTTATTTGTGATGCACCTGTTCCCATTGACAGGTTAATAGAGGCAATTTAGAATGCAGAAAAAAGCGACTTTGGTTCATTGGATCTCTCCTATAATATTTGAGTTTCCCCCTGACGTCAGACGGCCAGACCTTATAGGTGCTCTAGCAGTATAATTCAGCACCTCAAATTTAGTTGATCGAATAAACTTGCCAGCTTTTTAGCTTTTGCTTTTGTATGTTCAGAATAATGTGTGACATCATGTGTACCGAATTGACATTAGAGATGTTTGATGTGAGCTACTTCGCCATAATCAAAAGCACAAACAATCTCTCTTCGATCTTTATCCCTTTATTCATGCTTACCCTCATTATATTCCGTTTAATGATTACACTGGTCAACACACATTTGGCTGACCTTATTTTTTATGGTTTTTAACTAATTGCAACGTGTTGATTTCAAATATGGCATCCATATTTTTGTAACACATCAGGTTTGCATTCTACAGCATATCCTTACTCGGTAAGGATAGTTTCCTAAGTGTTATAGCTTCCGACCATAACTTAAAGTGTCAACAAGATTTGAAAGGATAGATGCATTGTAAGATGACATTACATATTACTAAATACATACAGGTTATTTTTCTAATATAATGGAAAAAACACAAGAAATCGTACAAATACCTATACATTCATGGAAGAAACTTTCGCTTGCGAGAGTGTCTGTAGTGGTAGATGTCTACACAGTCTAGTTGAATACTCCAACAGTAAATAGTCTGCCATCATGTTTGTGTTCCATCGGTCCTGATATATCTCCTCCATAATCTCGACATTTTGATAAAAACGCTCTCCGTGTTCATCAATCACGTTGACAAGATTAGAAGGAAATTCATCAAAATGGCTCTTGAAGATTTTTGGCCCATCAAAAATCTAGCTTTCATTTTATCAGGAAACACGGATATTTTGTATAGCCTCCTAATTGGCCAAATAAATCTAATACATATCGTATGTGTTCATGCTTCTCTTTTAAATGCACAGAGTAACCAATAGGAATTGCACATAACAAGTTTCCATGATGGACTAGCACACATTTTAGACTCTTCTTTAAACGATCTATGAAAATTCTCCATTCACTTGAATCATAGTCTGAAACACCCATCGCGTTTAACAGTCCCGCCACATAACAAAAGTAAACAAAGTCTTGTTCAGTTTTAAAGAATGCCAAGAGATCTCTCTCACTATTCCGACTAAAAGTTTGTTTTTTCCTCAACAATTTTTCTCTTTAAGTCTAGAAGCTAACACTTCTGCTAACTCTTTTGACAAGTTTAGGTCTCTAACTAAAACATTCAGTTCTAATTGGCTGAAGTTTCTACGTATTTGAGTCGATGTATGTACAAATTCTGGATCACTGTCAAATTTATTACTTACAAATTCACATTTACATCGTCCAATGAAGGAAGTTCCTTGAATATATGTACTGGAATTTAATCTGAATGAAGCACTGGCCGATTTGCTAAATCAAGATTTAGGTAACTTATTTTATGTCGCGTTTTTTTCTATAACCACAAGTCTTTGTAAGACAAATGAAGCAATCGTTTAAATTGTTTTTTGGCTCCCGCCAGACCATAGGAATGCCAAATCCTAGTTGTTTCCTTGTGCCCTTTGTCCATTGGCGTATATTTTCGATACTTGGTTTAAAAATATTGTGCGGGGATCACGGTTTGTCTTGATCACCTAATTTAATCTTAAAGTAAGCCAAGTATGCTCTTTTCACAAAGATACTAAGGCTCATTCTTCGAGTTGGTGCAGTAAAACAACCACCTATGTAGCAAAACGAGTCAGGAGAATTCAAACATTTCCTTCGTAATGGGTCCATACTAGTGAATCTTATTTCATAAAAGAAATCTCCAAAAACACAAAACTATATAATACACAATTTCTTGATATATATAGATGTGCACAAAGAGAAGTTTAAATACATAAATAAAATAAAATAAGAAAATACCAAACGCCTCCACTTCCGTTCATTTGGTAGTAAGATATGAACGAGTCCATAAATAAAAACTTGACCTGATAGAAGCAGAAAACTATTGCTATTTTTAAATTTAGTGACACGGAATTTCCCAAGACCAGGTTTCAAACTTAAGTCAGCAGAAAAAAAGTTAAAATTTGATGACCAGTGTTGCATACAGGCTCACCCCCAAATACAGGCCTCCCCACACTTTTTGTGGTTTATCCTTTATTCATTATCTAATCACCTTCATTTTTTAGGACATGGCAGAAGCAACGATTGTGAATACAACAAGATCCCAATGGGATCTCCATCAAAGTATATACTGCGTCAAACATTACTACAAGACAGGCTCGTTCAAGAAAGTGAGGACACTTTCGTGCATCAGTTCGAATATGAAAAAGCCCCCTCCAAGAACAGAATTCTTAATTGGATGGACCACTTAGAGAACTATAGAACAGTGGAGAACCTTAATGCAGCCAGTAACAACCGTCCAAGCCATTAAGGATGCCCCAGAAATCGTACTACAGCTGAGCTGGTCAAGAGCGTGAGAAAGTCAGTTCAGCAGAATTCAAAACGCTCTGTGCGCAAGCGAAGTAGGTCGGTATATCCCGTGAGACTTGTAGGAGAGTGCTATTAATGTATGTAAACGCCTACTAATACAGAATACATAGGAAACAGATCCTTACAGCCTCAGCCAATAAGCCTATAAAGGCTATGATAGTGGATATACTGGAGAAGATTCAGGAGATCCCAACTTTCCTTAACCTCCTTTGAACCTTAGATGAAGCTCACTTCCATATTGAAAGAAAGGTAAACTAGAAGAAAAAGGCCTTCGAAGGGATCTTTAGACCAAATGAGGCAACCGTCAAGCCCCTAAACTCCCCTAATTGCACGGTATCGACTGCCATCTCAGCCTGAGGCATCATCGGACCATTCTTCTTCGAGGAATCTGGCACGGCAGTGACAGTCACCAAAGAGCGGTATGCTGAGGTACTCAAAACCTTCAAGAAGTTGCTGAACATCCTGTTCATGTCGCTTATGGGGAAGTTCTGGTTCCAGAAAAATGAAGCAAGCTCTCACACCTCAAACCTGTCCCGAGATTGGCTAAAAGAGAAATTTGGTGGCCGTGTGATCAGTCTCAAGACTAATTTTGAGTGGGGACCTCATAGCTCAGAACTTAGCCCTCAGATTTCTTTCTCTGGGGCTACCTTAAAGACAGAGTGTACGCAAGGAGGCCCACAAACCATCAAAGAATTCAAGGAAGCCACCATCAGGGAGGAAATTCGAGTCATTAGTTGGTCAGTTTGTAAGGACCTCATGGACAACTTTGTGCTGCACCTCAAGAAATGCACAGAACTAATTTGAGGTCATCTCGAACACGCTCTAGAATAAAGAAGAAAAGTCCAAAGACTCTCGTGTTTTGCTAGGATGTTTTTAAACACAATAAACTAGTAATTACCAAAGTTTCATTTAATCCTTGCATAAAATTAAGAAATTAGGCCTATCCGAAAGTTGGGGCCCGTTTGGGGAAAGGGGGTCACCCTGTATATCATTTATATAGGTTAATAACTTTCTAATATAATAAATAATCATTAAATTCAATTTCAAAAGGTTTCATTTAATTTCGATGACTCTCATACACGTCTGATTAGCGTTTAGCGCTTTTTTATCACCCTTTATTATTACTCTTTTCCCTGCCAGAATTTCTTATTAATGAGTGTTAAATGTCTGCTATCTGCAACTAAATGATAAAGCTATTATCTATAGAGAAATGCTAATATTAAATGTTTATATCCCGGAATATTGCACAAATTCATCTCCAATTCGAGGTGACGAAATCGCCTTCCGAGAACGGAGGTTCTAAAAGAGGGATTACTTAAGGGTGTTCCTGAAGGAAGTTTGCAGAGGGACATTGAGGGATGGATAAAAGGGCCTGTTAAAGGACACGCATAAAACTTAATAGGCTATGTTGACCTTTGTTATTAGTAAAATTATGTGATGATAACCATTTAACTTGTCATTTAGTAAATGTGATTAACCATACCTTTTCGCTGCTCTCTTCGTCCCTCCCTTCTTGGCCTCCCCCTACCTCTCAGATGCGATCACCCCTTGCTTCGAGAGATGGTAGGGGAAGTACACCGTTCTTCTCTTGGCTTCTCCTCACTTAGTGGATTTTTTAATTCGCCTTTCTTATCCTTTTCATATTAATTTATTTATTGCTTCATTTTTTTCGGTCTTTATTTTCTTGATAGAGTTGTTGAGGTTTCTTGGTGGTAGAGCGCTTTTACTAATTTACTTTTTACCCCATTACAACTTAATTCTGGTGTATTGCTGGCCTTCCCCTCCCCTACTCCCGTAGCCAGATGTAGTAATGTGAAAGTTCAAGAAGTCCTCTAAAATATTATCGTCCTAATTCCGGGTTCAAGCTAGGCGTGATGTGATTATTGCACACTTTTTCACTTTCCCTAACTTCACGAATTTCGTTAGAAATCCGCTGTGAAAATATTCTTTTTGGCCCTAAAATGACGTTTTGGGCCAAAAAGTTGAATTCAAATAAATTTCATTTTCTATCTTCCTCTCTATTTCTATTCTCTCTCCATCTTTAATCTTCCTCCATACTTTTCTCTCTCCGTCATTATTTTAGCGAAATTTTCTTGCAGACAATTTTAAAAATATAAATTTCCTCCTTTGATACAAAGTACGGTCTCACCCCATATGTTGAAGGGGCTAATACAATGGTTAATCACTATTGAGTAATTAAACCCCTTTTCAACCCTTTAACCTTCCAGATACATTGCTTCAGTAATTTGTAAACTCTTTCTAAAAGCTCACATGTTTGGTTGTAAAAAAAATCATATTTTCAATTATTTTCATCTCTCTTTCTATTATTTTGTCATCTCCTTTTCAATTTTTTCTTTTGGGTCCTCAAAAAATATCTTTCCTCAAGTAATGGTTTTGGTTTCCTCTTTCTGCAATAACACCACCAAACCTCTCGCTACAAACACACATTTTCTCCTTCGTCTTTCTCACTGGACGACATGTAAAGAAGGGTTCCTTCATTTGCACCCCGAATTATTTTTGTAGGAATGTAAAGAAGCGGAAACGTATTTTCACATTTACTTTTTATCAAAAAGAATCGAAGAAATCCGAATCAGAAGCAAAATAGGCGATGATAATGATATTTTTACCTTACGCTTTCCTTCTATACTTAAAGAACGACAGGGGGAGAAAGAGGGATTACGCACGAGTAAAGGAGATTATGTCAGACTATACAGTGAGTTGCAGTAGAGTGAAGTACAGGAGAATGCTGTGATACATCCTGATGGGGCGGGGAATAATATGGGGGTAAAGAGTAATAATAATTTAGTTGTTTCATTCAAAGTGAACTGAAAGGGAATTATACGGATTGGAAGTTTGAAATTGAAACGAAAAGTAAAAGGTAGAATGAAAAGAGATGAAATGAGGTTCATTATGATAGTAGATTGAATGGTGCTTGGAAATTATATAGTTATCATTTTGTGTGACAAAGCCCATTTTAGATTGCAATCAAAGGCCAAATTATTTTTCAGTAACCTAGAATGTGTTGGTTGGAACGAGGTAAATAATGATTTGTTTTCCCAACGGCAAAATGGAGCAGGGGATAGAATTTGGGCCAATCCATTCTCATTTTGGAGTTCAAATGGAGCAAAGGTTTTCACTCTATTATTTTATTTAAGGTTCGCTAATCAATCTGAACCACATTCACGAAATTAATATGATGTTAGATGGAATAAGAAATTTCATAGAGCTGTAATAAAGTGGAGCAAATTTAACCATGGAAATTTTGAAACAAAGTTCTGTTAAAGTTCGATAAGATTAGGAAAGTGACACTGATTTCTTTTACGTTTTAGAAGAACTCGGAAAATTCTTTGTCTCTGAAGCCAAAGAGGATTACATAGCAGAGAAAGACGAGTGAAGGATATTAAGAAATTGTGCCCTATGTACACTGTTAAAATGCAGGATAAGATAAGGCTAAATGTGATATAATCTATACCAAACAACTCTAACCTCATTTATTCTAAACATGACCCATGGTCCCCAATTGTATTTTTAAATGGCTGCTTTTCATTAAATTTGTCATCCTCGCGAGATGTCAATTCCTTTTCCCTTCTGTAACCTATTGGGCATTGTCTCAAAACCATCATCGACGATCTCTTTACCTAATTGATCGTTCATCACCGTTCTTGTCATCCTTGGTTTATTATTAACAGACTTAGCGATCTTACACCCGTGTACGGTCGAATCATCCAAGGAGACCCAGAGCGACGTAGATTTGTAGTAGGCTTAAGTTCATTAAACTTTCTTATCTATCACTTCATTGTAGATTTCGGGAGATTTAGTTTTTCAGGGGTGATTTTTATCTAATCTTAGATTTGAATTCTCTCATTAGTGCCGATTTGATGTCGCGATGACAATTGACTGAAGAATGAGTCTGTCAAGATTGGGATGTCAACGAAAGAGTTGTTAGATCTTTCTAGATGATTTTAGGCTATTCCAAATTAGAAGGTAAAGAAACTACTTTTGTGACTTCGAAACTGTGTCATAAGTTAAACCATATAAATTAAACATATGATTGTAAAACTAGTATTGTATGCATATAATTTGGTTCCTAGAAGTATTAATATTTTTGAATTTTCTATCAAACCTGTTGGAATTTAAGGAATTTGGCTACGAAAACATTTTGATCACTATCGCCGAAATTTCGTTTTCCTACATTAAAGGAATTAGTAAGGATGTGGAATAAATGTGATCTTAGGTAGGGGTACAAATTCCCTCCAGAGAAAGGGTACGTATTTACTCTTCAACTTGCCCATTTTTTCATTAATTGCATCTAGAGAAGTAGCAAATTTAACATGACTTCTGACACTGTCGAACCGAGTAAAATACTGGGGTTAAACCCTTCTTTTATCTGTATTAATCCAATTCTCTAACGATTGCAAAAGAATATACAGATAAATAAAATGAATACGTAAAAGAGAAGTGAATAAAATACAATAGCATTTAAAAATAATGTAAAGTTTATTAGACTAAAGCCAAACAATTGTAATCGCTATGACCGATAGTGAGCAATCGAGGCTTCCCCTGAGGTAATTGTGTTCTAAGCCAGATAACAGGAAGCTGAACTTGTGAAAAGCGCATCTCGTAGACCACTTGAGAATTAGCGCACATTGGAGGGAAAAAACTCGAACATCTTCAATTTTGAAGACTAAGAGCAAGGATTCCAAAATTGAACAATTGGAGGGTAATTATAAAGCAAATGATATGAAGGCTCGTAGGTATACAAATGTGGAAAAGAGGTTTGTAAAAATTATTTTGAGCCAAGTTTTGGCCGTAAAAGAAAAAGAAGTATGTTCGACCTGAACTACTGTGTCAAATATTTGTAACAAACTCTTCGTGCCCCATTCTTTCTTGCCCCTAATTTTACCATATCTTATCACCTCAAATCATCTATTTTTCCCCATAAAAGGATGTCTAATGGAGTTTTTTCTCTTGTACGTGGAGAATCGAACGACCGTCCCGACCTTCGAAGCCGTAGCAGCTCCAAGAATATTGAAACTACCAGGGCTTTATTTCTTCTTGAAATTTCAAATTTATCTGTTTTTCGACCCTTAGATTTCAAAACAATTATTTCTTATTGCATGCCTGGCTTCTAAGTTTAGGGGCTGGTCACAGATTAGCTTTACTTAATTCACTGCCTTTATACGGTCACAAATCCCCCGTTGCCCTGGTTAGTAGGAGGAGTTTATAACCTGCCTCCATTCTTCCCCCCTTTCTCCATTGAGCCCCTTCCATCCTTATTATGCGCAAGCGCAAAGAAGAAATCGCAGAGGTAGAGAAGGAAATTTTACTTCAGCTGAAGTTTGAAAGATTGTATATCCTCGACAATCGAACCCCCAGAGATTTTCTACCGGGCCTCACACCGGCAAGGTAATCTGTGACCAGAAATCTTCCGCACATTTTCACTTCCTTTATCTTCCCCACTTTCTTGTTTAGGTCTCTCCTTACAAACCCTCCGAAGGTGTTGCCTTCGTTAATCTTTCACTTAGCCTGGAGGAAAACCTTCTCATTCTTTTTCTCCTTTTATTGACCCCCTCTTATTTGGGAGGGACTGCCATAACTCGGATCGTAATTAAGGAACAAGATTAAATCCATCTTGGCTCCTTTTTTATTGACGAATCAAATGGAGGAATCATAGCATTTCAAAGGATAAATATTTATCTTGGCGTAAGATTAGCTCAAATATTTGTAAACGTATTACCAGGTTACATTCTGACGATCCTAATGATTTTGCTCTTTAACTTTAGCTACCAAGAGTCGATTGTTTTTTTAAAGGTTGTAATTTAGACTTCAAAATAGATTCTAATAAAGATCTTTAAGTTTAATTCCGCTAAAACTTTAAAGTATTTTTCATTTTAAATTCTTTAAGGACGCCCTAAAAATTAAGCAGAATACATCTACGGATGCGGCACTGACCGTTTCAAATAAGTGAGATGTAGTATAATTTTGTAGCAGAGATTGTATGTAGGGAAAGAAGAATGATCGTGCCGTCGTCCAGAATTACCTTAATATCGAATATTTTAAAGATCAACACTCTTAGAAAGGACAGAGATCTTATCGCATTTATATAAATACACATCAATTGGTTGTTTCAATTTTAATTTAATGTCAGTTGTAAGAAAATGAAGAAAACCCGTTTAATTATATTTCTCCTTGCAAAAATTTTCCCAATTTTCATTTTACCTAATTCAATATTATTGTTTTTACCCTTTTAAAGACAACTTTAGCTACAGTTCAGTAATTCTTCAATGTTTAGTTAACATGCCACGCAGTAACACTACAAGTGTAGCCAATGTTGACCATTTAAATGAGATGTATAGGATAGAAAAACTAAATGCTCGTGCATAAATGTGAAACCAGAATACGGAGAAAAACCGGCGAGGAATATTTTGCTCAAGTCAAGGTTAAATCCCTCCTTATAATAAATGAAATTGAAGACTTGAATGAATGTGCTCTGGCTGATCTCTCCAAGCTATTAACTTTAGTGATATCTGCCAATTATTTTAATACCACCCTATTATTTATATAAATGTTACAATCTTATTGTGCTTTTGAATTTATATAGATATGATAAGTGTTTTACCACCTCTATACACTGGATTTGAGGCCATTAATTACGCATTGTAGATCTACAGTTAAACGTGGATGCGAATCTTTGTTATCTACAGAATATGCCCAAACTGGAGTTGCCCTGTATCATGCATCCATCTGGCGATTGAAAATACCCTGGTGCATTATTCAGAAACGATGTTTCTACTCGAGGAAGCCAGAGCCGAACTTCAAAATAAATAAAAAAAATCGATGGCCGTGATTTAAATTAAATACGAACCAATTGCCATTATTTTACTCTGCCAAAAGATTTGGCGAAGTTAAGTGGGATCACCTTCTATATCTGCATCTCTGTTTGTGTATAAGATTTATCAATTTCTCAATTTTGCGGTAGTCTGATCTTTAGGTCAAGGAAGTTTCCAGAAATCTCGGGACTACAACCAGATCCAATTACAAATTCCGAATCACTTATTACCTCTGTGCTTATCCAAGATATCTCGAAAGGTTATTGAAATGAAAGTTTGTTGAAAGAAATATCCTTGTACTAAAAATTATTCGTTTGATTTTATGGTTAAATCTAGATATAGAATTAAATTCTGTATAAATTATACTCTTTCTTTACTATTTTGAGATATGGGATTTTCTGGTATTTGGCAGAGCTCTGCGCTCTATGAGAGCTTTAAATTCATGCTGGAATTACATAAAATAAATTTTCATTTTTCCCGATACCCACATTTAGTTTGTTTCCTTTTGAAAAATCTTGAATGAAATATACGATACAAAAATGTTTAGGTCGAAAATGGCCAATACGAAGATGGTCAGGTTGAAAGTGGTCGATACCAATAAGTTCAGGTTGAAAGTGGTCAGTACCAGGAAGTTTAGGTTGAAAGTGGTAAAAACCAAGTTTTTAGGGTCAAAGTGGCCGATACTAAAATGTTCAGGTGTAAAGTGGACGATACCAAGACGAGCAGGGTCAAAATGACCTATACCAAAAGGTTCAGGGTCAAAGTGGCCGATACAGATATGGGCATGGTTAAATTGACTGATATTAAAAAGTTTAGGGTCAAAGAGGATTATACCATGATGTGCAGTGTCAAAGAGGCCGATACCAAAATGTGCACGATCAAAGTGGTCGATACCAAAATTTTTAGTGTCTAAGTGGTCGATAGCAAAATGTTCAGGGTTAAAGTGGCCGATACCAAAATTTTCAGGGTTAAAGTGGCCGATATTATTATGTTCTGAGTCAACCTGGCCGATACATAGATGTGCAAGGTCAAATTGTCCAATACCAAAATTTTTAGGGTCAAAGTGGATGGTACTAAGATTTGCAGGGCCAAAGAAGCCGATACCAAGATGCGCATGGGCGAAGTGACCAATACCAAAATGTTATTGGTCAAATTGTCCAATACGAAAATATTCATGGTAAAGTAGCCGATAGCAAGATGTTGAGCGTCAATGTGGCCCGTAAGAACAAGTTAGGGGTAAAGGGGCCGATATGGACAAACTATCCGATATCTAAATGTTTAGGGTCAAAGTGTTCGATACAAAAATAGGCAGGATCAGGTAGCTTATACCAAAATGTTCAGAGTCAAAGAGGCCGATACCAAGATGTTCAGAGTCAAAGTGGCCGATACTAAAATGTTCAGGGTCAAAGTGGGCGATACTACAATGTTTGCGTCATATTGGCCAATACCAAGATGTTCAGCGTCAAAGTGTCGATGTCAAGACCTTCAGGTTTAAAGTAGCAAAACTATCACGTCCAGGTTCGAATTGGCCAATACCAAGAGGATTATATAGTTTTATAAAAAAAGAATAATCTTCCTTCCCATGGGAAAGCCTGAGAGTGAATGAAGATATTTTTGCAAAACTATTTAACTACTTGAGATTCACTTCATAATCTACATTTTTTCGACAATTAATATTTTGTTTATTTCTTTGTTATTAACTTACATTAGGCAACTTAAAACATTATCTCACAAATAAAAAAAATATAAATTCTAATTTTTGAACCTACTTTTGACCACTATTTATGTAAATGATGGAACAATTTCTATCCTGTTCTAGGTTGTGGGATTAAAATTTTCGAGTGTTCATAGTGGTGACGATGGATGTTCTGTGAGGTTCGCATCAAGGATCCGTGTAGTCTGGTTCATTACCTTTCACCCATTTATTTGGAATAATTAAAATTCATTCAAATTTAGCCTCCTATTACACTGGCCAACACAATTTTTAAAGCATAAGGTTTTCCAGTGGATTTATAGGTAATTTATAGTGCTGATTCCAAATATACGACAAGTTTTTGTCTATCACATAAGGCTTTTGAGATACAACAATATCAAAAATATACATTAACATAGAGATATACAAAAAGTTTATTACGTGTCGTCAAGCTACAGCTGCACAAACCTCTTCTTCTTTGATAGACTGTGATGCACAGCATTTAGAATATCTCTCATCAAGCTCCAGCAGTAATTTGCCATCATATTGAGTCTCACCGATCTTGATAGCATTCTTCCATTACTTTAATATCTTGATGAAAGCGTTCACCTTCTCGTCAATAAGATCACCTAGGCTCTTGGAGATTCAGCTAAGTGACTATATGCAAAGCTAAACTTGATACTTATTCTACATCCAAGTAATTGAAAACTTAAGAGCAGGTTCTTCACAATCTCTTTGTAGTTTGCAGCTTTCTTGTTCCCAAAGAAATTATGCACCACATTTGGGAAAGTGTTCCAAGCTCTAGCGTCTACCGCATTCATTTTTGTAACAAATTTGGGTGTTCTTATCTGAGGTCCATCAAATATCCCTGCCATTTTCTTCTCGTGACTCAGGCTTGGAAAGGTTAAACATATGTGGCGGAAGCAGTCGCCACTGTGATCAAAGGCTTGGACAATTTTCCTCGCCATATCAAGTTTCATGTTCCATGGGGGAAAAATGATTATTATTACGTTATTTTTAATCTTTGAGGGTTTGTATTGCCTTGCTTAGCGTTTCGAGGATTGAATTAAATACTTCCAAGAAAAATAGACCTTTAATTTCAACATGAACAAAATTGAAATCTATCAAAACAAACTACATCGTTATGAATTAAACGAGTTTAAGTGAGACTTACTAAATTACACAAATGAATATACAGTAATGGTTGACATAAAGGTCACTTTAATATTAAACGTTAATGGAACTTCCAAAAAAAATGATGAAATTTATTCACCTTTAAAAATAACCACAAGGGAATCTGGTTGCAGACTGACCTTAGCATCAATTTTTATGTAGACGCAAGGATGTTGTTTGCGGGCAGATGCGTGGACGTATTCACAGAGCTTCAAGATGTTTGTATGGGGCCGGAAGAGTATTAAACACCCACAGATTAATTTGGTACGGGTGACGGATGGCGTTACGTACGTTGTCTTGGGAAGAATATTTCACTAATGGGAGGGGTAAAGTATGCTTCTTCCAATCTTCTGGTTAATCTTGGAATAATTCAGACTACGAGCACTGAGCAAACGAGTGAATCCTTTGACGAATGGGGAGTGTGTAAGGAAGTTCACTTTGAGGTATTCCTTAATGGCGAGGACAATCCCTGAGTTTTGTTGTAAACCGGTAGGAATTTCTCTGAGGAGAGATAGTTGAGCTTGTTTCTCAATAGAAGCTAACTTAAATTTTGGTGTGACCACCAGGAACTAGCTCAGCATGAGCTTCTTCTGTGTTCCTTTCGTAGAGTTGCCTGGCACTGAGCAGGACTTCGTTGTCTCGATAGCAAACTCGATCTTCCTGAGGTAAGATGCTAATTTTAGGAGTGACCACCAGAAGTTGGCTCAGGATAAACTTCTTCTGTGTCCCTTTCGTTGGCTGCAGGGCCTCTAGCTGTTTTTCGTTGTCTCGATGACTAACTCGATTTACTTGTTCTTCTGCAGTTATCAGCATATATAATTCACGACCCTACTGAGGGTATGAGAAGGAGGGGAGCGAGATGAGGTGTTTGAAGTAAAGACTCCTCCTCTCAGGGTTCTTCTCCGAGCGTCTTTCACTTAGCCCTAAAAGCACCTTCTGGTATTTGGTTGACGCTCTTCTAATTTCATCTATGAAGTAAAATTAAATACCAACTCTTAGGAGAAATATTGCCGGTTTAACCAATGTTAGGCTCGCCGGACCCGAAGTGTGATGATTAGTGCATTATCTGATTGTGAGAGACCTTTCTGGTGATCCTAGAGGCGAAGGAAGCGAGGGGTGGATTAGGTAATAGGACTACGCCGCCAAAAATGCCAGGACGTTGCGGTTACCGAAGAGGGCCTTAGTTTTGAGGGTGGTATATCGATTTCCCTACAATCACAATACCCAAGACTCTGACTATACACTCCTTCACAATCTTTTAGATGGGCCCTTACGTTATAATGGAACGTATAGCAAGAAAAAATGGAGTAATTTGAATTTGATTTCATCCCCTGTAGCCGTAAATACGACGATCCTGCATCTTTGCTCGCGTTCTATCTGGCCGACTTCTGAGATTCTCTTATTATTGTTGGAAGCCAGAGGATTTTAAAAGAACATTCTCCTTTATTTTTTCGCGAGAACTAAAGAAACAAAGGCCCAGGTTTAGAATTAATATTTCCTCTATATATCTTATTCGATCAAATCAAACATTAGATGGTATTATAGCATGGCCTGGCCTCGCTTGTTATATATGCTGAGTTTAATTCTGTTATTTACATAGATGAGTCTAGAAACATACTAGTTTATTCTTAATAAAATGAATGCAATAGAAATTGAAGAACTATTGTATCGAGCTAAAAATACAAAACGAGTTTTTCCTGGCTATTTTGCAAGAGCTCCTCAACTATGTGTACCTTTAATACTTCCAGCAGCTTATATCAATTAAATATCTTATTTTTCGATTTATTAATCTGTATAAAATATATGCATATTTGAATTTAAATATAAAATAAATGATTATAACAACCTTGATTGAAAAAAAAACAAGTTACAGAAAGAAAATGACTTACTCTGTGAACAAAGCTGTCAACTACAAAATGGTAAAATGTTAAAGAAAATCGTAGATCTCTCCACATGAACTCTATTCTTCTTCTGTGAATGGCTCCATATTCTTATATTTACTTAAAAACATTAAGTTAGATCAGCTGAACAAAGAGGATTAAGAATCTTCTTGCCAGCAAAGCTCTGAATTATAATAATAAATGAGGAAGGTATCGAATGGGTTTTTATATCTCTACAGATCGGGGGTAGGGACATATTTGCCAACAAAGAAATAAAGGAGGGGAGGGGTAGTGTCCACTAGGAAGAGATGAGGGTTTGGGGTGGAGGGGACGGGTCTTGGAAGTTTTGGGTGACAAACAAAACGCTATCTTTGTCTTCCTGCTTAATTAAGCCATCAAAATATTTTTTAAAGCATTTTCACTCGAGAAAACCCCCTGTTAAATATGGTCCAGACATTTGAAATCTTTTTGATTAATTATCCGATATCTAGTTATTTCGAATGTGTCGCAGACGGTAGCAACCATCGCTCGGAATATAGGTCACTAAATTGTTTAAACGACAAACCAATAAAGGGGGGGGGATAAGATCAAGGTGCAAGGTCATGTGTGTGCTCATGAGTATTTGTGTGTGTACGTGTTTGAACGTGCTCATGAGTGTGTGCGTGTGTGTAACCTCTGACCTCAGACTACAATACTACAGAAACATATATAGGTTTAGATGATAGCCTGGAACCCTCATGGAGGTGGGGAGGCATAATGTCACCTTCACTCTTGATGACACGGAAGACCAATCATTTCACTGCAAAATTCATCTACATGAATCTGGGCGCGTCTTTCGGTGCAATAGCGAGCCACCTGCTGTTCTGCCAGTTCACGATCTAGCTTTGGCAGACATTCTTCACTTCGGAGAAGACTCACAACATGTCTGGATACAATCGGCATTTGAACTTGTTGAGCAACTTCATGTTGTGGTTGTGTCGCTTTTCCTACAACGCCTTGGCCACAGACTGTCCCATCTTATCTCATATAAGAAGTATAATATGTCCTTATTCACCACCGACCTGATCTACCTTTAATCCACACATTGTTTTCTCCCTGATAATGGCATGCATCGATATTCTGGGATAATTGTTGATATCCTGGACTTCAGTGACAAATTTCGAAGCTCGGATGGCGTCAGAACATTGACCATGGTTTTTTCTCTGCTATCGCCTAGTATGTAAATATTGAATCTGCTAGCTTTCTTCTGACCTTTTTCGCCCTTCTGCTGCTGACTTTAAGGAATTCTGAAATCAACTTGTTTCTCCTTACCGCCCGGATTCCAATAATGACTACATGCATCTTCCACTATTTTGGGGGTGAAAATTTTTCATTAGTAAGTAAATCGTCAAAAATAACGCAAAAATATTTATTGTTTTAAACCCTTATCCATATGTGTGAACCAAGGAACTTCATTCATATATATATATATATATATATATATATATATATATATATATATATATATATGCAGATACACACGTTCACAAACAAGCACACATTCACAGACGCCCTACACACACCTACACATTTGCCATAGTTTGCAAGTGACCTTGAGGTATATGGCTGCCCTTGCTTTTTCTAGTGGTTTCTCCAGTAGACCTAGTCCACTTAAAAGAATCTTTAGCATGTTGGGCATACACAGGCTTTCATAATTTTCCTGTGAGACGGACAGATTGCTTTCTGGCATTGTGCACATTTAGATCTACCTACTTTTGAGCATACTTTACATCGCCCAAGACGATTTGCACTTTTATCTGTATCAGTGCAGGTTGTTGTAGATGGGAGGAATCCCCAAATTTCAGCAGCTTCTTTAGATGTCATCTGCATTCTTTGTTTATTTGTTTCAAACCTCTTCTGGGCATTCGGTCGGACAAGCAATTTTGCTAAGTTTTCAAACACTTTACGTGTATTTTTGTAACCATCCTTTTTCACGTGTAGAAGAAAAGCGTTCAGTGCAGCAATATCCATCGTATTATAGAAAACAAGAAGCGGCCAACGAACGGTTTTTTCTCCTGCAAGTGAACTCTTCTATGTCTTCATCGAACTGATCAACTTCCTTTTTGCCAAAGTTGTAGTCTAAACGCAGTGCTGGCTTATTGGTAGGGTCAGGAATACACTCATTCCCAGCATGAGAAGAGCTGAGGAGGATGACAACCTTATTTTTTTCGGAATGTAAGAAGCCAACATTATTTTATTATGATGGTCTTAAGCAAATAAGGTTGAATGCACTGGCCTGTTTTTATTTCTGAGTGTTGAAGGAATTTCTTTCCTGTGTATTTTGATTGTCCCAAATAAGATGAGTCTTTTCTGAAGCAGTGAAACAGCTAGGCTTTGTGATGTAAAATAATTATCTGAAACAATTTCATAAAGCTTAAAAAATTGTAAAACAACTTTTGCTCCAAGTTCCCGCTGGACTGAATTTCCTTATTTACCTATGTAGACCATATAATTTAGAGCGTATCCAGTGTCAGCTTCACATAACCAAATTATTTTCATATCATACTTTCTTAGTTTTGTTAGTATATAAGTGCAGCCTGGAATGCGTCCTCGGTAACCAGAAAGTTGCTCAACTACAGTCAACATGTCTCCCAGTATGTAAATTTTGAGAGGTTCTCGATCTCGGTAGTTATCAAATCTTACATTACGAAGAAAAAATTCAAAGCGATTTTAAGACATAACAACGCGATATATCAGTTTACCATCAACCGGATCCCATAGGTCATCAAGAGCCGTATAGTTATGACTATCGCCTCCTGCATACAAGATAAGGCCTAGGCATGCTTTTACTTCATTCACTGTAAAAGGAATCATGTAATGAAATATTTTCTTTCCATCTTTACGAATTTCAGACCTTACATCACTGGTCTTCCTAGTAATATATCTTTGTATGGTCAGAAGCATATTATCTGTGATAAACAGATTAAAAGCTTCAGCTTCATCATTTAGATAAACAAGGTTCTTAGGCTTAAAATAACAAAGGCTACAATCTCGTCGTTTTGTAGTGAAAAGGGTACTTACAAAGGCGTCACTGAAAGCCTCTTCAGATGCCTGAGGTGAATTGTTTTCTTCATCGTCACTAGAACTTGGGTCATCGTCGGCCGTTAAATCCACCACCCTGAAGAACAATATAACCCGCCTCGCTCTCTGGATGATAATCTGTATTGTCTTCACTCATAATAAGTTCAGAAGAAACGAATTCGTTATCTGATTCACCAGGATCAAAACTGATTCCTTCAGTATTCAGCTGAGATAAAATTTTAGGTTTGTTCGGTTTCTTTACAAGTGCTCCTCCCGACATAGTTTGTTCAGTACTAACTCAAAAAATAATAGGTAGCTTCCAAAACTCATGAAATGTTGGTTGCCACTTCGTAATTACTATTTCAAATAGGCATTTTAAAATGTTCTGTAAATCTACGCATGAATAAAGCGCTTGTGCGCCATTATAAACAAGATGTAGCAAAATGTTGCATGCATGAGGATAAGGGACCACAACCAAATAACAAAAAATGTTCGGCATCAATTATATTTTTATTCTGTAGAAATAAAGTAAGTAGATTCACTAATATCATTTAGATACCTTTTTCTACCAAAAAAAATTATTAACGTATTTAGAGAGAAGAAAAAGTTGTAACAAAATGTTTCACACATATGGAAAAGGGTTAAGAAGAAAAGGACCGACAACGAGAGTAAAAGGAATATGCGTAAAATTTGCACTTGAAAATTATGAACAAAAACCGTCCCTAATCTGTATTCATTAATCCACCACATTAATTTAAATATAGGAATTATGTTTCTGAGGGATGACGCGAGAGTGACCTTTGTTTATATTAGATCGATAATCCTCTCTGAATTGCTTTGAAATGGAAGTCAAATGGCCTCATTAGCTAGGAATTGACCTTGCGCTCGTATTTCTGGTTTAAAATGAATTGGAACTTTTCTCTTCTTCAACATTTAATGCCAAACAAATGTTCCCCATAAAAATGGTATATATGACAGCAACCAAATATGGAGAGGATTTTATATCCCTTAGTACATGTGATGCAGTCTACACAATTTCTTCATTATTTCATAATTACTGATGTTATTAACGACTTGCTTGGCAATGAATATACTGAGGCGCAGGGAAGATGTACGAAATTATTAGTAGAAAAAATGAACGAAGATAAAATGTAATTTAATTAATACATTAATACATTAGTATATGGTAAGAATTTCTCTCACCTTTTTTCTCTCTCTTACTTTATATATATATATATATATATATATATATATATATATATATATATATATATATATATATATATATATATATTTTTTACATAAAATAGCCCTATACGGAGAATTGTAGATGCTCTGTTATGTGAAGTAGAACTTTTGAACTGCAGACTACCAATGAGATTCGAGAGTATACCAAGGTACGCAAGTAGTAGTATGAGTATACTTTATAGCATACAACAGCCCTATTTTACATAAACATGATTACATTTGTTTTGAATTGATTCCGGTTTTCGAAATATTAACTCAATTTTGACTCGACTCTTTTTAGTGGCGAAACAAAGAATCTGTCATTTACAAAATGAGATATAAAAGGGTGAAGTTTTAAATTTTACAATCTTTTAATTTGATGAAAATGTATTTCTGAGATATACATATGTATTAAAATGATACTAAATGATAAAGGATAAATAAGACTTAAAAAATAGATAATATGTCTTTATTTTTTTAATATATGAGTGACTAAATTGACCGAATAATTTGGTTCAAGAGAAAGACTATCTTCTCATCTCCCACAAAGTATAGTTTAACTTTGTCGTAGAATGACCCCGACATATACGTCACTTCTACCAAATATGCGTGGAAGCTCAAGGTCAAAGAAGTGAGATTGACTTAACTCGGGTCACGAGAGAGATTGGAGATAGAATTGGGGGAGAGGCGGCACGAGTGCTAAGGATTCAAATTCCAAAGATTTAGTGCAGTTGGCTGATATTAAACTAATGAAGGCTCCGGGCTATGAGGTAAGTTCGACCTTGAACTTGTGGGCGTTTCACGGGGTGCTCAAATTAACTTTAGGAAAATGATGTTAGGGGGTCTCTTATCCTTAAAAACCAAACGGAGGGTGCTTCAGGAATGGCTTTTCCGATCTTTAAAATCCGAAGACGTGGTGAGAAGGGTTGAAGCGCGCCAAACTATCTCCACGAATAATACTGAGTGATGCCTAGCTCTTTCTTGGCTGTTCGACAATAAATTAATTCTTCTTTGGACGATAATGTAGTCAATTCCCTCTCGACTAACGAAGATGTTACGCCTTATATACTGGACGTCTGCTTCAGACACAATCTGCAGGTGAACTCTGAGGTGTCGAATATATACCCGGAAATGATCTAGACGTAGAGAGAGATTCATTGCCAACAGACTTCCTTAATTGCCTTGGGTCGCGATAAGGACCCATAGCGAGAATTCGCGATGGCCTCTTAATTGTCTTCCTATTGTGCTAATTTTTGCTGTACATAGGGCAGACGAATTTAGAGCGGTCAACGGCGAACTGGGGAAGTCAGGGGTGACGGAGTAATTCCTTCTTTCTCTCCTTATTCTTCCACATGCTACGTTTTTTTCTGAAGCCTTCTTCTCCTCCTACCTACGGTATCCACACTACCTGGATCCTACTGAGGATCTGAACAATGAGGGTGCGGAGGCCTACGAATGAACACTGAACCTCCCCATCCTCCCACCTTGGCCACTCTTAAGATGGACTGGGTGAAGGGGGAATGTTCGTACGATTTATTAATAGCCCGTGCCTTTTATTTTCATTTCATTTCATGTATATTTATGTAGAGCAGGGGTCGGCAACCAATGTTTCATGGGCACACATGTTCCTGCTAAACATTTTCCTTATCACCGCAGACGTTTTCCAATGTTCCCAAAACGTCAAGGAATATCCGCCAATCTTGGTTCGAGAACGGGACAGTGTTGCCAGATTTGGCACTTAATTTCTATTACTTATAGCAGGAATTAAAATTACTTCAAATTAAAATGATAGATTAATAATATATTTTGGGTAAGGAAATAGAAGTGAAAGAAGAGTATCCCCTTAATTTTGCTCCTTAAATTTCACTCCCTCACTCCGTTCTAAAAATCTAACTCCTCGTGTAGTAACGTGAGAGTCCAAAGAAGCGGAGAAAGAAAGAAAGAAACAATTTAAATATCCGCCAGCTGCCTCACAGTTGCAGCTAATTAAGTTGTGCGCGCTAAAACCTTTAATCCCACCGTGAAAACGCTAATCACCGTATTTTGGAGGCTGCTTGCCGAGTGTCCCGTCCACATCGTGGGGGCCATTAAGAGTTGGGTCGGGCGACAAACACTAATCCCTCTAGGCGCCAGAAGTCTTCTGCTAGACGTCTGTGCCTTCCATAGATTGAGCAATGAAAATTGCCGTCATATAAATACTATGGTTTGAATGAGAACCCGTCGCCTTCGTTTCAGAACTTATGTATGTTTCCTCATGTTCCCTGGTATTCGATTATACATGGTGATCGAATCTCACCAGGCAGACTCATCTCTTTTATGAACCCTTACTCTTTTCAGAGCAAGCCTAGAATCGATTTTGTCCCCAAAGGATTGCCCGTGATTGCTTTCGTCTAATATGGAACGCCCCCTCCCTTCAAGGATCTCCAGTTTCCCTTGTCAAACTTACTGCAGAGTCTCGGTTTGGATGTTTTACTTCTCTAGTGGAAAGGTGCCATCTTCCTTCTTCAAGAAGGGTCATGTACTCGTCGTCTGGTCCCACCCCTTTCATCCTCGTCACCATCAGGATATTCGACCTGGAGCCACGTCCATTGGCCTTCTCTATTCCTTACGCCGACTCGCTGAAAGATATATACTCGAGGGCCGCGCCCGCTGGTCTTATCCCTTCCTCGAGCTGACCCCATTAAAGGTAAAACAACCATTTGCTTTAATTAATCTTAGGATAATCGACCCACTTCTGATATTTAAATAGAAAATAGAAAATTTAAAATGTGCTTTATCACAACAACAGTCTTTTTACTAAACATGTTCATAAGTCTGAACGAGCAACTCTTGTGTCTTTTGAAGTTTCGCAATTGTTAGCTGCTTAGAAGAAAAAGCCTTTTGAAGATGGAGAATTCCTTAATGATTCCAGGTTAAAAGCAGCTAATGCACTTTGTAAAGATTTTCCAAATAAAAAATATATTATTTTTTCAATCACATAAATGCAATTATCAGCCAAACCAGTAACTAGACGAAGTGACTTATTGCCAGTGATATGAAAACATTGGTATCAAATGATCTGAAAGAGTGCTGCCTTTTCTCTTTACAAATGGACAAGTCGACAAATATTTTAGACACAGCTCAGTTAGATATTTTTGTGGGAATGGTGTTTAATCATTTTTCTATCAAAACAGATTTTTTTTTTAATTCTTTCATTGAAAGGTCGCACTCGTGGCAAAGATATTTTGTCTGAGTTTAAGCAGTGCACACAAGAAACTGGTTTGCAATTCGAAAAATTAACCGCTATTACAATCGATGGTGCTAGGCATTTCGAGGAAAAAACAAAAGATTTCTTAATTATGTAGAGCTTATCCTACCTTTCCAAAGTTCTTTGCTTATCATTGTATTATAGATTTGGAAATGCTATGCAGTAAAGTGGTACAGTTTAATCATGTTTTCAAGCCTGTAACTAAAATAATAATAATTAAAATAATAAATTCACTACGATATTCTGAGGCTACTCGTCATCGGTTGTTTAAATTGCTTCTTGAAACTTAAAATGCTGAATTGGATTATTTTTTGATGCACACAGAAGTGAGATGGCTGAGTCGGGGCAAAATTCTCGGTAGATTTTTAAGTCTTTGGACTAAAATAAAACAATTTTTCCAGCAAAAAATGAGAACTATGCTGAATTGAGTGATAAACAATGGCTGAGAAATTTAAGAATTCTTGCTGACTTAACAAATAAATTAAATGATCTGAATCAAGATTTTCAAGTCAATGGCATGTATAATTAGTTCAGTAAGTGTTTTTTAAAGATAAATTGATTTAATGGAAAAATCATTTTACTACAAATTCCATTTCACATTTCTCTAAACTCAATGAAATGAGCAAAAATCTTTCAAGTAATATCTCTAGTTATCAATATGTGCATCATATTGAAAATTATCTTTACAAATTTAAATTGAGATTTGAAGAACTGTATTCTTCGGAACCGATTGTTCAATTTTTAATGAATCCGTTTAATTCAGAAGGTGTTGACATTACTGCAGCCATTGTAGGTTACTTTAACATAAACGAGGATAAGATATAAATTATCAACTTAAAAAATTATATTTTTATAAGATCTCAAGCTAACAGTAGCGAGTTTTGGAATTTGACTGATGAGAAGAAATATCCAATTACGCGACAAATTGCGAAAAAATTACTTTCACTCTTTAGTTCAACCTTTGCCTGCGATTCTCTCTTTTCCCATATGAATTACTTAAAATCAAAATATCGTTCTCGCCTCTGATGAGAATTTGGACAATAATTTAAAAGTATCGACGTCGTGTTATGAAAGCAACTGCGAAAATCGTTTATAAAACATACAATGCCAGTCTTCTCATTAAATGTAAGTACGTACTTTTTTAATACTCGTATTATGATATTTATATATTTATAATTTTTCTTTTATTTTTCTTTTATTTTTTGCTAACAAAAACGTCGAGTGTATGAATATTACATAAAACCCTGTAATTATTTATCCAATTACTAAAATTTAAATAATTAAATCATTAGATACCTTAATTTCTTGGAACGATATCCGAGTATTAGTACAAATAATTAGATTGTTAAGAGACCACAAAAAGACGTAAATATATCCCAATTTGCTACTTTTTACAACACCAGTGAATTCACTAGGCTTTCTGATGGTTCTGGGTGATTATATTGGTGATATACTTCAAGTAGACAGAAAAAAAACGTTTTAAAACGAAAAATAATAAGTTTGGTTTAGTCAAGTTTTGGAAATACTTCGTGAGTCTGTATTTCTCGACACGTTTAAATAACTAAAGTATATGAAGAAACGATTATAATTGTTTGAATATTAGAATGACCTGACAAATGAATTATGAGCTTAAGGTTCTGTATGCTAGCCGATTTGTATAAGCAAGTATTTGAATACGTGTAAACTGGTAGTCAATGGCATTAAATTTATTGTGATTTCCTAGTGTACAATGAATGCCTCTCTCTTCACTTAAAAAAGTACACCGTTCTTGATAAAGACAGAAATATTCTTTAATTCATTTTTAAAACAAGGTTTTATGAATGCCAAAATAATTGGCTAATTTAATGAAAATTATTATTTTTATTAGTTTCTTTGATGGAAGTACAAAATATGGGGAGAGCTAATTAACTATGAAGACTCGAGTCTTATATTTAAAGGTTTTCCAATATTTTACTTTCATTACGAAAAAGGGCAAAAATTTACAGTGTTCTCTTTAATTCAAAACCTAATTAAAAAATTAAAAAAGGGAAAACTTTGTAAGGTAGAGACTAAAGAAAATAAGCATATGAGTCTCCACTGAATTATCGTTAAAAATTCTAAAATTAACTTTTTTCAAGTTTTTTTTTACCGGAAATTGGATTTCAAATGGAACCAAATATTTTGTTTTGCTACTGAAAATTTTAGGCAACAAAGATTTTTATTCACATTTTATTTTGGATCTCCATTCATTTTAATTTCATGTATTCAGACCCTTGAAATATGATACTTACTTAAGAAGCGAAGATATTTATTTCAGCATTAAGAGAAGCAAAGTATTTTAGGTTAATTGTGGCAACAAAATTAATTCAACGTAATATTACTTTAAATTATTTGGCAAGGTTGGGAGAGAATCGTGAGTCGAGCTGGTACTACATATTCATGCAAGAAGGAGCCTCCCTTAAGGAAAATTTAGATGGATGTGGCCATCAATCAGTTCAGACTTAAATTCCATTAACATTTTTGTTCTGGATGCCTTAAAGAAAGAGGTCAATCACAGTTGAAACAAGGTCGTGACCTCAATCGATTGCGGTAATGAATCCGGTTTGTTTGCCAAAATAGTTCTGAAGATTTCATTGGCAGAGCAATTATCTAAACGACACGAATTTTCAAAGTCATAAGCTAACAAACTGAGGACACACTGAACTATTCATTAAAATTGTATAATAATCAATTTAAAATTAAAATGAAAGAAGTAAAAGTATTGATTTTTAAAAGCGTATAATTTTAAACTATATGTTTTTTAATTTCGCCTTTTTATTATATGGGGTTTGTTAGATACAAGCTCCCCAAATCGGTCCGTTCGTCACATTGTCAATAAAGATTTAAAACTTAAGCCTTTGAAGGAATTTAGAGGAAAAAATCGTATAAGTTATATCAATAAATGCCAATTGTGTTGTTCAGGATTACTAAGACCTCTCTACCTGGTTCAATGGCTCCGGTAGCATTTTTCACAGGTGAAAATAATATTCACACTTTTGAACTCAGTAAAATATGCCTGAAATATGAGCAAAATCCTAAACGAAATGCAATTCGCGACCAATTTAAACTTTTCATCTAAAGTTTCGATTAGTGAAAGGTTCTACAAATTGGAAAAACTTTTATAGATTCTTTTTAAATAAATTTCAAATTCAATGCCAAATATTAGCGTCAATTCCTATTCAGTAACATGATATTTCAAATGAAATCTATGGCTCATACTTCTTTCGCTTTAGTGTCGGTTCGATCCTGAAATGTGGCCGAAAAATAGCCAAGGCCTTACTTTTTTGCCTTATATGATATGGGAATGATAGAAATAAAATAGCATGAACCTTTTATCATTGGCTAAGAATTCATAAAATCTATTTTTTTCGAATAGAACGAATTTCCGCAGTTTGAAATTGGCATTGGAAAAGTCTATTGAAGAATTCTTTAAATAGTTAATCATTCTAAATTGATAGACTTTTGATCAGTGTATACAATTTACTTACAAATAGTTCTCATATTCTGTATATATTAGTTTTATATTAACTAAAAAATATATAATAACGGAAAATAATACAATTAAAAAGAAGTAGATTCGGGGGACAACCTGATAAAATAGTTGTTTTTGTTTAACTAGAAGCAAAAACGCTTTTTTTGCTAATATTTATGTTCAATGAATCTTTTCAGGTAAATTATCGATAACTTCTCAAATATCTATGACAAGTTTTGACTAATGGAAAATGAGTGGATAATCCTAGGTGTTTGATGATATGATAGACTTATCCTGCAACATATGTTTGGATGTAATTTCCCCCTTCATCTTAAAAGAAACAAAACAACTGTTCTAACAAATTTTCATAATAAAGTAAGGATTTTTGTGCTAATTTCTATGCATTGTTTGTTATAAACTAATGTAAATTACCATTGGATTCCATATCAACTTACCCAACCAGGTAAAAGAGACTGCTAACCTCATTAGATCTAGATTCCAAAAATCTTATTTTGTTTCTGAAAAGTATGTTGCATGTAAATCTCTTTAAGAAATATACATATTGAATCAATATTTCAGTTTGATAACCGAAAAGCCACTAGAAAACATGGTAGAAAGCTATTTAACACTGCGGCAGCCCAAATTTCTTTTCCTAAAACATAACAAAAACATGGAACAGTTGCATCCCATGTAGTTGAAAGCAGTGCCTAAAATAACTCAAGAATAGAAAAGACAAATATTATGGTGTCAAACTATTTATATTTACATATCCTCTTTCTCGCCTCCTTTTACCAATCTTTCACCTCTTAATATCAATTCTTCCCTTCTCTTGACCCACACTTGAGTCGATCTTAGGGTCTTACTTTGTTCGTAATTTTGTAAAATAGTGCTTCCATTACCCTATTTCCTGGCAAATCCGTCAACTAAATGGTCAGCATTCACCTTCGGATAAAGTGTGACGAAACCACCGGCTTAGAGGAGAGAGAGCCTATTGGAATCAACACCAAAATAAATGGACTTAAAAGTAGCTTACCTCTTATGTAAATGGAACTAGAGGAGAAGGTTTTTATAGCGTGATTATATTCCATTTCTGCTGAATTATGACTAAAGTGAGCCTTTTTTGTTAATCTAGTATAATTTGTTGAATGAAGATCAGATTTGTTATTTGACCAAAGCCGATATGCTGACTGCTTGTCAATATAAGCATGTCGTTTCAATTAAATCAAGGGTTTCATTCCTAACCATATGAACAGGATATTTCTAACTCTTTCTAATATAATAGAAATCTGAGCTGTAGGGCAAATGCATTGGTAGTAAGGTATCTTTGATGGCTCTGTCAATATTTGTGGTTCTTGTAGCTTTGATACACTGCCTTTAATTCATATTTTTTGTCCTTTTCACTTTAAATATTTCGAGTGAAAGCAAAATTTCAAGTAGGAGGAGTCAGTCGGCAAAGAATAAGGAGAGAAAGAAAGAACTGGAACATTAAAGCCTCAGAAAGTTTAATACAATTATTAATTGAATGAGAATTATATCAAAGAGGAGAAAAATATATTTTTTTCTAAAACAAATATGAATTAAGGATAAATAGATAATTAAAAAAAAAAAAAAAGTCAAAAATGTCATAAATCAAAGTTAGGAACTTAAGGTAAGACGAGACGCCAAAATAAGTGCAAAGTAGGAAAAATAGAAAAGGACACAAAAGGTATGAGAAGATAATGAGAAGAATCTAGGTAAGACGAAATTAATATTACAAACTTCACTGCTACCATCTATCGACCATCGTGTGAACCTGCCTCTGATGTCTGCCATTCAGAAATTTAGTCTTAACTTCGAACTGAAATAATTAAGGGATCATGTGAAAGCTGGTTTGAAAACTAGCTCTCAGTGGAAAAATGTATCAGAAATTTTTGCGAAACAGAACATTGCTGCAGCCTTCGGGTAGAAGATAATCCTCGCATCGGATGGACCGGCCAGAATCAGAGAGGGAAGTACACCCGTCTCTAGGCATGCTGGAAGCGGTTATGGCACAAGTACCCAAGGGGGGGAGGGCTGTCAAAAAGGCCGTAGTAGTTAATTCGGCCGCTACTTTCATCCAAGTTCACCATGAGTCAGCCCTCTTGAGGTGTTCATCAGAGACTCATCGCATCCATCCATCTTCACCCAACATCCCGGCCGCGTCGAAATAGGAGATCAACTGGAAAATGGACGGGAACGTTCACAACAATTTTCTCGGAACTCATCTACGAAAACAATTACCTCCTTTACTTCTTCTTTTTCATTCATAATACAAGTATGGAGAATTTTCTCGTTCAAAAAGTGGAGGAACCAACTCGTGATAATAATATCCTCGATTTAATCATGGCGACTGACGAGTCACTGGTAGAAAATGTTTGTGTAGGAGAGCATTTAGCCTCGAGTGACCATAATGCGATTAGATTCGTGGTTAACACGTGTGTAGATGTAAAAATTAGTACACAGCTCATGCCACGTTTTGGTAGCTGTGATTTTGATACTTTTCGCGAAAGGATTAAGGATGTAGACTGGGGAATGCGCTTCGAGAATAGGTCGGTAGGAGAAATGTACACTGAGCTTCGGCGTACACTCCTTAGTGTAAATTTTGACTTAGTAAAGTATGTGCGCCTAAGAGCGGGAAGTCGATGAGAGCGCCGTGGGTTAGCCCACTAATATTAAGCTTAATTAAGGACCGAAATAGAAAATTTTAAATACATAAGAACAACGAGTCATTTATAAGTCGGCAAAATTACATAGATTCTCGAAGAGAAGTTAAACGGGCGGTTAGAGATGCGAAGCGGAAATATGAAATAAAACTGGCGAAGGATTCAAAGAAGGAACCGAAACGGTTTTACGGCTATGTAAACAGTACGAAACCCTTAAAAGGTTCAATAGGGCCGATTAAAGACAAAGATGGTCGTTTGACGGAAATTCCGGCGGAAATGTCTAAAATTTTAAATGAACATTTCACAAGCGTCTTTACTATTGAAGATTCGTCCCAATTAGGATCGTTAGTTGAAGAAGTAGATAATAGTGATATTTGCATATCCGATATAACGGTTGATGAAGTGGAAATTCTTAAATATATTAACCTGATGAAAAAGTCGAAATCACCCGGGCCCAATGGCGTTTACCCCACTCATTTAAAGGAACTGAAGAATGAGCTTGCGAAGCCGTTGCGTGCAATTTTCAATCGCTCATTAGAAGATGGCGTAGTCCCTGTAGACTTCAAGCGTGCAAACGTTACACCAATATTTAAGAATGGGAATAGATACGAAGCAACGAATTTTCGTCCTATTAGTCTAACTTCGGTAGTTGGAAAGCTTTTAGAATCGGTAATTAGAGATAGAATAGTGTGCCACCTCGAGGTAAATAATCTGATTAAAGATTCCCAACATGGGTTTAGGCGGGCGAGATCGTGCTTGACAAATTTGCTCGAATTCTTCCATAAAATGATTTGCGTTTACGACGAAAGCAAAGCTGTAGATGTAATCTATCTAGACTTTAAAAAGGCGTTTGACACCGTTCCGCACGAGAGATTATTAATAAAAGTTAAAGCAGTCGGTGTGAAGGGTAAGATATTAAATTGGATTAGAAATTGGCTGAAGGATCGTTCGCAGCGAGTAGTTATAAATGGTGAATGTTCAGATTGGGTCAACGTCAGTAGTGGAGTGCCACAAGGCTCCGTTCTTGGCCCATTATTGTTTCTAATATATATAAACGATTTGGATAATGGCGTATTTAGTACAATTTCTAAATTTGCTGACGACACGAAGCTGGGCAACCGTGCCTATGTAAGATCGGATGTAGAAAAATTACAAAAGGACCTAAACTTGATTGTCAGATGGGCGGATAAGTGGCAAATGCAGTTTAATTTAAGTAAATGTAAGGTGATGCATTTGGGTTGCCATAATTTGAGGGTAGAGTATACCATGAAAGGCCAGGTCCTCGACGTAGTTAAATTGGAAAAAGACCTGGGAGTTTTAGTCTCGGATGACTTCAAAGTCACGAAACAATGCGCGGATGCATGTAAAAAAGCAAATCGTGTGCTGGGTTATATCGCGCGTAATTTCACGTTCAAATCCAAAGAGATAATTTTACCATTGTATAAATCACTTGTGCGTCCACTGCTCGAATATGCGGTTCAATTTTGGGCTCCATACTTAAACAAAGATATCGCGCAATTAGAAAGAGTGCAGCGTAGAGCTACAAAATTAATTCCCGAGCTGAGAAACAGGCCCTATGAGGAAAGACTCAGGGCATTAGATTTGCCATCTCTCGAAGGCAGAAGATTACGTGGCCAGCTAATTGAAGTATTTAAAATATTGAAAGGATTTTCAAACGTTGATTATAGGAATTTGTTCGAATTGGATCATAGGGGAAATACTCGGCAACACGGATTAAAATTAGTGAACAAGCGATTTAACACTAGTATAGCCCAAAACTATTTTACGTTTAAAATTACTCAAATTTGGAATAGGCTACCCACCCACGTAGTGGATAGTAGGTCGGTAAATATGTTTAAAAACCGTCTCGACGCGCACTTAAATAGTATAAATATAACGTAGTCTGAGCACAGTAAATAAAAACGTCTTTGCAAAAGGAGTTTGGAGCGGAGGAACAACGAGAGTAAAAATGATGACTAAAAATGATGCCAGCGATTTCTCTTGCATGTGTAGTTTAGATATCCATTTTCTTTTCCGCCTATCCTATAACTAGATTTTCACCACTAGCAGTCGAGGGCTGCGGAAGTTGAGAAGAAAAACTTTCTATCACCCCCCCCCCCTAGGTTGAAGTAGTTAATATGCCTGACATTGTACACATGTAGATAAGTGTGTACAGTAGATTATATATTTAAAAATTAAAAAAAAAAATATATATATATAGCATGTTAGAGATACACTCGTAGATAAGTGTGTATCGTAGTTTCGGATGTAGTGTAGCGGACTAGCCTCGAGCGGACCTTAGGGTCCTTGTTGGTCCTAGATTCTGTAGTTCTGTAGTTCTGTAGTATACAATAATTACACTTTTCTTGCAAAAAAATAAAACAGAGAGAAGGAAAAGGAAGAGGACTAAGGAAAGCCATTGAGACCTCACCAAGATGGTCTCCTCGAGGAATATCCCCGGCCAGAGCCTGCCCGAAAGGAGTAAGATATGCGAAACTCTAGAAGCACAGTTGAAGGTGGCAGTTGTAAAGTTCATCGAAGTGCCATCAGGATTAATTGCTATATGTGGGGAGACCCGAGATGTTGACAATCTTCTGTCGGGAGAGGGAACGAACCTACTGAAGACGATTAAGCTGGAAGCGAATACTCCCCGATAAGTGGCAGCTAACGGAACCGTTATTTGCCGCGAACTTGAGAAATGAGTAGGAGGACAGTCGGCAGACGAAATAAAAGCCAAAATCGAAAGGCAACAAGTGTGGGCGAAGGTTCGTGAAATGCTTACATTTCGAGAAGACACACATCTGTTCAAAGTAAAATTCGCCTCTACTGAATTGAAAAGAGAGAACACCACCTAAAGACATCTCGTATTATACATGCGGAAGCTAGGAGAGAATATAGAACAAGAAAAGGTCCAAAGCATACAGATTTGTTCTGTATGCTACAAATTAGAAAAGCACACAACCGTGACATTACCAGAAAAGACAAAGCTGTGTGCAGTGAATGCACCACAACCTGATAACGCTATAGAAATAAGCGAAAACACACAAAAAAAATGCTTAAACTGCAAGGGCGACTACAAAACTTTGGCCCTTAACTGCCAAAGAAGAAGAAGATAATTAAAAGGAAGTAAGACGATCATAAGAAAATGAATGAAACTTCGTACCCGAGCGCCGCAAGAAAAAGTGAAGAGATACGACCAACAAGGGCAATCCCCTCAGACGTGCGCATCACAGACGACCCGAGTACACGCATACCAATATGTATTACACATGCCGAAGTAGCAAATACGGTTAGACCAGGTTACTACAATGAGATGCTTTAACTCGCCAGTCAATGCGAACGGATTCCTCTCAATAAATATGCCGGCGAACAGAGAATGCTCTAATGCCCTCGAGGCCTCGATAATTCGAAATAACGAGTTTTGGAATGCCGAACTGGAAATTAATAAAAAGACAGCCTCGGTTGAACCCTAGAGGAAGGAAAAAGAAAAGAAGAAGAGAAAGAAGAAACAGAAGAAGAGGAAGATGAAGACAACTCGGCTTCTCAAAGTGACGAGGGCCTATGCACTCGGTAACAGTGCGAAGAGCAACTCAAAGACTAAGAGCCCCCATACAAAGAGATTATGGCCTCTAATTCCGTAAGCTGTTACACAAGCTAAACAGGTAAAGAAGAACAACAAGAAGCACCCATAATTTAATACTACGAAAATTATGGAAATAAACACCAGCGGCTGGACAACTAGAGGAACTTTTTGCGAAAACGTATTTAAAGAAATTGATGCAGATATCATCTTAAATTTGGAGAACAGGATCGACATACTTAATACGTAAATGAAGATCTGGAATTAGGAAGTGTGGATCAGAAATTACTCGCAAGAGCGCTACGACGGAGGCGCTATTAAGATTAAGAAAGGGATAAAATACAAGCAAATAAGAAATCTTGAAGAATCCTATCTCGCGATTGAGGTTGAACTCGACATCGGAAAATTGGTCCTCTCACTGGTCTATTTGGCCGAACAACCCCCCACGCTATTGATGGGGGATCTGAATGCCAAGTGTCACGAGTCCGGCTTCAGAACCTTCAATGCATTGGGAGGAGCCTCGACCCTTGGCTGGGCAGAAACATCCTCCAGGAAATTTGCTCCGAATTCACCACTTCTGTGAGAGGAAGAATTGCCACGAAGCCAGATATATGTATAACGTCAGCTGCCGTTCAATTATTACATGGAACCATTCCAGGTACTATGTAGCGATCATGTAGGGATCCTACTTAAAATCAACAGGAAGCCTATATAAGTCCCTGCTGTAGTTATAAAAAAACTACAAAAAAGCAGAATGGGCAGGGTATGCCCATCTCCTAGAGGAATATCATCCGCTAAACTTGGATGAGGCAATTCTCGTAGAGATCGAAGAAGCACTCAACGTCCTTACCAACCATCTTTTTAACGCAGATTGAGCTTGTATCCCTAAATAAGAAGTATAAGTTCATCTAGACATACAGATAGACCTAATACATGAATGAATTATACGATGACCTGAATTACTCTATGAGATCAACGTCAAAAACGCATCATTTGAATCAATACAACAGAGTAAAGAGACAAATAAAGAGCTCAATCTCTTCCCTCTTAAAAAACCATTGAGACGTCGGGACGATGCGCTTTAAAGCCACGATCACGATGCATCCCCTAAAATTTTTTTTAAAAAAATCAGGCGTCTCAAAGGATCGACTGAAAAAAGGAAAAAAATAGAAATAAGGAAAGAAGATGCAACCATGAAGACGAAAAAGAAACGTCGAAGCAATAGTCCCAATTATTAGGAAAAAATCTTCTGCATAAATAAGGAAGAAAACAAAGATTAAGAAATAGAGTTCGAAAGTGAGATCATAGATTAGCTTAATACAAAATCCCTTCGGACGCATGCACGCCAGCAGGTGGAGAGACAGCGCGATGGAGACGCCGAGATTATCGAAGAGGAACTACCTAGCGCACTCTGCTCATTCCGTCAAAAGGCTTCAGATCATTCGGGGCTTACGAAGTTAACCTTCACAAAGGCATCACGGAAAAGCTTGCCCAAGCCGAAATAGAGGGAGTTACGTTGATATTGCGGGGTGGGATTTATCAAGCGCGTTTGATAAGGTGTGGCAAAGGGGGATTCAGTACAAGATCCTAAGGCTGAAATTAATTGAAAACTTTGAAAGAACTCTTTGTGACTATTTCATGGAGAGAGCATCGCAGGTCAGTTTGGACTACACGAAAGTACCGAAGGTTCCGCTCAATGTGGGTTTCCTGTAGTGGGTGTCTGCCCCCTTCCTACTAGATATACACCACAGATGTTCCGGCACCTGCAAACCTTACTTGCCTTAAAATTCAATGCGCTGAAGATTTTGGCGAGATAATCACTTGTCCTTGGATGAAAACACCTATACAAGCTTGTATGACAGCAGCCAAGAGAGAAGATACCAAGAAGAACTACACACGGAAACGGGGTTAATTACCATTAACAAACTCATAGAAGAAAGGACAAGAAATATGAAATAACTGTTTAATCAAGAAATGAATGACCAAATCATTCAAATGATTAATCAAAACAGAAGAGCTAGAAGTCGTGCCTGATTTCCAAGCTCCGCTAGCCTATTATCCGGTGGAGACGAAATGCCGTTCTATGCGTGAAAAAGTGTTGTATTTCCGATAAATAACACATAAAAACCAATTAAGACAAAATAATTCCTAATTGTGATCAAATCACCGATTTCGACTGAAATTTAGTGATTAAGACTCATTTAAATCAAAGAGGACAAGAGGAAGGAAGACTAAAAGAAAGAAGAAACAAGGAACACAAAATCACACACAGTACAAAATAAACGGAAACAAAGAAAACTAAGAAGTAAAGTATAAAATATTTTTAAAAAGACAGCAAATGCACATTTAACATACAAAACATATTAATATATTTAAGACAAATGGCTTGAAGGCCATTATAATAAAACTGTCAGAGAGGAAGAGAGAGGTGTAAGATCGGAAGAACCCACGATCGGCTTCTTTTGAGGACCCTTCCGTCCGATAACACGGCCTATAGCGAGCCTAATCTTAATAACGAGAGATTCCGCGAGATGGCGTGAAGCTTTAAATTCACTTGCGGCGCCTATGTAGTTTCCAATTCCGGGGCTCTGTATATATAGTCAAGCATTTGCCTGGGTAAATTAGTGTTCTGCTAAGAGGAGACGTCACACAAGCTTCTTTCCCTCAGCCTCCCATAACTCAAGAGCCGGAAGACAAGAAAAGAGAGAAAAAAGAAACAAACTAGGAAAGATCTCTCGAGCTCAGCTTCCTCTCCGACAAATACTCCCTCGATCCCTACTTTAGATGCTGACTGTGGTTACTGGAATACAGGTTGTATTTTCCCTCATAACTTCGAACATGCCGAGTACGAATCGGCCTTAAGTTCAAACCCAACCCGTGCTATTGAAAAGTACTTGAGCTCAATGCTACCCCGCTCGTCCTCCTCTCGAGCATCCGAAACGCTCGGTGGCAGATCAACCTGGAATTGTTGTCGGTAGTTGCGGTCGAGTGTGTATACTTTGATTTATTTTTCATGTCCAATAATTTATCTTTGATTTATCTTTCATGTCCAGTATTTTATTTCTGTTTGTGCAGTAGTAAAGCTAATTTTACCAAGTTTGATATACAGAACCTTCTAGAGAGTTGAGTTAATTCTGCCAAGTAAAATTAGTCACTCTTGGAGATTTATTAGAAACCAAAGTTCAATTGCATTATTAAAGGCAAGGGTCAACTGCCGCGTTGCCCTGCGTGCTATCCGCAAACTATTCCGAGACAAGCAAAGCAAACAGAGGTGTAAAGATGTAAACTGACCTACGACAAAGACATTATTCACAACAATCAAATAATTCACAATACAAGAAAATATATGAAAGCGATAATCATGATCACAAGGCGCCTGGTCTACCTTTGCAAAACTCCCATATCACTTTCTCATTTCACTACATTTATGTATTTCTCCTATCAACACACACACACCAATGTTTTGACCCTATACAATTACACACTTTATATTAATTGGTAATGGGTAATTTGCACAGAAGAACTTATTATGCTTTGTACAGGAAACACCGAGATCGGTATTATATTCTTAGAAAAAAACCTTTTAGAACTTTTCTAAGCTAAGATGATCGCGTTAGATTAGTTGAAATAAAGATCTCATGAATGATGAAACCTTTTTTCATAACGGGTATAATTTTTTGGTAATGTTTAGTGTATTTCTTAATGTGCGAAACTGTTTGGTAAATAAAATTTCAATCCTATTATATATGTCTAAAGAAATGGGCTATAGCCGATCTTGCCATATGATTCTATTGTCTATCTTTGCTACATATTAACTGATTAACTTTTATTCTCTCGCGTTTTATAATTTACATATTTAATTATTCCATATGACCAGTTGGTTCTAGACTTTCTTATCCGTGAGATAATGACTAATCCATCAAATTATTACTTTTTCGATTCTTTATTCTAACAAGCTATTTCAAAGGAGGGTAAAAAATTCACTAAAACAACACCAAAGATTTCCGCGCTGGTTTTTAAAAGTAGTTTTAAGTTCTCCTTTCCTCTTATGTTGGTTAAGAGTTTTCATTTTATTTTTAATCTCTTGCTCAGCACATACGTAAGATCGCAGCACCCTGAAGGCAATTTCATTTCGGAGTTCGGCGCAAATAATTTTAATTTTGAGAAGCCATTCATAGGATTAGGCTTCTAATTAAATCCAACCGCAAAAAATTCGCGCTGATATCAGAAAACAGACATAATATTTCATATAACCAAGAGTCTGACAGAAGCTGAAGATACTACACCTTATATGTTGCTATATTTTTACTGCGTGATGATTGTTAACTACCTCTCTAAAGTTTGTTTAGATGAAATAGGTCATGATTTATAAAAACATCATGCAACTTTCGATCCCATAGATCTAAAATAATGACATTATTCATTGAAATTAAAAGAAGCCTGACTAATAATCATCAGTCAAAGGCCAGTTTAAGTTTCTAACTGATAGAGGCTTAATATAATCAATATATGTCGGTTTTTCATCTAGCCTGTGTATAAACGTCTTTTCCTTACTTCACTACTGTCAACTTATAAATGTGTGCAAGTTGGACCATTTAATAGGAAAGAAAAGGTGCCTATTTATTCTGGTACTCCGGACAGGCGTATTATATTCATTCACACAATTCTCCCGCTTGGGTGCCGAAAATCATGCCACGCCAACTGTCATCCTTCACATCCGACTTCAAGAGCTCTCCATCTACGCGAACAAAAAGCCCCCTGACTCCAGGCCCCCAAGAAGAAATCCAACAATAGCCTTTGTTAATAAAGTTAAATTAGGAGCATCTTAAATCAGCTAACCTCCTCATAGCAATGGTCTTTGATTCAAGGGTCTAAACTTAAATTAATAAATTTTAATTTACTATACCCTCCCCCTTTTACTATTTAATTAGATAATTGAAATAGTCCTTATCATTTTTTGCAAGGTTATATTCTTGAGTGATACTCATTCCTCTCTCATTGCTAAGTTACCTAAATATATGCCCATTATATAATAGAAAACCTGTGCCGAGCTTAGTCATTCCTTTATTAAATTGACTAATAAATCCAAGAGGAGTAGAAAATTAAAAATATCAAAACAATGATAGAAAGGAATGAAGAGATTTTCTTTTTCTTTTTTATAACTTTCAGACTTCTAAGTTTTTCATGAATTTAGAGATCTATTTGTTTTCTTTCCCGGATCACATCTCGGAAAAGATATGCCTAAATTTCAAGTCTGAGAGATATCCTAAGCGATCCCAGGAGACATTTAAGGAGATACACTTTTGTATTAATACGTAAACAGTCAAAAGTCCTAATGAAATCGGGCTAGGTATTATAAGCAATTTGATTGTTCTGGTTTCCGTGATTTATCTATTATATTCAGTAACGTATTCGTTGAACGCAATTTGTTAACAACGTTTTCTGCCCTCCAAAATGCCATATCCCGCTCTACTTATCCAAAAAGTGTGTCGTTTTAGACCAAATTCATTTCATCATTATTCAGTGCACTTTTAAATCACTACAACATTTACAATTTATACGATAATAACAGCTAAAGTTTATTTTAAAATATATTTTATAGGATTATTTGTGAAAACATGTGAATCTAAAAAGCAAATGTACCTAAAAAAAACGAGTGGTAGTATTAGGTAAAATTATATACATTTCTTTTTGCCTTTTTAATTGCCGTATTTATAGGAACGTAGATAATCATGGACTACATATATATATATATATATATATATATATATATATATATATATATATATATATATATATATATATAATATTTATTTCTTCTGGTATATTATTGAGGTTAAACTGATTTGCATTAATAAAGAAACAAAGATTTTTACACAATTTACATAATTAAGAATTTACAATATTTGCTCAAAATATTTTACAACATATTTAAAAGTAAAACCTCAAATTACTCTACATTTTTAGATGAAAAAATTCTTAGTTTGGTCTTCCTTAAATAACTAACACTACATCTTTATCATGTAGTTCACTTTCATATTTTTCATCTTGAATAGAGGACTCACTAAGAGAGCGATATCTCCTTTTTCAAATAATTCTTTAATATACGTAATCTATCTAATAGGAAATAAAAATATAGATAAAAATTTGCTGCAATCAACATTGTCGCACCCAAAACTAAGGTCCGGAGATTTTAATAGAGATTTAGTTATAAAAAACATGACCCCCAAATTAGGATTTTAATAGCGATTTAGATATAAATCCCCCCAAATAATAGTAACCAGTACTTCAAGAGATTACCGAAGAAAAAAATCTTGAGGAGGAGAAAGTAGTTTTCTCGTTCTATATTTGAGCCTCTTTTCCACAGGGATTCCTGAGATACTACGATGAAGTCTCTAATGTGGAGGAACAATACTGTAGGTTAAAATAAAATATTTCATTCAGGAATGTTTTTGGTCTTTCCAAAAGTTAATTATTATTTCTAACTTTAAGAGGTACTAAAAATGAGCACCTAAATTAAGAGGAAATGAAATAAACAAGAATGAGACAAGCGAAAAATACGGAACACCCAGGAATACATTAAATTGCTTATAGATACATGTTTTAGTAAGAACTTTTAGAATCTTGAGTAGGAAGAGGTTTTGAACAACTATTTTTGCTTTTTATACTTATTTGGGTGCTATTAAATTAGATAAATATGTATAATTTTCAAGTTCAACATAGGAGAATAGAGTCCAATATCTTTATTCAGTAACAATGACTGCTTCTTTCGGAATCAGCCTCTCAAAACATAACCATCCTCTCATAATTTAATCTTACCTCAGTCATTTTTTTCTACAAACAATATCAGATAATCCACTTTGCTTTTCTCTTTTGTGGACTTTATATATCACTCTAAGCAAATAATGACTTATTATCCAATATTTACCAAAAAAAGGAGTTTCTTTCATACTGCAGCTCAAAATCAGCAATATCTTTTAAAGGGGTACATATTTTTTAACGGCCCTGTAAAACTTCCTCAGAGGTGTTATTTCGAAGAACTTTCCGAATCCACGAGATTTTCTTTCAGGGGCCTGAGGAAAAATTAATGTTAATTGAACTATTTACCTAAGATACTCGTTACATAAACATATTATTCCATTATTATTCAGAATCAACATTCTGAAATTCCTAGCTTTTCTTTACTTTTAACTATTTAGAACCATAGGCAGATTTGCTTATTATTTGAGACCTTAATTGGAAATCCTTTCATTGAGTTGAGGTACTCACTAACTATTCCACTTTCAAGCATATCTTAAACAACCAAATATAAGTCACTCTTATACCACACGTTACACTGTTCAGCTACCGTTTTTGTGTCCATAATAGACATAAATGGTTTGGAAACCTTTTGGGTTGAATTCTCATATATAAGACTACATTCTTTTGTAATCTCAAGTTTCTCGCTTCAAAGAAAAATAATAGCAAGTCGAGACATTTGGCGTTTATTTTTCTCCATTGTTATTTCATCCCACTAAAGAGCAATTAATTAGACTTTATAATTGCACAATAAATTATATAAAAATACCGACCAAATTTTTCAGAACGATATATTAAATAACACGCAATGGAGAAAAACTACCCAACAATGCTACTACGGGCGTGGAGGAATGGTGCAGGGGATAAAATCCTTCCCATTTCCGTCATTTTTTTGCCGCATACTTTACTTCTAAAACCTTATGCATACTTATTGCTATAATTAATTTTAAGGCCCCTGTAAAAGCCTCAACTTTACATTTTAAATATCCCCACTTTGTCCCCCCAAATCCAGCTGATCTACATACACTACCACACACGTCATCATATATCCTTCAAAATCTCTGAAGAATCGGGCAAATGGATTTCATTAGCCTAAGAAAAGTGTTTCTTATACTTTCCAGCCTGCATCAGCGTCCTATTAGAAGCCACTCTTTTAAACGCTCTTCTTTTGCTATTTTTAGACCACACTTCTTGTCAGAACAAGTTCAGTTAATTCACCTAATTGTGTTGATGATTATAGACAAGAAGCTTCAATTCCTGCCAGAGATTTAGAGTAGCATTTAGGTCAGGAAACTGGCTGGGGTCTCTTAATACGTTTAGATCATTGTGTAATTGAAATTTCTTGCTCTCCTTGGCGTATAATTTTTAAAGGTGCTCTTTGGTATTTTCAATTGCATTACATCTTAAAGGAATTGCAGATGCCGTCTGGTTTTTTGTGGTATCTTAAGTTAAATGGCTCCATTAATCCTATCTTTTGATTAAATAATGTCACATTGTACCAAGCAAAGAAACTTCCATCTATATCATTATATTTTCAGGACCTTTCTCTCAGCACCTCACTCAAAGTTTAATGAGGAAACGATTGACTTCTATTTACAATCTTGGAAATAACTTGTCGCAGAGATAAAGAGAACTAAATGTCATCACATCCGAAAGATCGCTTGCAGGAACATTTATAGGAACTTCCCTCTTAAAGGATTTGATTTGCCTAATACTTATAATGGAAAAATAAAAATCGTGACTTTTAATTCAGTCTGTTGATGCAGCTGAGCCTAATTTGATGGAAAAAAGTAAACACTAATATGTATATATATATATATATATATATATATATATATATATATATATATATATATATATAGAGAGAGAGAGAGAGAGAGAGAGAGAGAAAGAGAAAGAGATAGAAATAGGAGAAACTCACGAAGTTGCGCGTGAAAGAGGGATTCCAAGTACTTTCGAAATTGTTCAGTTCATTCTCAAGGAGTAATGAATTATTTTACAAAGGTGTTATATAAAAGAGGCAGCGAAACGCGAGTAAATTACTTGCAGAGCCAAGGAGGAAAGATAGCCTCTGATTCTGAGTCTCTCAACGATGAAGAAAAAAGTGACGATTAGCGGTGCGCTTTGACTTTAAATGTAACGATGATATGAGCAGAGTACAGTTAAAAGATGGCTCTATCAGTGATCCCATCTGAACGAAGAAATAATTTAAATTTTGGCAAGCGTTACTTGGAGGATTCTAGGTGTATGAATAACAAGTTAAACTCTAGCTTGACTTTACCGACTTATCTTAACTACTTCTAGACAAGCCCACTGTTTTCTTTTCAAATTGGGGGACCTTGGCATGTTACCGGCTTGGATAAAATTTGTTCCATTGGAACGTTGTTTTTGGTGGAAAGAGAAATGAGATTGGTTCGCTTTGATCTGGCGAAGCACCCAGGAAATATCGTCTGTTTTAAGTGAAACCCGGAAGCTCAACTTCTCCAATAGACTTCCTTAATTGCCTTGGGTCGCGATAAGGGCCCATAGCGGGAAAACCCTTACTGGTCTTTCTATTGTTTTAATCTTCGCAGTATATAGGGCCATCGAGTTTAGAGCAGTCAACGGCGAGCTGGGGAAGTCAGGAGGAAGGGAATTTCTTTTCTCTCTCATTATTCTTCCATCCTCCTCCCTTTTCAAGGAGACATTTTATTTTCCACAAGTTGGGGTGCGAAAAAAAATGTCTGAACTGATTTTTCTTCAAGGATGAGATGTTATAAAAACTGAATTAGTGAGTATCTAAATAAAAGAAAAACTCCGAACCATTGCTAAAGACACACTACCAAAAGAGAATAATTATAAGACACTTTGAACAATTAACCTCTATATAAAACAAATCAGCAAAGATATTTACAAGGAGATACGCTAATTGTATCTTTAATTTATGGCAAAAGGGTCTTGTAGATGATTTCTAATTAAATAATACATTTAACAATTTTGAGTACCCTTGATATACACATGGCGTAATTCATATTCCATGAGCAACAGACTCCAACGCTTTAGTCGTTTATTTTGACTCTTGAAATTACGAAGGTAACTCTCAATTACAAATTGAGTTCTTATAAGGTACATTCTAAAATTTAGAATCGACTATACTATAGCTAACGCCTCGAGTTCAATGCTGGCGCAAGCCTTCTCGCGGACAGACAGCTTCCGGCTCGCATACGCAACGGGATATCCACTTCCATCCTTTTCATACTGTATGAGGGCACAACCGATACCATCACGAGAGGCATCAGTACAAATCACAAACTTTTTGTTTGGATTCGGCAGTCTCTAAATAGGGGCAGAGATCAGTTTCTCCTTCAGGTGGTTAAAACTAAACACCACGGGGGGATTCCAACTGACAGGATCAAGTCCCGTTTTGTTTTAAATATCATTAACGGGTGACTCCATAGTGGCAAAATTGGGAACGAAGCGCATGTAAAATGAAGTAGAACCCAGAAATGAATGCAGCTGCTTCTTCGTCTGGACAATCGGCATTTCAGCTATGGCCTTAACTTTGTCTTCTTGGGGTACGATCTGGTTCTTTCCGATCTTAAAACCTAGATATCTAATCGTATCATATGCGATATGACACTTCGACGTGCTTATCGTGAGTCCATGTGCGCGCAAACGGATTAAAAAAACGCGAATAGACTGTACGTGCTGGTCCATTGTACGGATGGCAACGTACACGTCGTCAAAATAAAATATTTCACTAACTAGGCCGTCTACAATTTGACGCATCATTCGATTGTATTTTCCACACGCAGTTATTAAACCAAAGTGAAAACGGGTAAACTGCATTAAGCCTTTCTCTGTAGCACAAGCTGTAAAGCGCTTAGAAGATTCAGAGAGCAGAATCTGATGAAAGGCTTTACATAGATCAATTTTGGAGATGAATTTCGCACCATGGAAAAGATGTAGGTATTGATCAATCAAATCTAACTGGGTAACTGAATTTAATTTGCAAAAATCGACGCACATCCTAAATGATTGATCGGCCTTTCTAAACCATCACTGGGGCACAAAAGTCAAATAAGGAAGGCTCAATGATCCCCACCCTGATCAAAATTCTAATTTGGCGTTAAACGCGAGGCGTAAATGAACGAAAATAGGGTAAGGCTTAGTTCTTACTGGTTATTGCATTTTTAAAACAATCTCATGAGTGAATTAGGTTGAACAACCTGGGGTTTTGGAGACTACGTCCAAGAATTAACTTAGCAGGCTCGCCAATTGAGCATTCATGATGGGTCGGAGACGGTGGTTAAAATCGAGCTCGGGGGCTGAGACCAATTGGGGGGAAGGAAGAGACGGCAAAGGGTATTCGTCATCTGCTTCCACTTAGACCGTTTGAACGAGGCAAAAAGGTTCGACCGGGTAATTTGCCTCTAAGACTAGTTCTTCCTTTGAAGCGATCACATTATTAACGCACGCGCGTCGGTAGTACCTTTTTAACGGGTTGACGTGGTACACTTTATTATCTTAGGTGTTCTGCTCTAAGTTGTTGAACGGGAATCGGGGTTCTACTACTAGCGCTGCGAATTTGCGTGCTTTGGATTTGATGTCAAAATACGTTCTGTATTTTTCCAAATTCACCGCAGAATTCTTGAAAGCAAGGTCTGCCTAATATTCTAGGCAAGTACGCAGATCGAACAGATAAGCGCAGGAGAACTTAATCTCCTCATCAAGTTGAGGTTTGACCATAACTTAGGGAGGGATGCTCATCGGTCCGCGGACGTTTCGTTCGTACAATAGCCGAACGGGGCAAATCCGAGCGTTCAGTTTTGGATTTATCGACAGGTAAATAAAGTCACGGGGAGGTAGCGGTGCCATTCTCGCGGTTGGGCGTGGCACAATTTCTTGAGAACTGATTTAAGAGTCCCGTTTATTTTCTCGCCCATCTCATTTGAGGCGGGCTGATAAGGGGTTGTGAAAAGGGGTTTGACCAGCAGGAGCTTTCTTACATACTCCATCATTTCTGAAGTGAATTGACGGCCTCTTTCCGATAGGATCTCCTTCGGGATTCCTACTCGGGAAAAATAGAAATCAACGCCTCTGCACACAAAATACCCTTAATGTTCTTTAAGTGTACTGCATCCGGGAAACAAGTGGCACAATCTACGAGGGTTAAATTATAGGAATGTCCCAAACTAGACGGGAGACGGAGAGGGCCTATCAAATCGATCGCGACCCTGAAGAAGGGTTCAGACCAGTCCGGATTGGAATCTTCTGAAGGGAAGCGGGAGGCAACACGACCTTTGGCGGTGACGTTTTCATAGAAGTCACAGGACTTGCAAAATTCGGATATTTCTTTGGCAGCGCCTAGCCAAAAGAAATTCTCGAAGATGCGCTGGGCCGTCTTATTATGGCTGAAATGCACAGCCATTAAGCCATCGTGAGACATCTGCAGAATTTGATGTACATACATCCTGGGTACCCACAAGGTAGTGACCGGGGCGTTATCTGGTCCTGCAAAAGATCGATGTAGCAACAATTTTTTTTCTATGTAGTCAATCCATCTATTTCCCCGAACGGTTTCGGACTCCTTTTTGCTGCCCTTCTCCCATAGGAGTTGCAAAGAAGGGCCATTCTTTTGCGTTTAGTAAAACTTATCATTGCTGGATAACTCGACGTTTGGAGTTAACGAGGACGTTAAAGGTACCGGGGTAATGGTTTTTTCGCAACTTGGGCCCTTGTGATCAGTGGTTGTGTGATGGAATTTGGAGAGAGCTGCGCACTCTCTCCGATAAGAACAGAGTAAAACTTTATCGGTGAGACGACTACATCGGCCCATCCTGTGAAATACTTACACTGTACGTAGCATTTTACCACAGGGAACTTAGTGGCACGATCTAAAACGTAAACGATCGCAAATCTCTTATGCTGGGGACTTACTGAGTCAACAGCTTGTCTGAGACTACTATGCATGTGCAATCCGTATCTCTTACAAGGATTGACACTTGTCACCTATTTATCGTGCCATTTCCAAACTTGAGCCAACCAAGGCAGCTCTTTTTGAACAGGAAATTTACCTGTTGTTCCAAGTTAAATGGCAATGACATTAAATATAGACGGTTAACGGCTAAGATGATTGACACTATCAATTAAGTTTAAACCAAGAAATAATTAATAAAGAAATGATCTTATAATTATGCAGCAAGTTCTAGAGCAAAGTGGATCCTTGATATTCGACGCAGGAAAGGTAGGAAGAGCATGACGATGCGGTGGTTAAATCCCTTTTACCTTGATATGCAGCGAGTAAGACCAAATAGGTAAGTTCGACCTTGAACTTGTGGGTGTCTCACGGGACAGTCAATCCAACTTCGGTAAACTGAATTTCGAGGCTTGTCATCCATAAAAGCCAAACGGAGGGTGTTTCGGGGATGGCTATTCCGATCCTTGAAATCCGAAGACGTGGTGAGAAGGGTTGAAGCGCGTCTAAAACTATCTCTACGAACAACACTGAAACACCAGTAGCTCTTCCTTAGCTCTTCGACAATCACTCAATTCCTCTTTGGACGAGAATGTAGTCAATTCGAATTATCGAATATATACTCTGAAATTATCTAGACGTGGAGAGAGATTCATCACCAACCGACTTCCTTAATTGCATGGAGTCTTGTTAAGGGTCCTTAGCAAGAAGTCACGATGCCTCCCCAATAGTCTTTCCATTGTTCTAATTTTCGCAGTAAATAGGGTAGACGAATTTAGAGCGGTCAACGGCAAACTGGGGAATTCAGGGGTGGGGGATCCTTTTCTCTTTCCTTTTTCTTCCACAACTACAATGAAAAAATTTAAAATTTCATTAGCTCGCTTTTTATCATTTGAAATGACCACCACCGGATTCTATGCACTTATAAATACGAACAACAAATTTCTTATGGCATTTTGCACAATATTGACCTTGATGGATTCAATTATTTATTGAAACTAATTCTTCAGTTATGCAGATCGAAATAATCTTTGTTTTACAAAACTCCATTCACTTTTGTATTGTTTTAAATTAACATCTTTTTTGAGAATAGTTTCCACAGCTTTTGGATTTAAATTTGTCTAAGCAGCAAATGTTTTCACTGACTTTGTTTCATCGGCATCAATTAAAGTCATTAACTTACCAATATTCGTTTCCGTCATCACTTTTCTTACGACCGGAATTTCCTATATTTAAATCAAGAATTTTGTTCTATGCATTTCAATTGGCGTAATTTATCTGGATTGTTTCTATAATCGTACACCATAGCTTGCTTGAAAATGGCTAATAGATTTGATTATAAAGCAATGTCGAATCAATAATTCCACGATAAACCTGCGCTGTTCAGCGATTATTGAGAGACAAACAAAACCGAATAATATCTTCTTAGAAAAACTATCTAAAGTTGAGATAAACCATCCATCCCATGCTCAAGCTAGGTAATAAATTTTCAAATATTGTTCTTTTTAATGATACTTATTTCTACCTTCAAGCTTTAAGGTTTATAAATGAGGGCACATTTTGGCTGTCACCCGGTATAATTATGTGTTGAATATTCTCTTTAGAAGTTTTTTAGATCTTATATATTACGAAACCTTCCGCAAGTTGATTAATTTAAGACTTCAAGACTTCAATCATTTTCCCATAAAGTTGTATTGGTGCGCATCAAAGCCACCAAAAATACCTATTCCGCTCCCTGCCATTTATGCCCTAAAGGGTGAGCTCATTTTTTTTGACCGAATCAGTCCCTCATATTGATAGGGTGCCATGAGTTGTAGGAACTCCAATAAGTGTTCATCTATGCTTAGTAGTCCACAAACACGCCCCATCACAAACTTCTTCAATGGACATCTCTCATAACATCCTCCACTTCCCCCCTTCAAACTTTTCACTTCCATGCACTCATTCATTCACACAATGAAATTGCATATTACGAGTACTTAGCCTTCCAACCTTACCCACAGCCTGAAACTCACTCTGGTATAATCCTGTTTTATGTCTTTTTCAATTCTTTTCTTTATTCTTCACACTATAAACATCTCTTTCCGCTGGCGTTCCTTATTCTACCTATATTCTCACACCAAACCCTCTCACAATTGTCCATTTATATTGCTCTCACTCAGTATCTTTCTCTTTGCTTCAATATCATAGTCTCACTAAGAATCATTAAAGTTGGCAACTACACTATAAGTTACAATGTATCCTACAACTTAAAAATATTCGCACTTTTTTAAAAGTGACAACATAGGCTCTTATATCACCTGCCCCTGCATTCTCACCCCCAAATACTAAAGGGTCTTTCAATAATGTCGCTCAATTTTTAAATGCAAATAAAACAAGTTGTTTATGAATTATGCACTCAATTCATTTTAAATTTAAAAGTACATTTTATGGCTTTGAGTGTGGAATATGACGTCGTTTAAATGTCCGCCGCGGCTTCGCTTAAAGGAACGTATTCGGGAGGCCCAATTTTCGATGAATTTGTCGCATAAATCTAGCTGAATTTGCTGGATGTTTTTCGTTATGTTAACTTCGAGGACATTAACTGTTTGCGGATTATTTGCATATACCTGCGATTTAAGGTAGCCCCAAAGAAAGTAGTCTAATGGCGTTAAATCGCATGATCTCGGTGGCCAGTTGACATCGCCGCCACGCGAGATGAGCCTACCCTGAAATGGCTGGTAAAAAATGTCTATCGAGGCTTGCGCAGTGTGGTACGTAGCGCCGTTCTGTTGGAACCACATATCGTCAGTATCCTTATCAGACATATAATCCAGTTGAGGTCACAAGAAGTTGCTTGTCATCGATCTGTAGGTCTCGCCGCTGAAGGTTTTGGCAATCCCATCTTCGTTATCGATGATTCCATTAGAGATAACATAACATAACATAATTTCACGGATGACAAAAGCCACAAGGGCCTATCAAAGGTCATCCGCATCGATCGAGACCAACCCCAAAAAAGCAACATCGCCAGGGGAAGACAAAATCAAAGTTCCCCGCAATATAATATAACATGACAAAAGCCACAAGGGCCCATCATAGGTCATCCGAGTCAAACAACTTCTTTTTTGAGGCACCCAAACTCCGACAAAAACTACATCCAGAGGATTGCGTCCGCAAACAAGGGTATCACCAATCAAGGCTTTTCAAGAACTAAATAATGCAGCTATCGATATATATAAACAATATTGATATATACAAAACTTATGAACCATCACAACCTTCCCTCCCCATAAACTCATCCAACCTACTCTTAAATACATTTAAATTTGGACTACCTACTACCCTCCTCGGCAATTTGTTCCAGAAGTCTACCACTCTATTGGTGAAAAAATATTTTCTTCAATCCAACCTACACCCTCCCTTGCTTTTTAATTTTCAAGTGGTGACCTCTAGTCCGATTTCTATCATCTAAATCGAAAAACTTGCTAACATCATAACATAACAAGACGAAAATCCGCACCAAACATTGACTTTGTTGGGATGCAATTGGTGCTGGTGTATCTCATGTGGATTGTTTTCGTCCCAAATCCGACAATTTTGCTTGTTCACAAATCCATTCATCCAAAAATAGGCCTCGTTGCTGAGGATGATTTTTTGGGGGAAATTTGGGGCAACTTCCTGAGTAAGATGAATTTTGTATTGGTGCAGACCCGAGTCACTACGCATAATTCGCCAAACTGAAGTCGCAGAAAGGCCAAGTTCTTGTGAACGAAAAGAAATTGACTGCCTCGGATTTTCCCGTACACTCTCATTTACGGTAGCGATATTTTCGACAGACCTTGCGTTTTGGCTTCGTACGGGTGTTGGATGATTGTTGATCGACCCTTTTGCCTTGAATTTGGCCAGCAAGCGTCGAACAGTGGACTCGGCAGGACGATTGTTGTGAGGATAGAAATCACGTAATGCGCGGAACGTTTGTCGAACGGAGCACTGATTTTTATAATAACATTTGATGATTTGCACACGCTGTTCAACGCTATAACCTTCCATTGTGACTTGCCATGTACTACTAAACAGTTCACAGTGAGGTTACCAGATGTCGCTTTAAAAACATGGCCACTATTGCCTGACGAAGCTCAAGCGTCCTTGTTGAAAGACCCTTTATTACTTTACACATTTTTGCATTCACTTTTGAATACCCCTACCCACACACAATTTCAAAAGCTACTACCTATCTTACTACAAGCACCCTCCTCGGTAATTTGTTCCAGAAGTCTACCACTCTATTGGTGAAAAAATATTTTCTTCAATCCAACCTACACCCTCCCTTGCTTTTTAATTTTCAAGTGGTGACCTCGAGTCCGATTTCTATCATCTAAATCGAAAAACTTGCTAACATCATAACATAACAAGACGAAAATCCGCACCAAACAGTGACTTTGTTGGGATGCAATTGGTGCTGGTGTATCTCATGTGGATTGTTTTCGTCCCAAATCCGACAATTTTGCTTGTTCACAAATCCATTCATCCAAAAATAGGCCTCGTTGCTGAGGATGATTTTTTGGGGGAAATTTGGGGCAACTTCCTGAGTAAGATGAATTTTGTATTGGTGCAGACCCGAGTCACTACGCATAATTCGCCAAACTGAAGTCGCAGAAAGGCCAAGTTCTTGTGAACGAAAAGAAATTGACTGCCTCGGATTTTCCCGTACACTCTCATTTACGGTAGCGATATTTTCGACAGACCTTGCGTTTTGGCTTCGTACGGGTGTTGGATGATTGTTGATCGACCCTTTTGCCTTGAATTTGGCCAGCAAGCGTCGAACAGTGGACTCGGCAGGACGATTGTTGTGAGGATAGAAATCACGTAATGCGCGGAACGTTTGTCGAACGGAGCACTGATTTTTATAATAACATTTGATGATTTGCACACGCTGTTCAACGCTATAACCTTCCATTGTGACTTGCCATGTACTACTAAACAGTTCACAGTGAGGTTACCAGATGTCGCTTTAAAAACATGGCCACTATTGCCTGACGAAGCTCAAGCGTCCTTGTTGAAAGACCCTTTATTACTTTACACATTTTTGCATTCACTTTTGAATACCCCTACCCACACACAATTTCAAAAGCTACTACCTATCTTACTACAAGCACCCTCCTCGGTAATTTGTTCCAGAAGTCTACCACTCTATTGGTGAAAAAATATTTTCTTCAATCCAACCTACACCCTCCCTTGCTTTTTAATTTTCAAGTGGTGACCTCGAGTCCGATTTCTATCATCTAAATCGAAAAACTTGCTAACATCATAACATAACAAGACGAAAATCCGCACCAAACAGTGACTTTGTTGGGATGCAATTGGTGCTGGTGTATCTCATGTGGATTGTTTTCGTCCCAAATCCGACAATTTTGCTTGTTCACAAATCCATTCATCCAAAAATGGGCCTCGTTGCTGAAGATGATTTTTTGGGGGAAATTTGGGGCAACTTCCTGAGTAAGATGGATTTTGTATTGGTGAAGACCCGAGTCACTACGCATAATTCGCCAAACTGAAGTCGCATGTTATCATATGCATAGATAGATAGATCCTTACTGTCATTGCAATACGTACTTCTTCAAGTACTCAATTCATAAAGAGATTAAACAACCATAGTTACAGCACAAAAACTCTTCTTACAAACCACTTACACCTGCTATCTTTCAACCAAACGCATGCCTTAAATGAAACATAGAGTTAATACTCAAAACATAATTCTATCGTTATTTACTCACGCCATATTTTAATAGCACCTCTCATAGTACTTTTATATATAAACCAGGTGCTGAACCTACGGCTACTAGATCCAATTACACGCATGAATATTGATACCGCCCGATTAATCTTTGCATGACAGCGCGTGCGTCCTTTTATCTGCGTTTGAGCCTTTTACAGTATAGTTCTTTCATTTAGTTATTCAGAACCATATCTTCAAAAAATGAAATTTAAAAATTGATAGAGAGAAGTGCTCTTTCTTTAAGGCGTGGTTTAACCTTTAGTTCTGTGTTGAGCGAAAGGGAAAAAAGAATGTGCTTCATCTGCTGGGTATCATTGAGTGTTTTTAAGTGATTCACGATGAAAATACACTTCGCAACGAAGCAGGTTGAGGGCATCATAATAAGTGCAGAGATATTTACTAGGGTAGCCGCTTGTCTGAAGTCTGGAGAAGCGGATTAACTTGATGAAAAAAACAAGAAAAGGAAAGCTCAATTGAAACCTGAGTTACATACAATGTAGATTGCTGTTCGGAAAGCAGCAGAAGTCATACTCTGAAGAAGAGTTTATGTAGAGATGAATGTTGGCCAGTGTGGATGCAGTTTTCTCTAGGAATACTGGAAGGATTTGCTAAGGTCAGCTTGTCTGCAATGGCAGTCCCAGGGCGTTTAGAAGAGATCGCTTCTAGCGTAAGATCTGCCGTAGATGAATGTTGTGCTTCTCTTTCATTCTTTCCACTGACTTTTGAGGAAATTACTGAAAGCTGTGCTAAATTTTGTTGATGAACTCAATCTGGATTTGTCTCGCCTTATACTGTCAAAACAGAGACAAAACAGCTATAGTTGGGGAGAAGAAAAATTAATTTTCACTCATGCAGAAGCATGTTAAGGTGTCAGGCACCCATTAGAAGATCAAGACGCTAAATTTCTTCAGGCGCCACTTAGCTTTGTGTGCTAAATCAGCAAATATGAAGGAGGTCCGAGCAACTATTGTGAAGGAACTGTGCTTGATCCTGGCCAGTGGAATGTGTTCTGAGCAATTTAAAAAGCCTTTGAGTACGATGAAAACAGAAGAAGTGGCGATCTAATTTTACTTAGGAAGGAGTTTGAACTCTAAAAAAGAACTGGTACCCTCCCTAAAAAGCAAGGAACTCCTCATTATCCACGAGTACTTTTATATTATTTTGCTTAATGTTTACAAATATAAACTTCTCATAGTTCCTCACTATCTCACTTCCTTCCATAATAAATTTTTGTCCCCATCAGGACCATCATTTCTCTTTTATCAAAATGATCCATTTGTTCCGTTCCTCTTCTGTTTGACCACTTTTTTCAGAACTTTTGGAAGTACTCTTCCTTTGGGCTTTCCTCTACAAACATCTCATAGGCATTCCATCTTTAAGGATATGAATTTTCTTTCCAGTTATTGCACACCCACACAACAACGGTTTGCCCTCTCAACTACGAGTAATTTAAAGCCTTTTAATTACTGTCTGAACACCTACAAATCTTTCGTAAACTCTCATCATCATTCACACAAATGTTGACATACAAATTCACAACAAAACATTACATTGCAAAGTAAATTTTCTATCTTGATTCCCATTTGAAGATATTTATTTTAATTAATAATTCAAAAATATTTTCTTTACAACGTAAATAATAAAGTAAAGAATTCCACTCCATAAATATTATTGCACACGAATTTCAGTGCAAAATACAATGGCTAAATTTGCAACTTTTTGATATTTATGTCATTAATAAATTATTTTTCCTTTTTTATAAGGTATGACTTTCAATCATTCTCCAGAAGCACTTACTGACTGGAGATACACTGGACTGGATATCCATTATCTCGCAATATCCTATTAAAAGAGACAGAACACAAGAATGTCCATAATAATCGCAAAAATTGTGATATTCTTATCTTCTATAATCCCTTATATATTTACCAAATTACTTTTTAAGTGGAATATGTTTTCATAGCGTAGTTTTCTTTGCTTTGAAAGTGTATTATTGTCACTCGCCGCTAGCAAAGAGGGTATTAGATAAAACGCTTACTAAAAGAGGAAAGCAATTAGGATAAATTGACCCATAGAAAAAAGTCTAGAGTAAGATATTTCCAAAAGAGAGACGTTAGCAAAAAAAGTATTTTATACGAAATTCTTCTTTTGAATCAATTCAGATAATGAAAACCAAAAAGCTAATAATGAAAGAAAAGAGTAGAAAAGTGTGTGAAGGCCTTAAGCTGGAAAATACTCCAGAGGATAGAATAAATACCCTCTTTACGTTTTTATAATCTCATTAGGTAAGGTTTCACTTCAAAGTAACTGTGAATTTAATATCTTCTCTCATACACTGACATAGCAAAGCATTTTTCGTGTTTTCGTGTTCCTCCCAGCCAAACCTAAGTGCAACGTCTTTAATATATCCATCACTGAAAAGATTGTATTAATCAGCTTCTATCCAATTGACGTACGTGGAGTGAAAACACTTATTAAATCAAGTAAGTTTACACACAAAAATAGAAAAACTTTTTCCGGATAAAATTAAAAAAAAGAATTTTTAAAGCTCTTTTTCGGTGAGGATGAAAATGTAGATCATCAAACATTGGTGTAAATACAAACAAACGACTTATTCTACCTTATACACGACAACAACTTGGAATATTATTTTAAATCGTCAAAGTTAAGTTTTCTCCTTTCTATTAAACTTGTTTTCAAGTACTGTTAAAAGTCAGAATTCATTGTGTTTCCTTTCTCACTGAGAAAGACACACAAAGACACACAAAGGAAACGTACAAATATGCTCTCTAATTTTTCCATTTCTCAACATCGTATTTTTTCTGATGAATTCAACATTACAGGTCAGAAATATGCGTGCCACAATGTATGTTCGCATTATACGGACACCAGATTTCTAATTAAGAATTAGGCAAGCCTACAAAAAGGTAAGAATAAGACACTAGCATACACTGATATTTTTTTGTATGGGTGATGAATCTTGTTTGTGCAAAATGCTTTCCGGCAGGGTTATAATTTTGGTGATGTACTAAAGTAAACTTATGTAAATAAAACGAGGAAATAATTGTGCCTAAAAAACAAGGCTCGATGTATTTTATTCGATCCGCTGCAATATGCAAATTGAGGCCGGCACAACTAAGAGGGGAGATGACCTAGAAACCGTTTTTGTAGAGCGAATATCTCGGACCTGGATAAATATTTCTCACTCAAAGCTTTGAATCTCGAGCGACATTTACAGTATCAAAACTTTCAACGGTAATCCAATGTGTTCCGATCTTTATCCTCATATTTTATGTACCTTCATGAGCAAACATCCTTTGAGCTCAGCACTTCTGATTATCTTCTGCACTTCTGGTCCATCTTCAAATTTTACCTTGCTCACCAAATATCTCTCGAGCACAGCACTCTTGTTTCATGTAAAATCTAATTACGCTGAACTTTTACATCGTTCAATTGTGCAGTTAAGTTAAATAAGCTCTAAAGATCTGTTGAATGGATAAGTATTCGATATGAGAATCCTAAAATGTTGTCGTAGATTTAGGAAATAACGGCAAAAATGATAATGCGTGTAAGAAAGGAAATGAAAATACAATTGTCAACTGCCCTCCAAATATTTAAGTTCTTCTGCAACCGAAATTTAAAAGAAGACAATATTCTCCTTTCTAATTTCTCAATTATCAATATTTTTTTCCTAATGTCGCGACTCTCTACTGGGTCATCTTTCTATTCTCTCATCCCCATATCATTTTACGATGTTATGACACGGTGAAAACAGGAAGCGTACATCGATATTTCGATTATTATTTAATTATTTTCAGAAAAAAGTAATATTAGAAAATGTTTAGACTAAATGTAAATAAAAAATTATATGCTATAAGATGATGCAAATATTATCCAATGTGGCGCAAGTGGTGCACGCGGGGTTTCAGCTAGTATTTCCTCCTAGAATTTTTCCCCTTTGCACTTCAGAACTTCAGCTATTTTGTGAGATTTGCTACAGGCTTGTGCTCAAGCATTGATTGCCACATATTGTCAACGTTGCCAAAATTTTCTTAAAATTTGGTTTGCAGTTCTTTTGAAATTCTTTTTCGTTGTTTCAGGTCACTTTCCCATGTTGAAGGGTTTCATCGTCAGTCACTATGGCGGCATTTACCAAAGGATCACTTTCCTCCTGAAGATCACCAAATAATCATTGATTTATCCTCACCCACCATAAATTTAAGAAGAGAGGTGTTTGTTGGCGCTTTGATGTTGCGCTCACCCACACATTGAGCAAAGCTTGCTTTTGTATTCTGAAATATAGTTGCATTCACCCGGAATCTAAACTTTATTCTGTGCCCAAATACGAGCATTCTCTGTGCTGTGGGTGACGTGGAAGGAGAAGGACATCTCATCCGTACACAAAAATGGAGACTGCGATTGAGAGCAGCTTTCGACTCTCTTCTGTTTGGTTAGGTTAGAAAACAGATGTCCTTTAACTATCTTGAATGGACAAAGTTTCCATTTGTTTCCCTCTGCCTGTACATACACTTCATTCTAACTAGTGAGAGGGCTCTTCTTTACTGTGGAAACTGAAAATTATAAAAAAGTTTTGTTACCGGCAATTTTCCTATCATCACAACTAATTTTCTTCTTTTGGCTATGGTATTCTTTCACATTTCCACTCGTCCATCTCTTTACAACCGTTTTGATGACTGCTCACTTTAATTTAACTTTATATTTCTTATATAAATGCACATGTCCAGACTAGAGTAGCTAGGGTTCCTTTGTCCCTAGTCAATATTTCCCCTGAATCTCCATCTGTTACACCCAGTCTTTATCTCATGTTCTTTACTCTTCCCTACCAACGTCTTAGTTACGATTTTCATTCACAGCCCAACGTGTTATGACCCCTACTGGTTGTCCTTCTGATTGTCATTTTCCTCTCCTTTCTGTTCCCTATTTTTCTTACTTTATTACCTCTGTCTTTACTCCAAATGGCCATTATTGTGTTTCCATTGGATTGCACATTTATGATTTTCTTAAAAGAAGGATTTTGTGCCATGAAAGTTTTCACGTATTTTATTGTTTTTATTCTCATTTTACATCACCATCCCTCCCAAATTTCACTCTAGGTACTTTACCCTCTCCATTCTCTCCCTCTCAAATCAATCCATGACATTACTCTCTTCCCCTCAGCTTCATTTCTCTCTGAGGCTGATTCTACTCAGTTCCCCTTTGCTCCACTTTACCGGTTACCCCTTTTCCACATACAATTACATCTTTCTGTTTTTCCTAGAATAACCAGGCACCAGATCTTATTAATGAAGGGGCAAAGCTATGGGAGAGATGCGTTGCTTGCCCATTATGCATCATCAGCTCTTCTCATCTCCCCCCATCTACCCTCACATTTGTGTATTTCTTTCGCAGCTTCGGGCATATTGAAGCCCTCTCCCGGGCCTAAAGCCGCCACCAGTATGCAGGAGCCACCTTTGCGGCAAAAGCAATTGATTCTTTCGAGTCAACATTTTGGAAGTGGTAATTCCCGATGAATATCTGAAAATGTGATAGAAAGGTTTTCGTTTTGGGCAAATCTATTTTTTGGAGAATATAGAAGAAACGACGGAGCTATGACTAGCAAAGTGCTTGGATCAACTCAAAGCCCTACCGAGAAGCAATGGCTGAAAGCCCGAAATATGATGTAACTCTAATGTATTTATTAACAGACTAATAGAAGTTATGAATATTTAGAAGTTAATCAGTTTGTTCCAAATTCTATCAAAAAGGAAAACATATATATATATATATATATATATATATATATATATATATATATATATATATATATATTTATATATATTTATATATATATATATATATATATATATATATATATATATATATATATATATATATATTATATATGTGTGTATCTATGAGTCCTGCTTGGTTCTTATTGAGAGCAAACCAAAAGGTAGTTCAAAGAAAGGCATGATAGGACAGATCCTCCCTCGTGGGCTTTCTTGGGTGAGGTTTGAAAAGAATAGGGTGAGAGCAAAGTCCGAAAATAATACGGAAAACGCATTTGCACATGAATTACAGGGAAGATCACCAGCATAATTGTACTTATTTCTTCTTCTTTTTTCCTAAACCGTTCCATAGATTTTACGTTTTCATCTCTTCCTACTACTTTTTTTTACTTTTAAATATATGTAAGGGATGTGTTCTGCAACATAATTAAGAAAACAAAAATCAAAGGTAAATCACAGTGGGGAATGTTAAGCATCACCCTATAGAAGTTTCCAAAGAACCGAGCTGATGCCCAAGGGCATAAAAATGCCCATCAGTGATCAGGAGAGAAGATGGCAAAAAAATTAAAACGAATAAATAGGGAGATGAAAGAGGAATATGAATAAAAATGAAAAGCAACTAAATTTCTAAGGAAGTATTAAAGTAATACAACGGAGGATTTCACTTATTGAAGGAGAAAGAATGAAGACACGGGAAACTAAGAATAAAAGTGTCAATGAAATGAATGGGACAGGCAATGCAAAATGAAAGAGATTGGATCCATTTAGGGTGGAAACGATCAACCATGGTTGAGCACAGGATTGTTGGTAGCTAGGTTTTAGAGAGAAATATGAAGGCTAAAAATATGTAAAACAAATGCATCATTCATCTGTAGTAGAATTTCAAACGGTTTTCCTAGGTAGATGTGTACAGTTCCCGTCAACACATTTGAAGTCCTTAGAACAAATATTCACCATAAGGTTCTAAAGCAGAGAAGGACATATATTTTGGCCTACCGGCTGCAGGAGAAGCCTTTTTAATTGGCCAATCGGTTATAGAAAAATCTCCAAAGTAAGTATGTAATCCACTCATGATTCCATTCTAAAATTAGGATTTATGCAAACAATATTTATAATATTTGAAAATATAAGCAAGAAAATTCTGTCCTACGCTGACTCAAAAGGATTGGATAGGTTTCATTAATTGGAAAATGGGTCCGCGAATCTTCAGCAGCGTGTGGCTTGATGGGAGTCATTTCTTTCAGGACACCTTCAGGTACCATTTTTTAGCAAGCTTGTTATTTCTAGTTAGGATTGGATCTGTTAGCAAAAGATAAACGCTGTCGTTAGTGGATCAGTCGAGACACCAGAATTTCTCGACAACCGAGAAGAAGACATCATCAAACAAGGTCTGCTGACCAAAGTCGCGTGCTCTCACTTATGCTGATTTATCACCTTACAACCTTGGTATCTTGCAATAATTTCCTTACTAACCTTTTAAGGGCCTTAGCAATTTTATCATTCTAAACAGAAAGTAAAACAAATAAGGGCTTCATATTTGGTTAGAATCGGCTGAATAGTCAGGAAGTTATTACCTGAACAAAATAATTCCTGGGTTAACCTTGAGAGGACCTTAGCATTCATATCATTTGAAAGAGAATGTATAATAACATGAGAATTACAAATATTGTTAGAATCAACCAAATAGTTACAATGTTATTAACCCCAAAAAAGCAAAACGAAGACCGACCGACCGTCAACCGACCGATATAGTGAGATATAGAGTCGCACTCGACTAAAGAGATCATTTTGAGATTATGGTGAGATATTAAAGGAATTGTTCATTACAAACTGCTGACAACAATTCAAGAATTGATGTTAATCTCTACCCTAATCACGTTCTTCATTTGGAACAGCTTTGTAAAGAGGACGATGCTCAAAGTCAACGAACAGCGAGCCACCTTCCTTCAAAATAATCCTTTACTCAGACTGATCGAATGACCAAAGTTCTATTCAAGGTGATCAGTTGGGAAATATTGCTTAATCCTTCATATTCTACTGACATTGCTCCTTCTGATTCACACTTGCTTATGAGATTACATAAACATTTAGATGGGATTAGGCTGATATCAATAGAAAGGTTGAAAACGAGTTAGATTCATATTTTTCATCAAATCCTAAAGATGGTCCGAGTTTCTAGAATGCAATGTAGATTATGTTTATAAATAAATATTTCCATATTCATCCGATTTTCATTTTAATAAATATATATACCCTAAAATCGGACATTACCTTAGTTCCAACCTGCTAATTTTTTGTAAGCTTATAACTGATCTCGCTTAGAATACACCTGAAACTTTTTCCTTGTTTATGTAGCTTTGTGTGAGTTATCGAAACTACCTGGAACCTGACTACTCCGCCAAGGGGGCGTAAAAATATATATTATATTTTCTATATAATATTGATGGTGCTCACGGCTCCTAATTTCCATGAATGTCCAGGTTTCCCACTGGTGGGGTACACTTTCGTACGCTAACGTGACATGTATCATGAGTGTTAAATGGTATACCATGTGTCAATCAGTCATTTGCAGGAGTGTAATCCGTGTGTTTAATTACAGTCCTATACATGGGAAGTGTATGTGAGTTAAAGCACATTTCTCCGGGGAAAAAAGGTGAGCGTTCTTGCATTTTGTGCATAAGCGGATGTGGGGATGAGATATAAATACATTAAATAGACAATTGTGTTTACAAAAGGTCTATTAGAGGATGAATAATTGGGATTCGTGCAAGAAACTATTAATATGTAGATTGTGTTGTTCCCGGCACATGTGTGACTGCGTTTCGGGGAAGCGGGGAGTGGAAGAAGGTTAGTGGCATAAATAGCTATGAATGGAACCGGTTTTAGGACTCTCTTTTACTTATTCATAGATGGAAATGACGACAAACACCAATTAACAAGTTTAATTCATTCAGTGACTCGTTCAAACACAAGAAACACCCTCTTACTCACAAACACACATTCCCCCACATGCTGTTTTCTTGTAAGAGCGAGTGTTGGTGGACTTGTTCATCAGGTTGAACACAGCGATAGCATAGAGTGGTGCACTGAAGCGGTTGTTCCTATTTGGTAGGGGCATCTTGAGGGCTAATTGATCCTCCCTGACGGAAGGCAACTTTCAGATGAAATATTACATGAAGGCGAAATTGCATTCCATGGTCGAAATTTATAATGAGAAGAATACGGAATAAAACCATAAATTATGTCTCTCTCGTCTATCGCGTCATTTATTTTATTCTCTTCCCGTTTCATTGTTTTTCATTTTTCATCGAGTCGGCTAATTATCAATAATTTTACTAGTACAATATTATTGGATTTCATTAAGATTTCTTCGATTTCTCAATTTTATGACCGTTATAATTTTGACATTTTTTTATATTATATAATGTTGTTACGTATCAGGTGGTGATAGAGCAAAAAAAATTTTCTAATTCTTTAATAATAATAAAATAATATTACATAATAATGCTTTAAACTTAAATTCCGTTGCATTTTTAAATAATAGAAGGAATAACGATTAACAAATTAAACCTTTTGATTAACTGTGCCTACAACTGTTAATATGTATGCTATAAAAAATAAATATATAATAATATTTATTATGATTATTTTGATAACAGAATTTTCACAGCAAAAAAGGGTTCAATATTATTATTAATAATGTTTATTTATTTATCTCTCTTTGAATTGCCACAAGCTTTAGTAACAATCAAATGGAGCAGAATACGTTTGAACCCTGAATATTCTTTAGACAAAGTGACAAATTATATATATATATATATTGATAGGGGCTTCTTCTATTGAGCTGTAATTTAGTCTGCAGGTTAAAGGATATGACCAAAGAAGAGAAGTTCCTATAGTTTACTTGATTGTACAACTTTTCTGGTACTGCAAAAATGTAAAAAAATTCATGAAACACTAATATTATACGTTAATAATTTAAACTTTCCTAAAAAGTTCAACATAATTTTGCGGGTTGTAGTAGGTAGGTCGGACTTGTAATATGGGCGGGGGTGGGGAATGTAGAGTTGTACAGGTTACTGAAATGTTATTTCAATGTTAGAAATTTCAAGTAAATTTGTAAATGACGGAGTGGTTGGCTCCAGGCGGGTTTCTGTCTTTACAATTAAAATAGTGTCCAGAGAGATGATTATGTTAAAAAATCATCTTAAATTCGGTATGATGAATGAAGTTCTTAAGGTGTTGTTATTTCTTTAGAGAATCTTTGGTTAAAGAAACCCATATCCTGGAAAACTATATAAAGGGTGTCCTTGCATACAGTTGGAAGTTTTAATTTAGGTGGTAGAGGTTGTTTAAAAAATTTGTAAAAAAAACTGGTAGAGAAAATTTAGAAAAAATTATGAATATTAATTTATCGGTCCCATTTTGCTGGATCACCCTGTGCATTATAAATTTTAATCACATTTGAATTAAACAAATTCAGTTCTGGAACTAATCCAGAATGAAAACAGGATTTTTAATTTTTAATAATCTCTGATGCTTTCTTTATTTACATTCACTAGAGAGGCAAACTTTACCGATTATCAATGTTTTTACTCTATTTTCACTGAAGGAAATCAAAACATCTTTGTAAAATATTATTATTTTTATATCATTGGAGCAATTCAAAAAGAAACTTTAGTCTTCTTCCTTGCGAATCGTTGTTTTAGTTGCAAAAAGTTTGTAAAATCTCTTCCCGTGTAACAAGGCGTTGGGAAACTAATTGAATTAATTAATCCAATGAATTATTTATGAACTAATTGGAATTAATAAAAGATATTGTAAAAAATAAAAAAGGGAAGTTTTCTTTAATCACATATCAATTACAATAGTACGAAGCACTAAATTCCTGAGTATTACAGATTGTTAATGTTAAAAACTGCTTCCAGAGAGCACATCTGATGAGCTGATCATTCAGTTATTTACCATGGATCAAATTTTAATAGATTCGCGCTAACAGCGATACTGCGAAAGATCGCTCGACAAAATATATACTTTTACGTATTGAATAAAATAAGTAAATTAATATTGGTTTTACCACTGATTTGCAGGTTATGAAGTGTTTAATTCTCACTCAAAACCCTTAGTTCTGTAGGGAAATCGTCCACCCCCCCACCCCGTTCACTCTTGGTGGAGTCACAAGGCGGTTATCGCAAAGACATCCGGCCCAGGCATCGGCGATTCAAAAGCGTAACGGCAGCGTGGCACAACTCGGTGCCATGAAAGACCCTAAAGGTCAAAATGTAAGATCTCCCCCAGGAGAGTGAGACCCAGTTTCACGTCAAATAAGAAATTGGAGACGTGTTTCTCCCAAGCTAGAAGGCTAACGAGGAGCCGATGTTTGACTTCGTGGGAAAAACCGTTGGCCAAAAGAACTCTCCTGGGGCCGTCCTCAAGCCCTTTCCCCCCTTACCACTCCCCCAGTGGGGTGACGAGGTATAAATGAGGAAAATTAAGGTAGTATACGTCAGTCTCTAGGTGATGAAGTCTTCGGATCAAACCGAACTACCGAGACTGGAGAGGTAGTGTACTTGGCTCGCCAGACCAAGCAGTACCCTGCAAGAGAGGCAGGGCTACCTACCTTAAGGGGCTAAGAAGGAGCTCATCCTCGAGCTGAGTCCCTGGTTATCAAACCAAACGATAAGTTAACTTTGTTAAGTTCAACTTACTCTCGACAGAGAGACTCCTCATATTCTGGTGCACCTTAAACACCAGGGGTATTCCTTGTCCTTGAGAAATTAAGAAAAGAAAAAGGAAAAGGCTCTCCCTCGGGCCCGTTACTCGGTGGTCACACCGAACTCATAAGTTAACTTGGTGAGGAACCAAGTTCAACTTATTCTCGTCAGAGAAACCCCCCTCCGTTATACTCGACCTTGAAGAAGACGGAAACTAAGAAGAAGCTCATCGCTTGAGCTAGTTCCCGGTTACCAAACCGAACTTTAACTTACTTATTCTCGTCAGAGAAACCCCATCTCAACGATCCGCGCCTTTGAAGAAGACCCTCCCCGAGTTCAGTCCTCGTCCATAAAGAAATAAGTAACGAAGGAGAAAAGCTCCTCCTCGAGCTCGTTACTTGGTGATCACACCACACTCCAAGTTAATTTGATTTAAGAACCAAGTTCGACTCACTCTCGCCAGAGAGACCACGACTGCCTAGGTGTTGCATAAAGCACCGTATTTGTTCTCGTTCTTGAAGAACCCCTTCCCCCCGGAAAAACGTGTGGACGCCCCAGCTGCCACCCTCGCCAAAACAACCGTGTGATTTCGCCCAGCTACATCTGACAAGACGGCATACGTCGTCAGTCAATAACATTTCTGAGGCCCTTTAAACTCCAGATGAGTCCGTAAGCCTAATTCTTATATTATTGTTGTGTGTAGAGAAATTAACCAATTTTTGTGGGTAAACTAATTTAATTAATTCTTGTTAATTATCATATTCAGAGTATTGCTGCAATGAATGTTTAGAGGTTGTGTATTCAATGGTTAAAGTTAAAATATAAGTTTATTTTGGGATTATTTTGAGTTTCTCTTATATCCTTACGTGTATCGGAACGGCTCTGTTAGTTAAGATATTCAGATATCAATATATATTAGACACTCTTAGCACTCTTATAATAGAACAAAAAGGGGGGGCATTCTACGACACACTATTATAAAAGTGGTGTCAGGTTAGTAGGGTTTTTATTAGAAAGAATTTTACGACAAGTTCAATGTGAGATCCGAACTAGGGTTAACAATATCCCACGCTAACCGTGAAGTTAACTAGAATTGAATTCTTCCTGCGATTTATCAAATCGATGATCCTTAAATTCACTCTAATCGGATCAGGTCTTTCTGCACTCGGGAATAATCGGTAAAAATCAACAATTTGAAAGCAAAAAAATATAAAGTATCAAAAATTAAAAAACAGTCAACTAGACATTTCATTTATTTTCACCCTGTATTTCCAGAGTTTGAATTTACTAAGGAATTTTCCCCACACTTTCGTCGCTTTTAACGTTAATTTCCCTCATGGACTTCGCCAAAGACTCCCTAGCTGTTTACAATGAAACACCATAGTGCCTAAGCATTCCTAAGTATTCCTTTTATTAAGAACCTAGCGTTAATCATAGGGACCTAACCTCTCTCAAAACCAACTAAACGACTGCACCTGAATGAGTTGGTCACAAGCATGTAATCATAGACAGATGAGTATTTCACATAAAATGAGACAGCCAAGATTTCCTTGAGTCTTATATTAATGTTAATTATATTTTATTTATTTCCTTAGGTTGTTTACGCCTTTCTTTGGACCTCAATCCGACACGTCCAGTTTCCAGGCCGAATCCATTATCCCTAGAGGCCACATAAGTGCACGCTAACAACGCAGAGATGTACACTTGCTACTTTGAAGTGGATGAAGTGTAGGTAATGGAAATTGACCACAAAAGTTTGATTTTATTACGCTGAAAATGTTTATTTTCTCTTCATTACTTTCCTTGAATTATTGTTAAACTTGATAATGTAAAAATATCGTTGCCATAAACTTAAGGATCCTCAATTTCCGTTGGGATGGAAATTTAATGACGGTTTCTTTTCTTTTATCCTCCACTTTCTTCATTTTTTTCCAGTTTCAAATAAACTCTAAAAACAATTCAAACGTCCCCTTTTATTACTTTTCTTATAGAACTATAAATAATTATATTCAAGCTGATATCTTAAAGGTTAAAGAAATTCCGATGTCTGTGAAGTAAACAGTTTAAAATTCTTGTTATTTCTTTTATAATCATTTATACTTAGTTTGCTAACTAATAAAAAAGCGTTTTATAATTTACCCCTTTCCAAAAATTCACACCACAACGGCTGTTATATAAATATCAGCCCTTATGACATTAACTTACTTCCGAATATTACAGCCATTAATTCATTACATGCCATACCAGCTTCGAACGCTACAGCATATTAGCGACTGGGGCGAGATCTCTTTTTTCCTTTATATATTATTAAGATCTCCATCCGTCATCCGGGAATGTAATTGAAACAGTTCAAATCAAACTGAAAAAAGTTCGAAAGGTTAAAATTTTGAATGAACCTCACGTTTAAAGTTATAAAATAGAGAAATTACTTATTTTTTGGACATTCTCTTTGTGAGGTCAATAATAAGAACAAAATGGCATGTGTGAATACATTATAATGAATGATAAGGTTGTTATAATAAAAATTGAAAAGGTTACCCATATCCAATAAAAAATCTCGGGGATTATATCTATATTCGGGACGTATTTATTTCTTCAGATGTATCCACTTGGATGAAGCGAAAGAGATAAATGGGCTCCTCAATACAATATAATTCGCTAACATTAAAGATTTAATGTTATATAACTTTAAATTTAACTTCGAAAATTCTAAAGTCTTCCAAAATTCTTTTTCATAAAGATTAGTATTTCATAACATTTTTCTTTGATAACTTTTTACTCACAAGTTTCCAATTCCATTTATGCACTTCGTTCTGGATTGTCTTGAGAAGAATAACCAGGCTAGCTTCTCTTCTTCCTTGAAAAATTCTTAGTTAAAGGTTTTCTTATACTATAATGTTGCAATTAATGGCAAAGATACTAAATTCATCCATTAATTATATAATTGAGTGTTCTACTTCTCATCCAACATAACCCTAATAGAAAATGGGGTTGGAACATTACCTACTTTTAAGGGTTTTTCGAATTATGTTCTAGCAGAGATGTTCCATATACGACTCCTCACACCATAACAGTACAATTTGCGCGATTTACGGTTATTATGGCAATGAGTAGCCATCAGGGGGGTGGGGGGTTGCGTGATGCTCCTCATCCAGACCAACAAGTGACTATCTAATATACCAAAATACCAAGTAATCCAGTTCATTTTCTAGAAGTTACATATATTGGTGTAATGGATGCAGTCACATGCTTACCGTGGTAAGGGAGTGTTCTACGAGGGGGGCGGAGACGAGGCTATGTGAAGGTGGCTACTGATTGCTATACTACCTATATAGCATCACTGCGAAGATTTCATTTTACCTTACTACAGTCAGTCTTCGATAATTATTAACTTCGGTACATTTTCACCTCTTCCAACTTCTCATCTTTTAAAATCTCCAACAATCTATGTAGGCGTAAATAAGCAAAGTCAAAAGTCTTCCGATGCTGCGATGCTGTTGTTGGTTGGTAACTAAAATATTTTTAGACTTTTATTCATAAGTTTGTCTGTAATTTAAATTAAATCATTGTTTTATTCCTTCATGTATTAGGTTGGTCGTAATATACTGGACGAAAGTAAGATTCACTTTTTAAAGGTTGATTTAGGTTCCATTTTTGGCATTTTTTATCCAAAAGGGTACAAGCTTAATAATTGATGTCTACTCCAGTAAATTTTTAATATTTTCCAATCGCTTGATGAAGACGAAGCACCCTAAAATTTCACGAAACCAAAGTTGCATCAGCAAAAGAACATGGTGACGGCCTGGTAGTTAGAGCAATCACAGCAAAGTTTACTGCAAGCAACTCGAAGAAATGCATGTTTCAATGGAAAAAATGAGATCTGTTATAGTGAATCTACGTGACCCAATTCTGCTTGACGACAACTAACGGCCAATTGTGCAAGGATAACAGTACAGAAAATCATTAACATGGGATACAAGACTCTACCCAATCCTCTATATTCTCCCGATATTCCACTCATTTATTAACATTCTTTCAAGCAACCAAACAGTTTTAAGCAGAAAACTTTCAAGTCGAAAATTAAGGTAGAAGCGACATTCTAGGATTTATTAATATTAAAGCAAGTTGATTTTAATGTATCAGCAAGGCATAATTGATTTTGTTCATCGATAACAGCGATGCATCGATCTTCAGTGATCATACTTTGAGTTACTTCAACATACCTAATTATAATTTTCCAAGAAGAGATTTTAGTTTCTGAAGAAATAGATATTCACATGGGAATAAAGAGATCTTCTCTAGTCGACCGACGTGACCGAATTCTATTTGACGACAACTGACGGCCACATGTGCCAGGATAACGCGGTAGAAACTCACTGACATAGGATACAAGACTTTACCCAATCTTCTATATTCTCCGAATATTTCACACACTGAGGAACATTTTTTTAAACATAATAAATTTTCAAGGCATAAATAATCGAGTTCCTTGATGGCAGCGATGCATAGATCTTCAGCGATCATAATTTGACTAACTTTAACATACCTTGTGTTAAATATTTTAAGAATAAATTAGTTTGTAAAATCTGTCATTATTTTCCGAACAACTTAATATAATAAATCGCCTTGAAATAATAATATCTTGAAAAATATTTGTATTATTGAGACACTAGAGTTATTTCCTTATTTTTATTAAAAAATATTAGTATGCAATTTTAAATAGTAAAGCAACTTCACTGAGGAATTGACATTCACCGACTCAATTCACGGCCCCACACTAATACCTGCTTAGACAGTGTTATTTTCTAGCTTTGTAATTTTAACTTCAGATTGCCACGAGAAAATAAGTGATGGAAATGTCCTGCCCACATCATCGGGGAAAGAGATTCATGATTCCACAAGTCTAGCGGTGTCAAAATAATATTCTCTCATTTCTACTCATTTTCTTACATAGCTACCTGTCTGTTAGCACCCACACATCGCACACAGACATTAGTGTCTACAAATTATTCTTCACCATTCTTTCTACAAAAACATTTCTAATTTTCTCTCACTTCTCTCCGTCGAGATTAAATGTCGCCTGATTTAATATTGAAATAAAGGAATTACCAAGAGCAAGGCTGGTCCATTCTTTCATACGTGTACTGGACCTAATGCATCCCTTCATATCCAAAGAGAACTATGGAAGAGAAAGTCCAAGTGAAACAGTTTTATTACATGAGAGTTTCCATAAGAAATAAATTAAATCTCATCGAGGAATTAAAACTATAATTCGTTTAGACAAACATTTCTAAAAATTATTCAGAAATTGTCCCATCACTTAAGAGATTTCGGAAACGGGCAGAAACTTTTAACTTCAAATTAAATCTCAGAATCAGATCGTAACTTACAAAAGTGACAATAAAGGTCAACCCCCACCCAATGATGAGAGAAAATTTAAAGTGGAATGGATCAATTTGTAAAATTTCAAATAATCCCACCCCTCCTCCTTAAAGTTTCAATCCAATTTATTCGTGGAAATCCTTTTCTTCTGAAAAACATAAACGGTAATATTGAATAAGAGATGCAAACGTGTTTTATGCTTCTAAAAGGAGTATTACTTTCATGCATCGCTATAATAATGACCTAGGATTCTTATGTTGTTAGGGAAGAGTATTCACAAAACTATAAAAAGTCCAAAGAAAACAATATTTTAACCTGATCTTGCCCCGCTCAAAATTCTAATATACCATTTTGTAATGTTTAATTTACTTACTTGTTACTCACCTACATGTTATTGTTTATCTTATCTTATCCCACTGCCCCATTAGTACTCTGCAGGACCTCATATTAATGTATTTCTAGTTCAAAATGTTACAGTACATATTCCGCTCTGATGGTCTAGTCCTCTATATTGTAACACTCGGAGAACAGGAATGTCTTCAGTCATGTCTTGAAGATTTAAATAGTGACTTTTCGCCTGATATCAAGTGAGAGACGATTATAAATCTTGGGTCAGCTGACTTCAAAGAACGAAAACCAATAGTCGATGCAACCCTGGGTTCAAACAAGGTCAGTCCAGATTCGGCTCTACCAGTGTTGACACATTCTTCAGTGGTTTTCTTCAATGATTTTCCAGACTGGATAACTTGACGAGTCATCAAACATATTTTAAATTGCTGCCTCTACGGGCAGCAATGGAGCTCTTTAGGCAATGGTGTAACTCTGTCACCATCAGATCCACTCTTAATCAGTCTCACAGCTCGTTTCAAACTAATTTGCAGTTTCTTAAGTTGTATTTTGGCAAGTTACAGTACACTGATTTGCAATAATCTAATCTATTAACCACACAGTTTATCGCGATCTTTTGTAAAAAACTTTCATCAATATACTTCTTAATATATGCAATGTTTCTTAGATGGTAGCCAGCAATCGTAACCACATTATTCACTTGAACATTGAAGGACAAGTTACAATCTATTAGGACACTTAGATCACATACTTTCTCCTTAGTATTAACTAAAGTGCCATTAACAACAATGTTACTGCTGCCTAGATGACTAATTCTATATTTACTCCCAATGATCATATATTCAGTTTCTTTTCATTAAGCTTTAAATGCTTAAGATCTATCAATTCTACAGCACATGACATAATATTATGCAATGTAAGAAGGCACAAAAATAAAAACAAATTGCGTCGTGATATTCATTTTTAATCTCAATGTTTTTAGCTAAAATATGCATTTTTCCTATTTATCCAGACATTCGGGACACTATGCACAATGAAATGGATAGTTAAAATAATAATTCCCAGAAGATAATAATAAGTTAATAGAAAGGTAAATTAAATGCAATATATCCAAATTCACCACATATAAAACATAATTGTTCCGAATTCTCGTATAAAGCCAGAATTATGGCATTGCTGTTAAGTAGGCCTCAAACTCTGAGGAAATTTCTTAAACTTTAAATTTTCCTCTTTAGGGAAAATATATTTGGGAATCTTACGTTCTCATCTTACATAAGTAAGACAGAAAAAAGGGAAACAGATGGCTTTAAATAGCATAATAGTTTACTTTTTACAGTCTATTCTAGAGGTATAATGATACAGAAAGTAGAAAAATAGAGAATAAAGGCAGGTGGAAGCAATCAAGTAAAGAAGTAAAACAATTGAAAATAAACGAATATGCACAGAGTTCTTTCACTGATAGTTATAGTCACTGATTTACAATGTACATAAAGCTATTTTACTATCGCGTCCATGAAAAATGTACTTAGGAAACATATGCTCAGAAGGAAGTCGGTGTACGCTTCTCTCTGTTACAACATTGGCCTGGGATTATAATTTTTTGGGGGGGATTATTTGTATACTATTCTTCTTTTATTACTATTCCACTCATGGCTATATTAGTTTCAGGTGTTAGGAAATGAAATTTTCCATTCATATTCTCGGAATCTTTAAGACCTTTTGTTTGAAAGATCGTTCATGTTCCAATTGGTTTATCAAATGTTGTTTAGGTTTACATTTGGCTCCATTAAGGCAATTTTGAATTATTATAAACAATGAGAGATGAATCTTACATTTCAAATATCTCAGCTGAGGGGATTTACTCGTTTGGTTTACTCATCTGTTTGTCTGTCCCTCCGTATCACATCATAGATTTAAAAGGCAATGGACCTTAACCTTTTTAAGATATCGAAATTACATACATATATTTGGTTACTTAGATCTCCTGGAAGTTTGCCCTCAGTCAGCGATTGCTTGAAAATCATATACAATGGAACAGCCAGATCAGCCCAGAAGTTAAGAAGGCCTGGGTGGTTTCCATCTGGACTCATGCCAGTATTAACATCAACTGATCTTAGTCTGTCCTGTACATCATCAAGCGTAATATGTATATTCATGATGGAGGTTTTTTTAAGTTGTTGAGGAAAAGATGCATTTAGTTCATGCTCTGTATAGAGTGAGCAAAAGGAAGAAGCTAATAGCTCTGCCATCTCACCAGAATCAGTGTTAGATCTAAGGGGAACAACAGAGGGTCAACAACTTTCCTATTTCTCAAGTACTGATGGAAATACTTAGTAGAGTTCTTAAGAGAAGGATAACAAAAGAATTTAACCACAAAATACAACTTTACACAAAATTACAGACCAACAATCCCATTAGATTAGACAATAATATGAACATACATAAACAGTCTCAATAATATATAATATTTTTTATAGAAAATTAGTCCAACAGATTATAATTTATAATGAGACAAATTTGATAACTTATGAGTTTTCTAATTTAAATAAACCTTCAGTTAAATTTAATTGGCCTCTTGCGAGAATCTCTTGACATATATACCGAATCGAGGTAAAAATGAAAGCAATTTAGAGGAGTTAGTCATGGGCCAAGAGAGAAAGATGGTCATGTCTGGAGATGTCACTCAATGGGGTTACAATAAAGAAAAGGAAAAACAAGTATCTCGGAATTAAAACAGAGCTACTAGGAGAATTTAAACGACCCTGCTCTGTATTTATGTGGGGTCCACCAAGTGAACCCTTGAAAATAAGGGAAATTACAAAGATTTAATGATAAAATTATTGATTACCCATTTTTTATTATTGATAATATGAGTAGTATGTTTCTTAGTTTGGTTACATTGTATCGGTCTCGTTTCAGTTGCATCTATGTTTATAGTAGTTTTCTATATATTGAATTAAATGACTTATTACTGATTATAATAACATTCATGCCTCCATATTTGTACGAATATTCCAGGTGATATTCTTCTTTTGGCTAAATCCTTTACTGCCTCGATTATTATTTTTATTGGGGCTATATTAATGTTGAATCGGCAGGGAGGTAATTAAATTACCTTTCCATTAATTTGGCATCCAATAATAGCAACATCAACTATCCTTCGTTCTCAGGAAATAATTATAATAATATATACTATTTTTAAAAGTGATATTTTTTAAGCTTACAAACACTTTAATAAGACTCATAATATTAAAAGAATTTAATTACAATCTAATTAAATTAGATTAAAGATTCCTTTATATGCGTTCGTTTTCTTCAAATCAAACTGACCCTCATTGAAATTCCTGAACATCTTTGCCCTCACCTACACTAATTCGTGTCTAGGTCGACAAAAGGGAAGGTTAGAACTGAAACCGTCATTTTGGAGACTGTTAGATTAGTCTATTGGATGCAACCACTTCCTTGATGTTGATGAAGATTGTCCCACAGCGAGGATGATTTAGAAGCAATGGTGCGAGAGATTTCTCTCGTAACCTAAAGATAGGTAAGAAAGAGCGTACTGCATGCTAAACAAAGTTCAGGGTCTTGTATAAGACTGATAGTTTATCATTTTTGATTGGTTTTTGCGTTTTTTTTGCTACATAAGTAATGTGCAGGGGTAGAGGGTGATTGATGATGAAGAATTTATATTGTGTAAGTTGTAGCAGTAATGATGTTAAGGGTAAGGTTGAGATCTAGGATGTACAACTGGAGTCTATTTTACACTGTAATTTTGTTTTAGTATAATAATCATATTGTTTTGTTAAGATCTCCTATTTCTGTCTTTTCATCTAAAAAAACGTTACCACGTCATAGATTTTAAATATAATGCCCCATCGGAACATCTAAACCCACTAAACTGCCCCCATAATATATAAATATTGGAAAACTAAACTATTGGTTTCATTTCGTGAAACTTAAGACTCGGGATAAAATTGTTCATCTCTTCCACTATTTATATCCAGATACAAGTATAGAACTGCATTTTCTATGGCATGTTGGATCCTATGCAATGTTTATAGATTAATGAGGTTTCTATTGTTTCGAATAAATCTTGTTGCCACAAATCTAAAGTTTTCCCAGACTTTCTTCTTTCCACACAGGACAGAGTTAAACTCTTTAGCAACAATTACCTAGATCAGAAAAATGAAGACGGATTATGACACACTAGTTTTATTTTAGCCTCAATTAGTTTAGTAATATTTTTATTCAAGAACAACAAATCTGTTTCTCTTTTCTCCATCGCCCTCTATTTATCACGCCTAGTTTTAGATGTAAATCATTCTTCCTGCCCCAGAAATGTCACAATAAGCAATTTTCATCAATTTAAAACTCAATGATGGACGGGGAGTCCTATCTTTGCTGACATGCTGCGAATTTATCACCAAACTTCTATCTCTCGAACACGTTTTATAAAATATAATGAGCTAGAAAATAGGAAAATGGCCTTGAAACTCCTTTGTAGACGGGTCACCTCAAGAGAGACTTCGTGCTATTGAGATGTGCCTTTTTAAGAACAAGTTCGTAAATGGCTTGAAATAAAACTGTCGGGTTTATTTCATCGATGGTAGCTGTTTTTAGTGGGTCATATTTGTAATCTTCTAATTTTTCCCATCATTCCTTAATTATCATTTTATTCCTTTTATTTTTTTCGAAGACTTTACATCAGTACATTCTAAGTACTGTACCATAATAGGCATATAATTGTATTTTGAGCTCTATCATCATTGTACGATCTTGTCTCGATTTATGGTACACTATTGATCTCAATTGACCATTCTTTTTCTTGCCACTATTCCTTTTCTTTCCTCTTTATATCTTCATTTCTCTTTCATCTCCTTCAAAGCTTCTCTTAGCTGTTTACATTATTTTATTTCTATTTCATAATGTTAATCCATTTTCCCCCATAATTAAATGAAGTCAGTGAAATTCCGAGGCTCGGTGTGATAAATTTTCCATCACATTGCACTTAGATATGCATTAGCATAAGTAGCCAAAATGCGGAAAGGCATTAGCAACTTCCTGCCTATTTTCAGTGCCACAGAAATGGCAGTTTCGAGGAATAAAACCATAAATCATTTCTGCTATTCCAGGTAGAGTCAATGTGGTGGATTCTAGAAACGGTTCCTTTCCTCTCTAACTTAGCCGCCGTTAATATCAATGTGGTTGAGCCAAATAACCATCAATTTGGGAGGAAATATGTATAGCGTACTTTATAGTCACTACTATTTGTTTTCACTATAAGATGATTTTTTCTTGATAAGAAAAGCGTCAGAAATGGCAATCATCCTAATATCTACCATTAAAACCCTTGTAGCAGGTATGCAATTGCTTAAGACTGATGAAAGGTTAGGACACCTGGCTTGAGATGGAGTGGAAAATGAAATCCCAAAATAACAAACGGTATATTGCCTCTTGCATGATAGGTGGAAAAGGAAGGTAAGACAGATATGAAGATATGTAAGATAAACTTATAAATTTGTGTTTAATTATAAACAGTAGAGAGAGTCGCCAAATTACATTGCATCGATCTTAGCAGGCAGAGAGAAAGAAGGACTATGAAGAGAATCCTTTTTAATAACAAATAAAATTATTACTAAAATTGAGGATGTCATTTTTCATTAATCTTATGTAAAAAGAAGAAACGTTTAAAGCAGACAAAATTGAAGCAAGTCTCGATCGATTTCGACTCTTCTTTTAAATGCCAGGGCTTTCTGAACATCAGTTGAGCGTAATCCCTGTTCATGGTCTTTAACATTGTCACAAGACCGTAAAATATTACAGTGAATGGTAGTCAAATACCTACCTGAACTGAAAGTATCCTAGAAATGTCCTCATAAGGAAGTATACTGCAAATCTTATTAATATTCTAACATAAATTAAGGGACTAACAAAATATGTAAGAAGTATTGCTTTTGCTATGAGCACAACATTGTTCTGATGAGTCAAATCTAACGTTGGTTTACAAATACTCAGCAACGGTTTGTAAAATACTTAACCAACACTTGAGAGAAACAAGTTACACCTAATATTCTAACCTTTTCGCGTATCTGTTATTGTTTAGACAATGTTGGGCAATAAAAATATCCTACAATCATGATTTTGCCAATATTCCCAATGGTCAAATTGAATAAAGGAGACGTGCCTTTAAAAGGGATATAAAACTTCCTACCTGAGAACAAATAATAAATTTAAATAAGAAATTAGATCAAATGAAATCCTTGGCCTAAAAAGTGCCGTAGAATAAAATCGATAAAACACGGATAGGTAAAAGAAAAAATACACAAACGTTTGAAAGAATTTTTCACTGCCCTAAAAAGCATTGCTTAACTCCAGAGAAGTGAACAACAACGCCAAATCTTAGAATCAATCAACAAATATCCTAAAAATTTTTAGGGAAATTTGAAGTATATTTCATCGCTCATAAATTCAGTTAATGACTGATTGATACACTTATACCTCTGCACATGTTTACAACGGGAATGCCAAAACTTTCGTAAATAAGTCAATTTAAATCAAATGGGATGGCAAATCCTTAAAAAATAATCACAAACCATTTTCTTGCGAAAGATCTAATCACATTTACTTGCAAATATTCGCTATTGATACCAAAATTATGATCCTAAAAGAAACTACTTTATTCCATTCAATCCTGAATTTTGAGTTTCTGCTTTCATATCAGTGATTCCGTTTTATTTCCAAATTTATGTTTAAAAGAGAAAAAATTAACATTGCAGAAAAGTTAATTGTTGATCTCTCATAACTGGATATTAAACTTTACAAAAGTCGTTGGATGTTTTGTTCTAAGGTGAAAAATGAGATATTTAGCCACACATACTTGCCTCTTGAAATGCATAAGGCACCCCTCATAGATTTATATATTTAACATATTTAAACAATCTTTGTAGAATTGATCATATCATTGATAAATATGTATGACAATGTTAATTTGCTAATTTTTAAAAATATGTTTATAATATTTTAAATTACTCTGTATTTTACTCCAGTAAGAGTAAACAAAATATAAAATAAATTAACCGTACAAACAGCTTGATGTAGGTTGGACCAAAATTTGCGCCTTTTTGATCAGTCATCGCATGAATAAATGAAGAAAGATGAATAGGAACGAGTAGTTTCATCGGACCTCTTCTCCCGAGCTGGAATGGAATGATTCTTTTCGGTCAAAATTCAAAACCTGAAATTTAATCCACCGTTTGCGAGGGCCATAACGTCCACTTAGGACAGGAGCAGTTGTCCCGGGAAGTGTTCTTGGGATCGAAGTCACACCGTTATCATTGGAGTGCAGTCGTACTTTCCTCGTGAGATAGGAGTTATAGCGTCCTAATGGATTGGGATCATACCGTTCATGTAGGATAGGCGTCATACCCATACCCTACTGGTGGGGTATGATTCATATCTAAATACTGGAATAGAACCAACGTCCTCAGAAGCCCTCGTAGAGGCAGCTCCTGTTCCCATCCCCAAAAATCAACCCCACACAGCATCAACATGTATAATTTTTTTTTTTAAGAGGCTATCTTGCGACTGCTCACTTGGGCATAAGTCGCCGAAATCAAACAGCCTAGCTCTAGGCTACTTTAAAATAAAAATTTGAAAACAAAATAACGATAAAAAGGGAAGATGACAACAATTACGAAGCAAGCACCGGCGTGGGAGTGTGCCACTTAAAAAGAAAACAACAATAACAAAAAAGAAAAAACAACAAAACCTAATAAAGTAAAAGGGAGAAGGCTGGCCTCCCACCAAAAGTCTATCAATCCACCAGTCAAAGTGCACGCACTCGTCCCGAGTACAAGGGACTGGCTGTAGCGATCTCACCCATCTTTTTACCGGGACAGGTAACGTGCTTGAAGATCACCCAGACTGGGACATTCGACAAGAATATACCAAGCAGTCTGGAGGACGACGCAGTCGTCACAATAGGGAGTAGGCGAGCGCTCGATCAAATGGCGATGCGTCACACGAGTGTGTCCGATTCGGAGACGAGAGAAAGCAACGTGAAAACGTCGCAGCATTGGGAAGAGGTCCATGGGAACAGTCGAGGCGAAATGGCACTTAACTTCAGGTTCCCCTCAACCGTCTTCCATCTTCTTTGCCAAGCAGTCCGAAGAGCTGCCCGTATTCCTGCCATGTAGCCAGTGTGAGGAAGAGAGAAACACTGGTACCATCGTAGAGTCCTTGCGCATCTTTGGTGCCCTTATCGGCGCGCTCATTACTCGCAATTCCTACATGTCCAGGAACCCAGAAGAATGAAATCTCGACATCCACCCGGCTCGCCAAAACCGTGTCGTCATGGATATCGCGAACCAGGGGATGCGGAGATTCCAATGCCCCGAGAGCACTCAGGGCGCTTTGTGAGTTGATATAGATCACAATCCGGTCTCTGAACCGGGCACGTCGCGTAATCTCCCGTACCGAGTGGTGTATTGCCACCAGCTCGGCCGTGAAGATAGACGCAACGCCTGGCAGAGCTCCGCTGACTTCAAACAGATGCGATACGACGTGGAAGCCGACCCACTCTTAGGACTTGGAGCCATCCGTATACACTGGCACGGTTCCAGCGTGACACGAAGCGTGCTTGAAAAAGTTCAAACGCAATACTCTCTGCGCTGTACAAGCTTTGGGAGCAGAAGCGTGGCGACAAATAGTCAAATGTAGGACCGTCCAGGGTTGCGTCCTGAGCAGAACCAGGGGCGCCACCGACCCGAGAGCTATACCTAGCTTGCATGGAGCTTCCTGGTCCTAAAACCAAAGGGCTTAGGGTATGGCTGGCGTCTCTCAGCGGCATAGGCACCGTCAAAATCAGCTGCGGATGCAGTGAGAGCTGTTGGGGACTAAGGGAGGTGCCGGGCACACGCGTACACGCGTAGAGTGAGTGGCCTCTCCCCAGTATCTACTAGTAGGCTCTCAATAGGGTAAGTGCTGAAGGCACCGGTCGAAAGGCGAAGGCCGGTGGGGTGGATCGAATCCACCTTCCGGAATAAATGTGCAGCTGCGAATGCATAAAACTCGCCTCCGTAGTCGGCTGCGAACGAACAAAGGATCGATAAAAAAAGTAAGGCATTTTCCCTATCAGCGCCCCAAGTGCTGAACGTCATGGAGCGGAGAATATCTATAGCGCGGGTAAAAGATACTCTAAGCTGCGAATATGAGCCTTCCAGGTGAGGCGTCGGTCGAGTTCTTATTAACAACGGCTACCCACAAGAATCCATCGACGCCACTATGAAAGAGAAAATGAACTTGGCTGCTCTCCCTGGCGTTAGGTCTACTCTGAAGTAGAGTAATATTGACCTTTATTACAAGGCTAATATAAACCCTGGCAACCGTGAAGACGAAAAGGCTCTCAAAGCCATTCTCCATCGTAACGTGACCCCACCCCGGGCCTAATACGGATATTAATCTAATTATATACTACAAGACAAAGAAAACAAGGAGTTGTATCATGAAGAACAACTGTCTCCCTCCAACGAGCGAACTCCAAGAGACTAACAACGTGTACGAATATTCGTGCAAAGTCAGTGCCTGCAAACACTGCAATTCTAAGTACATCTTCCAGAGGCACAATTAAAAAAACACGCCCACTCTTATGTCACTGCCCTAACCCTTGAAAAACTCTATTAGGACACCTCCATCATTTTGAGACTCCTAAATTGCAGCCCCGTAAGGGGCGCGGCGATTTGCCATCCTGGCCACTGTGCTGACGGGATCCAGCGCCCCATACGGCCCCAGCTTAGCCTCTCTTCCTTCCTTCAGATAGCCTGTATTCCTATCATACCTCGTCGCTTTTCATACAACCTTTCCCACAGCTTTCTCTGGTCAGCCTCTAATTTCATATGGTAGAAGCTGACCTTCTTCGCAGCCAATCGTCCCGGATCGGGGCTGAGGGGAGGAGAGAACAATGTCCCCTAACCCCTGAGCTCCGGTCTGGGGTGGGTGGTTGGCTTTTAACAACCTGCTTTATCCCGACCCATACCTTCCTCACATCCCTTTTCCTCCCGTCTTCAAAATCTATTTTTTTTACGCCGTGTTCAAGGTGGAGCCGCCATGCCGAAGGACTGCCAGGCAACCAGGCGGGAGGGGTAGTCCCAAATGGCGGCGCATGGCTCTGCCGGGCCTGTAAGCACCTCTTGCAGTGCGGGCTACTGCAAGAGGTGGTGAGCGATTGCGTCCCGTAAAACAAAAAGGGGCACCATGCCCAATGATGCGAAAAAAACATCTCCCTTAATTCCCCCTATAACAACAACGGAGCCACCCTCGTGCAGCTCCTCAGAAAAGATAGAGGTTCACCCCTCCTGTGCTTGCGCAGGGGACCCTCCATATTTCTCTAACCGTTGAGGAGGCTTACTCCTCTCCTTCGCTTACGGGTGCAGGGGACTCCCCCTCCCTCCCTTCTCTGGAGGTGCTTTCGGGCACCTCCCCTTTTCGAGCGGCAGTCTCCTCTTTTCTTTCCAAGGATACCTCCAAGAAAGCCAGCAGGCAGCCCATTTCCGACCGCCCCTCGTGTAAGCGGCTCGGTAGGGCAAACCTTCTTAGGGGGGAGAGGGAAGCCAGGCCCCTTCGGTCGCTTCCCTCAAAAGACCTGCTGGCAAGAATATTGAACCTTGCTGGGGTCAAGGCCTGTGCCTTCTAGTGACAATACAGCGAACGGGACCTGCGATGTCTTGGGAGGGGATGGCCAACTATAGGCCCCTCCTGTGACACACATGGTCCTTGAAGAACCCCAGTCTCAGACGGTAAGGCCTTCCAGGGGGGTAAATCCGGGCTCGGCGCCAAGCACCGAACCCAAATCCGCCCCTATGCAAGGTCCTCCTCAAACGGCAGAGGGATCCAAGGCAGTACAAGGAGGAGAGGGATCTCCTCCAACAGGTGCCCCTATGACTACCGGGACCTTTTCCATTTCGGAGACCTGGCTAAGGCCGGTCCATCTGGAATAGGGGCATCTGCCGGCGGAGGTGAGAAGCGGGTCCATTCCCCGCCCTCCTCTCCTAAAAAAAAGAATAAAAAGACAAGAAAGACCAAAAAGACATGGGGCTCCTCTCCATCCGCAAAGGGCGGCTGCGGGGACGGATGGGTCTGCTGCCACTCTGGCAAGCGACCAAGCCGGGGTCGGCACATCCAGCCCCTCTACCCCCCCTCTTATTCGGAGCCCCTGACTAAGACCAAAAGTGCACAGGGTGGAGGCTCGATGACATCGGGGCCCCTGATTCAGAGGTTACCTGGCGTTTTCGAGTCCACTGGCTTCAAACGCTTCCTCGTTATTTGCTCCACTGATGGCACCATGTTATCCAAGGGCAACATGATCCATCAGAGAAGAGAATTAGCTAGTGCAATTAGTAGAGAGCCAAAGGTGGCCCGTTTCTCGGACGGGAGCCTTCTGGCGAATGCGGCGAATCCCGCCGAGGCGGAAGGAATAAGTGCTTTTTGGACACTTCATGGCACCGCGGTGAGTGTGAAGCTGCACTCTACCATGAACTTTGTGAAAGAAGTAGTTTACGTGAGGAAACTCGTTGACTACTGCATTAAGGACTTCACCCTAGAGCTGGCCGACCATGGGGAAGTCAAGGTCGAACGTGTGGTGAGAAAACAGGAAGGGGCCTCGAGACCCACCCCTACACTCTTCGTCATGTTCGACTGTGACAAGCTCCCTGAGTCGGGGCGTGCCGGTTGGTACCGCTACCACGTGAAGGCCTTCGTGCTACTGCCGCGGCGGTGCTATTACTGTCACCGCTTCGGCCATACAAATCGCTCATGTAGACGTGCAAAGTCGGGGTCACCCGAAGTCTGTTTAAATTGCTCCAAGGTTGCACACGATAAGTCCAAATGATGTGTGGCCAAGTGTGTCAATTGCGGAGAGCCGCACTCTGCTTCTTCAAAGCAATGTGGTGCATATCTCCTTGAGAAAGAAATCCTGGCCATTCAGGCCCAGGATCGACTTTTATTCCACGAGGCTAAGGACTTGGTCCTGGCGCACCCAGCTCTGCCTGGGACGTCATATGCCTCAATAGTTAGTAAGGCACCCTCTGCTCCTGGCCCATCCAGGCCAACGAGCACGGTTGTTTCCGCGCCCATTCGGAGCCCTTCTGCGGGCTCTACCCAACCCGGCGCTCCCCTGGTAAAGCTGGCGGCAAAAAGGGTTCATACCCAGCCCCTGCTAAAACCAAGGCTCCCCCCTCTTCCCCCAGCGTGAACGTTTCCCGTAAGGCAAAACGGCCACGCGCCCCCACCAAGTCGTTAGACTAAAAGGAGGCAACACCCCTGAAGATGGTCGCTAGGCCATCTTCCGTGGTTCCTAAAGCTGTTCCCCGAAAGGAGGACAGCAACAAAGGAGCTTCGGGTCCTTCGCCGACGCCTCGAGGTGGAGAGAGTGGCTCGGAGACGTTAGTTCCTCGAAAAGAGGGCCCCCGCCTCCGAAGCCGTAACGCACGCCTAAGGTTTCGAGGCGGAGGGATGAAAAGACTCGCATGGCGAGCGCAACCTCGCCCAATAAGTCCTCGAAGGCGACAGCGCCTTCAGCGCTTTGTCCGGCCAACAGCGCCCGGGGTTCTGCCCCCGGGAATCGTACGGACTATCCCGTGAGGGTCTTCAGTTTGAGGAGGGCCCCTGCGTCTCCTTCCAGCTAGGCCTTGTGGGCATATTCCTTTAATGGAAATGCCATGGACTCTGGGCCAACTGTCAGGGGCTGCGGGGCTCGTCTCGTCCCGTTCCCCGTTAGCTATCGTTTTTCAGGAGAACATGCTAGGCGCTTCCCTGCCCGCCCTCCCGGACTATAAGGGTCTTGCGACCCCACCACCGCGGGATGGCCGGGCTGGGGGATGTGCGGTTTACACCCGGAATGATGCCTCCGTTCTTCCTTTCTCTTTAGATACCTCCTTTCAGGCAGTGGCTGTGCAGCTGCACCTGGCTAGGAGGTATACTATCATTTCTGCGTACATTCCATAGTCAGCTGACTTCGACGCGGGGGACTTCCACCGCGTCATGGCACGGTTGCCGAGGCATTATCTCTTGCTTGGAGATCTGAACAGCAGGCATCCTCTCTGGGGAGATTACTCTATAAATCCCAGGGGACAAGTCCTTGCCGATCTGATCGAAGAGCTTGAGATGGGTGTCCTAAACGTGGATAAGTTTACGCATCACTGTCCGAGAACACCTTCATTTTCTTGCCTTGACCTATCTTTGTGCTCTTCGGATGCACAGCCTGATTTTGATTGGAGGGTGGTCGATAACCTCCATGGTATGATCACTTTCCAATTCATATATCATTTTCAGGGCAACTGCCTCCTGAGAGCCCACCTCGGTGGTGCTTGGCGCGGCCGCGGTGGCCTGCATTTCAGGAAATGACTGAATTCTCTATCTTAGTCGAGGAGTTTAGGTCGGTAGATGAGGCCGTTGAGTTCTTCTCCGGCCACCTTATCGCCGTGGGCCTGACTACTATTCCTAGGATGTCTGGCCGTTTTGCACGCCAACCACTCCCATGGTGGTCGGCCGAGTGTGAGACGGCCCTCAAACAGAAGCGTCATTCCTACATGCGCTATAAGCGCCACCCGAACGATTTCACTGTCGCTGAATTTCGTCGAGCTAGGGCTAGGTTCCGGTATATTTCGAAGCACGCCCGCCGCTCTTCTTGGCGGGCATTCGTGTCTTCACTTAACGGGAAGTCCCATTTAGCTAAGTTGTGGAAGCGAGTCAAACGGATTCGGGGCAAGTTAGCGCAGGACCTCCCTCCCGTTCTCCAGGAGAATACGACCGCAATCTCGGACCCCGCGTCTGTGGCGGAATCCTTAGCGACCGCTTTTTCTGCATTAACTAGCCAGGGATGCTGCTCCGCCAGCATTCAATGCACGTCGTGATGTCGTGGAAGGCCGTTGGCTGGACTTTACCTCCAGAGGCGGAGAACCCTTCAACGACAAGTTTACTGTGAGTGAGTTGCATTCCGCTCTCGCTTCGTGCACGGACACCGCCCATGGTCCCGACGATGTCCCGTACGCCATGCTTCGACACCTGGGTGAGCAAAGCATGGCCTTTCTGTTAGATTTGTTCAACAGGATCTGGGTGGAAGGTCTTCTCCCAGACTCCTGGCGAATCACTACTGTGATCACCTTTCGCAAACGGGGGAGAGATCCCTCTACTCCGACCGTTTTCCGCCCAATCTCTCTAACCTCTTGCGTGTGCAAGTTGATGGAGAAATTAGTAAATGTTAGACTAGCCTTTTTCCTGGATAGTGGAGGCCATCTGTCTTCCGCACTGTGCGGCTTCCGCAAGTTCCACTCTACGTCGGATGCTCTGCTCCGAATCGAAAATGCCGTCTGACAGGCTTTCTTTTCTAGACAGCAATACGCCACGGTGTTTTTCGATCTGAAGAAGATCTATGATACCGCATGGCAATACAGGATCATGGAGACTCTCCACACTATGGGGGCGAGGGGGAGCCTCCCAATGTTTATATCTGAATTTTTGCGAGATCGTCGATTCCGCGTACGGCGGGGGGGAGAGCCCTCTCGGCCCAAAGGAGCAGAAAGAGGGTGTCCCACAGGGAAGTGTCCTCAGTGTCACACTCTTTGCCCTGAGCATCAACGGCATCACCTCGGTGCTGCCGGAAGATGTTCTTGCTACGCTCTACGTGAACGACCTTTCGATCTCTTTTGGCGCGGCCCAGATGCCAACTCTGGAGCATCGACTCCAACAGGCATTTACCCGCGTCTCTCGCTGTGCCGAAGCGCACAGGTTTCGGTTTTCTTTGGCCAAGACTAAGGTAGTGCACTTCTGCCGCCATCCACGGCTTTACCTCGACCCAGATTTGTTTCTTAATGGGGTGCGCCTGGATGTGGTTGAGTCGCACCGTTTACTTGGTCTCGTATTCGAGCCTGGAAGGCTCATATTCGCAGCCTTAGGGTCTCTTGTACCCGCGCCCTGGACATTCTTCGTTCCGTGACGTTCAGCGCTTGGGGCGCTGATAGGACTATTGCCCTACTTTTTTATCGATCATTTGTTCATTCGAAGCTCGACTACGGATGCGAGCTTTATGCTTTTGCAGCCAAGCGTTTATTGCGGAAGGTCGATTCGATCCACCACACCATCCTTTGCCTTGCGACCGATGCCTTCCGCACTTTCCCCATTGAGAGCCTGTTGGTCGATGCTGGGGAGATGCCACTCGCTCTGCGCTGCGTGCAGTGCATCACCCACCTGTACGCTCAAGCCCGGTGCCTCCCTTAGTCGTCAACAGCTCTCACTGCTTCCGCAGCTGATCTCGATGGTGCCTATGCCGCCGAGATACGCCAGTCATACCCTAAGCCCTTTGGGTTTAGGGCCAGGAAACTCCTTCCAGAGGTAGATATAGCTCTCGGACTGGTGCCGCCCCTGGTTCTGCCCAGGACGCCACACTGGAGAAGACCACATCTGGCTATTTGTCGCCACGCCTCTGCTCCTAAAGCTTGTACGGCGCCGGGAGTATTGCGTTTGACCTTTTTGCAGCACACCTCGTGTCACGCTGGAACCGTGCCAGTGTATACGGATGGCTCCAAGTCCTAAGAGTGGGTCGGCTTCCACGCCGTATCGCATCTGTTTGAATTCAGGGGGGCTCTGCCAGGTGCTGCGTCTGTCTTCACGGCTGAGCTGTTGGCAATACACGACTCGGTACGGAAGATTACGCGAAGTGCCCTGTTCGGAGAACGGATTGTGAACTATTTCGACTCACAAAGCGCCCTGAGTGCTCTCGGGGCATTGGAATCTCCGCATCCCCTGGTTCGCGATATCCGTGACGCCACGGTTTTAGGGAGCCGGGTGGATATCGAGATTATCTTCTGCTGGGTTCCTGGACATGTAGAAATTGCGGGGAATGAGCGCGCCGATGAGGGCGCCAAAGATTCCGCGAGGACTCTGCGACCGGACCAGCGTTTTGCTCTTCCTCACACTGGCTACATGGCAGGAATACGGGCAGCTCTTCGGACTGCTTGGCAAAGAAGATGGGAGACGGTCAAGGGAACTTAAAGTTGCATGCCATTGCTCCGCGACTGTTCCCATGGACCAATTCCCTATTGCCGCGGTGGATTCAGGTTGCTTTCTGTCGTCTCCGAATCGGACACACTCGTGTGACGCATCGCTATTTGATAGAGCGCTCACCTGCGCCCTATTGCAATGACTGCGTCGTCCCCCAGACTGTTCGGCACATTCTTGTCGAATGTCCTAGTCTGGGTGATCTTCGCGCACGATACCTGTCTCGGTACCGGGATATGCGGGGTCGCTACCGCCTGTCCCTTGTACTCGGGACGAGTGTGTGCACATTGACTGGTGGACTTGTTGACTTTTGGGGGGAGGCCGGCCTTCTCCTTTTCATTTAACCAGGTTTAATTGTTGTTTTTCTTATTGTTTTTGTTATTGTTTTGTTATTGTTATTGTTATTTCTTTTTATTGTTGTTTTTTTGTTCAATTTTTTTAAAGTAGCCTAGAACTAGGCTGTTTGTTTACGGCGAATTATGCCTCAGTCGGCAGTCGCCAGATAGCCGCTTAAATAATAATAAAAAAAAATCCTAAATTGCAGAAGATTGCGGATGGCCTTAGCCATCATCATTCAAATGAAGAAACCGGCAATTAACGTGCAACTTCCGCCGGAAACCATACTTCCGACATCTCAGCGTCTCCGAGTTGACCGCCGTTAAAAGAAGCACGTTTTTATACTTTATTTTCCTTTGCCTCCTTTGCCAGAAAAATGATAGGAGAGACAAATAGTCAGACTTTTCTTTGGGGAAGTGATAAGTATGTGATTGTGAGAGATAGCGGTGTATTACAATAGTGGTGAAATAAGGAAATCGAGGGTTGCAAGATTTGCAAAGGTGCCTGGAGATCAGACTAATCTCTTTCATTGCTTGTTTTGTCTGTTAGATTATTATTGATTCTAAAAATGCATATAGATGTAGACAAGTATGTATGCATATATATATATATATATATATATATATATATATATATATATATATATATATATATATATATATATATATATATATATATATATTATTATCATAAGGCATTCAAACCTTTGGATTTTTGTACTATTTTTGTTTTTTAATATTAACTTGACGTTTAGTTTGGTTGTTTCGATTAATTTTATCTTCTGTTGTTGTTTATTGACAATTTGCGCCTTCCAATTTTATATGTTTCTTGTAGTGCTTAGTTTTCCCTTAAAAATTTCCGTCGCAATGATTGGCCAATTTGTGTAATACTAATCATAGCGTAGAAATATTATATATAATTTAGCAATTTTGGGATAGTTTCATTTCTGTTCAGTCCCTGAAGATGAGGAACGATACACTATGTTTCAATGTCTAATATGGGTACATACTTAATTGAGTCAGACCGGCAAATCTTGGCCCTGTACTCACACAGGTATTCAGCAAAGGGAGGGCAAAGGCCTCCCAACGTGCGACTTAATTACAGGTTGGCTATTCGAAGGGGGAAATTGTTTGCCAGATTCAACTCAGGAATTATTTAAGGAAACACCTCTACAAAAATAAGCTTTGATACAAGATAAATATGAAGACAAGAATAATAATGGAAATTTACTCAAAGGTTAGCGTGACAATGAATATTATGGCGGGCAGGAAATAATGGAAACTGGGCCCGGGAATTATTACTAAATTACTAAATCTTTTTGTGATGCGATTATCGAGTATACTTAGTACTTGAGAGAATCAGGTGACTTACGAGAGTAGGATTTTAGATTACCTGGGATGATTGACGGGAGCGGAATACCAGTAACCAGGTCTTCGTAGAACGAGCTCGAGGTATGAGCGTTCAAGGAACTCCAACTTGTATGCTATCACTCAGACTTCTGACGAATGGCGGGGGGGGGGCACCCACATTAGAGGAGATTAGTAAACGGAACGGTTTAGAATCTCCACGAAGACGGATGATAAGAGATGAAGCCCAGTACAGTCTTTCCGGACGTAATAATGTAGTGGTAATCTTCCTCCGAACGGCGCGGATTACGGAGAGGATCTGCTCAAGAGATCCCGACGGCGAAGCTCTGTTTGATTGGGGTACAGATGCACTTAATCTGGGCGACAAGACTTCCTAACTCGCTCTCTCTGATGAGAACTATGCACTTCGTCTGAAATACGGGAGTTCGTCTGAGGCAAGTGGGGGATTCGAGCGAAGTCCCAAGTGATAGCGTGGCGTAAGACAATGCAAACAACGGAGTTTGATAAGCGCTGCTTTGACGAAACAACCGGTGGGGGTAGTGAGATAATTTTTTCTATCTCACAGGGAAGGAGGGAGCCACCAGCGTCCAGGCGGGCGCCAATCTAGGCCTGAGAAAATTAAATCACACGTCACGTTCGAATTCATATTTCCAAAGGCAGGATTACCTATTATTTTTATATTCTCCTTCTATAATATATCGTTTACTCAGTAAATTAATTGAATATATAAATAAACCATTGAACTAATTTAGGAGACAATTCTACCACTTTGACTCAATCGAGACAAAGGGATTTCCAAAGAATATCGAGATTTTTAAACCCGCCATTTCTTGATCTTCCTCGTCTTATTCTCTTAAATTCAGTTTTTTTTTCTTTATCAAGAAGTCTATTTCAACAACCCATATCCGCTTTTATTTTAGAAAATGTAATTGCTGTTCCATCGAAATAAAAGTAACTCGAAAGAGATCATTAAACTAAAATATGTTTATGATGTCCTTACATAAGATGGAAATAGATTTAGAGAATCTTCGCCCAACCAGTCAGCGCTGACAAACCTAAGATTGTGATACATGGCAACCTCGTTCTTAGTGGCCGACTTATATGTGACCCATGGAGTAGCACATCAATATTTATTTACACTACTTCTTCGCTCCAACCCAAGTGCCAGCCTTCACATGAATCTCCAAAAAGCTCTCAATCCACATGAGCTGCAAGTCGCAAGGCTTAAGACAACCAAGAAAGGGGATATCTTTAAATCTTTTAAATGACTATAAATTGAAATCGTTTCTGAATAAACAACTGCTCCGATCTCTTACATTTTTGCATCTAAAAGAGTTCTCAGGCTCTTTTGTATCACGACAGCCATTTTCCTTACAATGCTCACGTTAGCTTTTATTTGTCTCTTACTTGCGCATATCTAAAATCATAGTTTCATCCATTTTATCATTACACTTCAAGAAAACATGGGCTTCCTCCTTCTACCAATAATAATTTTATATCCTATAGAATTTTTACTGTGAATTGACATTATATCTTGGCTACAACTCCTCTTCATATCCTTCATCAAATAACATGCGCGTTTTAAATTTCATTCGTTGGCTTTTCATTTTAGTTTAGTGATGAAAAATCTCATCTTTTCTAACTCTAATGAAGCAGACTCTGTTTCAAAGTGAAGCTGAAAACCAGAACTTTGGTAAAAGATATTCATACAAAAAGATCTTAATTAAAAAGTTGACTTTAAAATAAAAGTCTAATCCTACTATAAAACTCTTGAAATTGAAAAAAGTCCTAATAAAATAACGTATTCATGAAAGTAAAATTTTTTTACAAAGTCAGGGTTAAATTAAAATTTAATTGTGGAAACGCGCACGGACTCGTGAAATGCATTTTGGCAACATATCATGTATTTTTTCAATTAACTCCATCCCTAAACAGCAAACAAAACCATTATTATTTGATGATTTCATTTTATGTGGGACAGTAAACCGTAAATTAGGTCGTAGAGGTGAACTCAAATCAGTAATATTAAGTGTCTTTAGTCTAAAATCTTTTGGAGAAACAATGGTTCTCCAATTAAAAGAATGAACAAAAATAACGAAGAAACAAAGAATACGAGGGGCGGTCAATAAGTTTTGTGAATGGGTAGGGCAAAACAGAGGAAGGGGGATGGCTGTTTGTGGGGGTATTAGGAAAAGTTATGACAAGTCAGGACCTGAAGCCGCACGCTCCTTCCTCGTCTATTTAAGAAGCAGTAGCTGATCGCAGATCGTCAGTCACAAATTTTACAACAATGGAGAAGGTTAAGCACCGCAACGTGATCAGATTTTTGACCAAGGAAGGCAAGAATGCAAAAGAGATCCGCCCGACACCGCCCCTTCATATGCAACCTTGCTCTCTGGAATAGGGAGTTCTGCCATGGTTGTGAGTCCCTTGAAGATGACCCCCGTCCAGGACGCCCGTCAGACGTGACCAACGAGAACAATGTGGCTCTTGTGGATAGGATGATTCTCGAAAATAGACGGGTGAGGGTCGAAGAAATCGAGCGACAACTTGGAATACTACATGAAAGTGTTATCAACATCATCCACGAAAATTTGTCCATGGCCAAGGTATCTGGCCGTTGGGTTCCTAGAAACCTCACGCCCCATGATTGACTTCAACGTCATCAAAGTCCACAAGGCCAGAGTTGCACAAGCTTCCCTGCGCGAGTGCGGATTCAAGGACCTCAACCATCCCCCCTACAGTCCAGATCTGGCCCCTAGCGACTACTTTTAATTCTGCCAGCTCAAGGCTGCACTGCGTGGACGCTGGTTTGGGGACGATGAAGATGTCCAGCTCGCCGTCCAGTAGTGGATTGAACAGCAGTCGGGAGATTCCTGGTTGTCGGGAATTCGAAGCCTCAGGGAAAAGTGGTGCAAGTGCATTAAAGTCGAGGGTAGTTATATTGAAAAACAATAAAACACTTTTCCTCATATCTCGTTTCCTTATATCCGAATTGCAAAACTTATTGACCACCCCTCGTATGTCACATAATTCAAGTTAAAAGATAAGAGTAAATTTAAATCAATTAAGGGAATAAACGGATAAACATAGTAAGAGAGATTTGAAAAAGAAATAAAGATATTCCTAAAAGAAAAATCTATAATAAACATATTTTATTCTAACACAGTGTAAATTAAGGAATAAAAACTAAGAATGAAATATTATCAGGATATCCTATTCAAAATTTATCATACAATATAGGTTCAACCTAAGATGAGGCTTACTTACCCAAATTAATAACATAATGCTAATAATTCTGCGATAAAACGAACTAAATGTGTGTTTACCAACTGAAGTACATTTTTTTTATATGAATAGGGTGCAATGTATATTAATCTCATACCTGAGTAATGTGGAGAAGGATTTAACTGTATCATCTTATTTAAATGCATTGAGTTCTTTCGTCAAAAAACCTCGGCAGCACTCATATAAAACCGCACCCTTTTCCCAAAACCTAAGCCAAAAAAAGTTAAATTTATCTTGCAAAATGGAAACAAGTTTGCCAAGGTAACTGGGCCATCGAAGCCGAAACCAGTCTTTTCGTCCGAACACCGGGTTGTAAACCCGATCTCTTCAGGTCCCCTGCGTCATCTTTCCCCAGGAGACATTATTTCTTATTTCTGTGGTTTGGAGGGCAATGTTAAAACCAACAGCCACCAGAACTCAGTTCAGAAATAACTCTTCTCACCAGATACACCATATCTGTGCCACGTCTACGCCTCTGTCAACACCATCGGAATCTTCTCCTCCCCCGAGACCCTTAAGTCTAGTCGGCCACCAAGTAAACATCTTGTTTGATAAGAATAACCCTGGAGGCCTTAAGTTTGAATCCGGAACGATTAATGGTTAGCGTGTCTGCACTCTTGTTAGAGATAACGGGTGCACTTGCATAGTGGTGTCGGATCAGCTGCCTCCCCCAGTAGCTCCGGACAATAATAAATTCGCTGTCCTGCCCTACTACTTGGCGTGTGCCAATCGCTTCCCCATAGTTAAGTGCTACATCGATAGGGCATAATTCAATGGTTGGCCATAACTAGTAGCAGCCTTTATTAAATTCGGCTCCGTCCTCGTTAGCTAGTGCCCACAGGTCTTCACAAATCCGTGGCCCAACCCGTGGTTACATGTTTGCAAGTGGTAAAAGATTCGAAGGTTCACTCGCTCCTAGAAACCTCACGTTCTTCAGAATTCAAGGAGATCATAACTGAAGACTTGACAAGGAACCAAATGAACTAGATATCCTTTAACCCCTGTGGGCTAAGGCCCAGTCAAAAGTGCAAGAAGCAACCCGAGGAACAAAGTAATCTCATACTAAGATACGGATGACTTACTTTACCGTAGGTGCTCAGAAAACGGTAAACCCCGACCTGAGTATTGTGTATCGCGCGTTCACAAGTTGGTCACCATTTAACGACTGCCCATGACAACCTATTTTAACGCAATTTTAGCTACAGAAAGACCACGCAGAAGATCTACAAATATTTTTATTGGCCACGCGCCCATGAAGAAACGCTTTGCTACTGTAGGTCGTGCGAAATCTGCCAAAAGAGTGCCGTCAAAGGAAGAGTTACTCGTGCACCGTTGCAGAGAGTACCCCTAATCTCAGAGACGTTTTCCCGTGTCGCAATTGATCTCATCGGTCCGATACAGACCCACCAGCCACCGCCAAGTAAAGCACACAGTCATGTGCTAATTTAGTGGATTTTGCCACCCGGTTCTCCGATGCCGTTTTTGTTGAAGAATAATTGGATTAGTTTTGTATATATCCCACAAAAATTCTTGTAGTTTTGTGTAATGCCTAATACGAATATGTGCCATCATTTTTTTATTATTGTTTATATATTTTTGATGAGTTACCCTGTTCGTATGTACTATTTTTTTGTATTGTGAGACCTTTCTTTTTTTCCTTTTAACGAGGCTATGTTGAATCCAGCTAATAATAACTATTCTGTCTATCTTATTAATGTTATTTTTTTTTTCTTGATGTGTTCGGTAATGGGAATACCGAGAATTTACAGAGTTTCCTTTATATTGACTTATTTTTGCGCAGAGTAGCCAGTAACATACCTTTGATAATTGTGTCCTCCCTATGGAAGCTTCATTTTGAGAGTGAAGGAGATGTCAGAGAGATAGAGTTACCCACCTCCCTAGAGCCAAACGTCTACCTGTGGCACCTGAAAGGATATACCTGCACGCCCAGACAGTCCGAAGGGAGAGTCGAGAATCTCGCGTGGTTGTGTGGCCCATGTTTCGTTCCCTTTCTCATCATCGCACCGTCTGATCGGAATTCAGGACCTTTGCGTAAGGCTGTGAGGCCACCGAGACTATCCCCCACCCCTCTAGCGCCAAGTCTAATGAGATCCCCGTCCCCTTTTTGGCGGCCCGCGGCGAACCGCTTCCGCCGAGGTAGTATAAATACTTCGACAAACGCTTTGATAAATTAGTACCATAAAGCCACATCCTGGATAGCAGTCACGTACAGTCTCGTAAACCCTACTTGGCCTCCCAACGGCGTCCAGCTTCGAACGCGACACGTCATCTCTACCCGGCTTTGGTAGTACCTGAATTCCCGCCCGACAGACGATAGACACGAACAGGCATCTATCACTCGGTTATCGACTTCGTTATCGTCTAGAGTATTCCCTCGCTCATTTCCTAGCGAGGTTAAAGAAGAAGGAATCTTGCAAATTGAACCTTGCTGCGCCCCGCATAATCTTCTTATCCAAGCCTTCAGTAAATTAGGCTTCATTTTCACTGTCCCCCATTTCCCTGGAAACAATCACCGTACATCCTTTTTCGGACTCTCCTACCCATCGAGCCATTTTGTAGTCTTCCCCTCATCCGTTAGGTACATCCGGGCTCATTTTATGTATTGTTATTTATTTCCTTGGTCTATTAATATTTTATTTGTATATAGAAAATTTAGATTTCCCAACCATCAGTTTTGCTAATCCCAGAAGCTCTAAGAATTGATTATTTAGGCCAATCGTACTCGATTTTGTTTATTTAACCCTCGCACTGGGATATGTATCCCAATTTTCTGGCTGCCCTCTTGAGGGTCACCCTACGACACGTACAATGATGTAAGATTAAATGTAATGCATGTGATGTATAATAGCTGTATGAAAACTATATTTATTGGTGAAATTCAGATTTTGCTTTATATATATATATATATATATATATATATATATATATATATATATATATATATATATATATATATATATATATATATATATATATATATATATATATGTACACCTTTTTGTCGCTGGAATACTTGCATATATAAAACGATGTTATTTTATCTTCTTTCATAAACTGCGCTATCTACTTCGTAACCAGGTCGTTTATTGTCCATAATCAAAATTTACTTGTTTATAACAACAAATATTCGCCTTCACCCGTGAGAAACAAATTAATGATCGTATCTATTCTTGTATTTTCAAATCATTTGGTCTCATTCTTATGGCAATTTCCTGAGGTATATTATATAAGTAATTTTTAATTGAGAGTCGGATATTTATTTCCTAATTAAGGCATTTGTTCTACAGGGACTCCGTAGGTTTCGAGCACAGGAAATATCACAATGGTATCCTTGTTTCCTAGAAAATACCACCATTAACTTTTTTCCTTTTTTATGCTAAAGGAGAAGGTATACTCTGTGAAAATCAAGAAGAGTCCGTCTCCAATCGACATTACCCATTCTATCATAGCGTCTTTGATGATCAAAAGGGCAAATATTTACTGCTGGGGAAAGATGGCCCCATATTTCTCAATGTTGTTTCGAATGTATGATTGATGGTTCCTTTACTAAGATCATACATACAGTATGTATGTATTTAGCTTCGAAGAATGGTAATTCTATTCATTAATTTGAAGAAAACGGATTATTACGAACTAAATGGTGAACTCTCTTTCAGCGCTAAATGAATTAGACAGAGCAGAGCAAGATATAAGAGAGTGAAGGAAGAGACAGGTGAGTGTTTAAATGATGCGTGATGATTAGGACTAATTATTTAATATCTAAGATTTTCTCTTTAAAACGCTTTTATCTGTAATTTATAAATATAATGGCGGTGAATATTCTTTGATACAAATAATAATAATTTTTAAGGTGATTTATTTAAATGTTTTGAAAACATATAAAATATAGGGTACAATTAATCATGACTGAAATTTGAGCAGAACAAGAATACAACGGTAATTGTATATTGAGTTAAGGACGATATTCATCATTTCCTTAACATCCATCTTTCTCTTCTAGACATCACTTTTCTCGATAACAGTTATACTAAGTTTAATCCCTCGTATCTCTTATCCCATTAACAAGTCCGTGTTGCAGCACTCCTATCAAGCATAACTGAAAAGGAATTGCCTTAATTGGCGTGTGCTAAAATATTACGCTATTTCTCGTGATCATGTTTGCTTTTCGCTTAACTCAGGTCAATGATTGAACTGATAAGGGGGCCTTATTTTGACATTTGTTATTGACATTTTACAATTTATTAAGTGATCTCTTATAGGCGAATGTTCTTTTATCGAAAGAACAGACCTTATCCTATGGCTAATTTTCCTATGCAAAGAATAACGAGCTGCCAATGATCGCACATTGATACCGATATAGGAAGCCGAGAAACAACCTGGACAAATAAACTTGTAGACAAATAACTGCGCAAACAATCGGAAACTCTACTCGATCCTTGATAGGGAAAATAAATGTATTGATTGTTCTTCAAAAATACGAATCTACATTCAATTTGAGAGAATTATTGTTTGACAAGTAATGAGAATTTTCGTCTGCATAATTTATTTATAGTTCCCATTTCAAAAGAAATTTATTGTTTTAATACAACATTTCGAATGGTAATTTCATCCAACTTCTGGCGATGGAGATACAAATTCAATAATAGAGTAAGTATTTAAACTTTTAGAATTTATGAACATTGAAATTATGCAATTAATTGAGAATTTGGTCGCTTGATATAATGAGTAATGCAGAAGTTTCAGTTTATTGCGTTTGAATTCAGGTTGGAAAATTGAAATAGTAAATTGGCTATATAAATTCGGGAGGAAAACTATATACACATCAAGAAAACACAAACCCTGTTAAATAATTCTTCAACAAAAAACTGTTGGGAAAACCTAAGGAACGTAAGAAGAAAGAGAAGATTAGGAGTTTGGTTAATATTTCATAGCAGAAGTAGGGTATGGGAATGGTTTTCAAAATTTGTTAATGATCCCAGCTAGCATCGGTCTTTGATTGAATAGAATATAACCAAATAAATGAGAGCTCTTCCTTAGTGAGAGCCTCTCTAATACAGTGGCTAATTCCCGCAAGGGAATAGAACCTTGCCTTCATCAAACGCAGCGTAGAACCAATATATTTTCCAAGATTAAACTTGGGGCAAGTAAATTCTTATGTGACGGAGTAGCACTTCTCATCTTGTGGGATTCTGTTCTTAAATTGAAATATTGTCTTATATAGTATTTATTTATAAAAAAATCGTAACATTGTTATAGATAATCAATTTTTTTAACATGACTTTGTAACTTCTCTTTTAACGTTTGGTCTAAATAAGCCATATCCTCAAATACAATCCAACGCAAATCTTTATAGACAGTTCGGAGTTTTTATTTCGGGTTGGTAAAATAATTAAAAGAATAGCTGTGCTTTCTTCACCAGAGAAACAGGAAAACCGATTCCATTGAAATATCCAAGAAGAAATTTAACTTCTTTATTGACTCTAGTGTAGGACATACAATGTTGTGCGCGCAGAATAATAATGTTTTTATCCGACTGATTTGATACAGAAAACTGCTAAAGCTGAAGAAGTTGGGGCCTTGAACAGTTTGCTTGCTAAAAACTATGATTTCAAATCCTATAAATGAATGGGAGATGTGATATCCAAATATGAGAGAGAAACATTGAGCTCCATTTCGCAGGCAAATTTAATAATGTGATATTTATGGTTGAAAAGAATTGCAAGAATTTTTCACCTCAGAATTCAAAGGAAGTATTTGTAATCGATAAAGTGACGGTCCAGTATAGATTTAATGTATACCAGTTCTTAGTTAAATCATTGTTCCTCAACACATGTCATAAAGATATCACCAAATATAGAGCCAAATGGAGTGCCATGGCAACAACATAGATTTGACATCGGTTTAACAACCTTGGAAATTAGAGCTTGGATAGGGAAAGGGACGTCTTACAATGAGATTGATAAGATCGTCAAGTAAAATATTGGTAAACGGAGAGAAAAGACCAAAACTACACATAAAGCACGTAAAAGAAGTTGAAATTATATTTTTTTACAGAGGAAAAACTATTTAGAATTTCAAATTGGCATACTGAAAATGGAAACTTTATAGGAACCAAGTCTTTTTATATATGTATTTATATGTATCGAGAGGGAAAGATGATGCTTGATTGTGGCGGAGGTCATTAGTTCTATATTAAAACAAGTATTAGTTCTGTGATTATTGATCCAAGTTGAGGATACGAGTTCATTTATGAGGGTGTGCACCAAATAAATTTGAATTTGGATTTATAAACAATTTGATAAAAATAACTTTATTTTGAACTTGACGTTTATCCGGATGAATGACTGGAGTCGGTGAGTTTAAATCCGTTTTTCGATGGAAGGAGTAAAAACGGATGCGGAGGAAAAGACTTGTGCTTCTTGAAGTGATTTTATCTTCTGTGTGACTGTAGTAATGTCCTAGAGTGTCCGAATATTGATGAGAATTAAGTGGCCGTTTCTGGGCCAGAAGCTTCGTTTAAAATGAATGTACCTTACCGTGTGTTCAATAGAAAAAGAGAGAGAGAGGGATGGGAAAGAAAGAGAGAGGGAGAGCGATAGGGGGAGAGAGAGGGGGAGAGAGAGGGGGGAGAGAGATGGAGAGATAGAGAAAGGTAGAGAGAGAGAGATGAGGAGAGAGGGGGAGAGAGCAGAGAAGAAATTATTATTCGAAATAATTAATAGGAGTAGAAATAAATGCTGGAAAATGATGATAATGGAGTGGGCAGAAAGTTTGGAAAAAATGTCTTTGATGTTTATGTTTAACTGCTTGGCGTAAAGATAACAAGATAACGCTAGCCTGTGAGCCAGACTGAGTTGAAAGAAAGATGTTTGGTCAAAAGAGAATTAAGCAGATTTAACCCATTTTTGATCGAGTTTTTAAAAAATCTTTTTTTGTTCAATTATTAATAAATGCCATAATTATAGCCCATTAATCGTAAAAATGCCCCCAAAAGATAAAAATTGTTAAAAACACCTAAATTATTGAACACTGGGCATGAATGGGGTATTGTTTTTTTTTCTATATTATTGACAATTCTAAATGAACAAATGCAATTAAAAGTCGTTTTAAGGGAAATAAAAGTATATAGAATATTATTCAAGACTTTATTACATAAAATTGGATGTATATAAACAAGATTATCTGATTTTCTATTTGATATGGCTTGAAATATACATCATGCAAATTCACTTTACATTATTCACACATTTTTGTTGTTGCTTTTTTTGTACAAATCACATCGATTTTTCTTATGTGCTGGTGCAATCCAGTGATTGATTCTATCTTAGCTAATTTGATCAAAGACACGAGAGAGAAGCACATTGGAACTTTTAGGCCTCCCTCCAGAAGAAGGAGCAGTGCCTTATTTTTGCAAGTATATTTGCACAAAATACCTTCGAAAGTTAAGAAAGTCTAACTCCTCCTTGGTTTTATTTCTTTCATATAAATACCCAGCATTGTGGATGGCACTTTCTAAGCAAAAGGAAAACAGGGGCCACCACCCATTCTTTGATCTGACCTCCATTCTAAGATTTTCAATATTCTCGTCCATCCTATCAGCCCCCCCCCCTCTCATGTGCTTGTTGTATTGTGCAATTCCATTTGGCTGGTCAATTTGCATCTTTTTCTTTTCAATTGAAATCCAAAGATTGCAATTTACAATTGGAACAAGAGGGAAATTTCCATCCAAAGACCTGCGGCCTTTTGTGATTTGATGATACATGGTGATTTCATTCATGGTTTCCCATGGTTCAAATCAAGTGCCTTTGAACGGTTCAAAGGCTAAATGAGGCTTCTGCCACTAGATGCCACCACCTAGCGCCAGATATTTGAAATCTCCATGGGAAATAACTATATGACCCATGGTTATATGTGTCATTTCATGTCCCTAAATAGGTACAATTGAACTTTACTCTTTTTGAAAAAAAAACCACGCCTAGACCTGGCGCTTCGCCGAAGATAAAAACAGGGTCACAAGTACTAATCTTCAAAAAAACACGATTGTCATGCCAGGATTTACAGTACGTTTAATTTTGTCATCAGTCACAAAATCATATAAGCCTCGTGTTTTCTTTGCTGATTCTCTGACAGGACAATTTCCTAGTCGGGTTTCCTGACACTTCCTGTGATTCCAATTCCACGTTTGTTCAATTCAACGACTAAATTAATAGAACAGAAAAATCTGTCTGCATAAAATTTTAATTTTGCGTTGGCTGACAGTTTTGCTGCTAGATTCAAGACTGTTGAGGCACCTACTCCGAGTTCAGGGTGAGGTTTTTCTTGTCTACCTTGGTATGGATCACATTGGATCAAATAACCCAATGGTTCACAGAGACACCCGATTTTATACCCTGAAAGGGATTGGCTTACCCTTTAAAAACTGCTTTGCCCATTGCTTTCCATAATAAAGCAGCATGTTTTCATCAATGGCCATTCTTGCTTCAATGAAGAATATGCTATAAACATTGTATTTAGGAGATCAAGCAAAGGTCTAACTTTAGCAAATTAATCATTCGATGGAAGCTTTTTGTTGTCGGCGCAGCGAAGATTTGGTTTTATTTATTCAAATCTATAAATTTGTTTAATGGTCGCTTGGAATATTTGAATCTGGTAAAAGACCGTATAAGACAGTATGTCTATATTTGTCTAAATGGATTGCTACGCACAAAAGAATACTTATATATATATATATATATATATATATATATATATAAATGTAGAGATCTATGTAGAAAAAATGTTGCACACAATCACTTAGGAATCAACTACCGACTATATGTGAAGAACTCTCTTTTGTTCATTCATCCCTTCTTCAACCATTTATTTAATGGCATTGGTTTGTAACACTAATAATTCTGCCCTTCAATTCTTTTATCTTTCCCCCTCGATTCTATGTCAGGTTTATTTGATGCACTATCTCTCCTCTCTCTCTCATTGCAACACATATAAACAAGATAAATTTTGCTTATGTGGTTGGATCAAGATTATTAAAGCATTCGATCACTTCACTTCCTTTTACATTTATCCTTTCTACTGTAAAAGGTATCTAAGCTACCCAACTTCAGCGTTTCATCTTATAAAATAATGTTTGGGGTTTCAATAGTTTGAATTTTTTCCCAAAATATCTGTAGCCATCCTTAATCTGGCATATTTTACCATTTCCATACATTCTTCCTCCACTCTGAAACTTTTTACTTTTATACCTTACTTTCACTCTCAATCTGTCTCATCTTCTTTCACTCCATTCCCACTCACACACTTTTGAATATCCTTGAACTGATTGTGTTCATTGTCTCAGTTAATAGGTTAACCACTCCAAATCTATTTATGACGCCTTTTTCATTCATTTCTTTTTCTATATATCTATGGCACCCAACTATCACACACCATGCCACCAAGCCTAGACAGAGTCACAAGTTTTAAATTAACATATAACATATAATTAGATATCTCGTCTCTCTTCTCACCCAGTACACTGGCAACGACCTTGCTGACCTCATCATAGCGTTCCGCCTTTTCTTTGAGATCCATTTCTCTTCCCGAAGTTCCTATCTACGCTTGCCATAACATTTCCCTGTCAACAATGTACCCCGTGGTTCTCAGCCACTCATTTGAACAAACACATCCCTGCCTTTTAAAAGATCGTTTTGGGCTATACGTGCTGATTGTAACTCACTCTTACACTGCCCTCCTAAATTGTACCCATTAAGCTCCACCTTTCTTACTTTTCAGAAAACAGAAACAAGTCATGCACCTTGTTAATGTGCCTGGTAATCTCTCAGCTGCTTTGAAACCATAGTGTATTACAAGGGACCTTCCCATGACTTCTTACCCTGATAAACTTTTATAATCTGCTCTGAAATACCCTTGGCCTACATTTATCATCAAAGAATAACTTCCCATTTTCCTTCCCTAACAGAACATCTTTGCTTCCGTCCAGTCTCGTGTGAGGAGTTAATTTTACTTCTCCTCTCTTGTAAAAAAAGACCTCTTTTCCCCGACGTTCATTCAATCACCTTCTTATGTAATTGTACCAACTTACTTCGCAAACAGAGTGGTTTGGTTTCTTCCAAAGGAACGACACTTTGAGCCAAACGTCCTCTTATGCTACCATTTTATTTCTTGAATTCACACATCGGAAAATTCATTGAAATGCAAATTTCAGTCTCGATTGTAGATTATTTGTCCCCTCACAACATAATAAACTTTTTCAGTCTAGATTTAAAGCAGGACACAACACTGAATCAGCCTTTCATTCTTGTACTTCTCGACTTCTCAGCAGCAGTTGACAGTGTTGACCACACTTTTTAACTTCAACTACTCCGTGAATTCCTGGATGATACTATAACCTTCCCTTAACTAGTTCGTTTCGTAGTTTCACCTTGTGATAAATCTATCAATATTGATATTTAGGTATAAATAGGAAATAGCTTTGCCAGCAGAGGTCACTTTGGTGTTCCGCAAGGATCGTTGCTTGGTCGAGTTCTTATTCACATCACCTTGGTTCTTTTTGCAATCATATTCATCTTGTTTATCAGTGTTCTCCGTACAATGTTAGCCTTATTAAAAGCATTTTATTTGTAAAGATTTCTTGAACATTGGCAATACATTTGACTCTTTGAACTCCATAGGAGCTATTCCCCTACTATTATTCCTTTTGAAAAATATACAAGGAGTTTTAAAACCTACTGTAGTTTTCTTATTCTTTAAAGTAGATTGGAATGATTTCCACTGGACCCGGCGCTATGCAAATGTTCATTTTCCTTATATAAAAACTAATTTAATTTTTACTTATATCAATATCTTATGAATTAATGTATTTGTCAAAATTTATTACGCCTTGTATCTTAATAATTTTTTTGTATCTTCGATAGTAAAAACATTAACAAATGGTTCGCTCATTAATGTACACAAATTAATATATATTAGACATGTAGTGAAGGACTTATGTGTAGTTCGCAGATGATGTTCCCCAAATTATAGCATCTCCCTAGATAACAAAATCTTAATGGCTCCTATTACATGAATGGAAGTTCAAACTATCAGCAAATTTGAACGATGAAAAATATTCCAATAAAGTTTTAAATCGTGCTAATGAATAGGAATAGAAATGCAAACTTTAAAAAAAGAGATGATAAACAAAGATATGATTCAGAATACACAGTACATAGAGTAAAGATTAAGACTTGCTCTTGCATTGATGATATCAACCACAGAGCAGCTCGGACTGGCAGAAGATATCTGTTCAATTTTGTGGCAAGTAGGAAAGTTATTATCATTATTATTTTTATGGCCTATATTGAATATATACTCCATGTTTCCGTATCTATTCAAAGAATTATATAAATCTCAGATGCCACAGCTCCATCTATTTAAGAAAATCCAAACCTACTAATCATTGCGCACACTCAGGCGAGGAAATGAATATATATATATATATATATATATATATATATATATATGCAAATAAACTTTAAGCTACTCCCTATCGAAAGCCATCTTTACTAAATAAGAAATAAAATCAATTCACATATCGATCAAAATTCAGTTTCTATTCCTATCGAGTTAGATATCAGCCTTTTTCTTTATCTTCGTATCTTTTAACTTTTTTATTTCTTTTAATTTCTTCAATCTCAAGCTTTCTGACTTCTCTATGCACAATGTCTACTGTTCTATGATAATGATTTCAGTTTTAACATCATTATCATAAATTCTTCCATTGAGTTTATTGAAGTTACCTTTATTCTATATAATTTAAACTGCAAATATATGTTTCGAAATATACCTAGGAATTTAAAGTATTTCGTTATGAGCTATTTCTCTCTTCTAAATGATAGATAGGTCCCCTTATTAATTAACCTCTTATTAGAGCATTATTAAGAGCCAAATTTCTCAGTAGTACAGCTAATGATCTCACTAGGTAGAAATTCAGTGTAAGAAGATCACTTTGCCTTTCCTTTCCGTCAAAGATCAAATTTTGCCTTCCAAGATGAAATTTGCTATTTGAAGTCCTGGGCAAGAAAGAGATCGAATGCCAACAGTTGATTTACGAATCTGCTAAAGTTTTAGACGTTTAAGACAAATTGAGAGAGATAAATATGTCAAGGGTGAGAAATGTGCTACATTTTGATTAAAACCAAGACTTTCACTGTTCTTTTGATTGAAAGTTTGATGTAAAAGTTAAGAATAGAAGTAGAGTACTTTTAAAATCAGAGAAAAAACCATCTTTGTCATCGAACCTAAACAAAATGAACTTACCTGCCTTCAGAAAATATTACCCTTTCCAAAGAAATGAGAGAAAAACAAATAAATTAGTTATGAATCATACATTTTCGATCTTTTATTTGTAATAAAACATAAAAAAATCAAATATAATTTAAAGTACCTGAAAAAGTGAAGAATCTTTTTGACAGGTTTCATTCCCATCGGCTTCACATTCAGGAATGGTTGAAACTTCTCTCAAATATACAGGAAAATTTAAAACTTAAGCCCCGCAAATAGCAAATGATACCTCAAATTGAGAAATTGAATTTATTTATTTTTCTGATAAAGATTTAGGAAGGAATTGGATCAGAGGCACAATCAGTAATCAAAAGTAAAACCCGAATAGAAATGAGAAGTAAACTTCTACAGAGGTAAAATTTGAAGTTATTTTCTTCGGCAAAATTAGTTTGATATGACACTAAGATATGGTAGGTGAGTCGCTAAGTTCTCGACCACATAATGCGAATCATAGGCTTGACGGAATTAAAAGTAGATCAATAGCACCCGAATCCGAAGCTGTGTATGAATTTTTGGCACTTCGATACCTATGTTCCAAAAGCATTGTATAATATATTTGTGTCCAACAATAATACAATAACGTTCGTATACAAATTCCAGAGTTAGTACAGTCAATATGTACAAATGAGTTTCTGATACAGTGAGAGCTTGAATCTCATTATGATGTAGAAGAAAGACGCGAATCCTTGAGAAGAATAGTTTCGAAGGGACGACAGACACTCGCTTCGAATTACTTGGCTCGTTCAACCCTCGGAGTAGTTCTGAGAGTTAAAAAAATGGGTTGTGTTGTTATCTCTATCTCATTTTCCCTTAATGAAGGAGCTGAGAAGAGCGCAAAGGTAAATTGGAAGAAAATGGACGAAAAACAAGAAGTTTTACTCTAAAATAAATAGCTTAATTGAGAAAGGTTAAAAAAGTATGTTCTAAGAGAAAAGAGGCAAATTGTAGAAGATAAAAAGAGTTACTCTATTCTAAATTATAATATGGAAGAGATGGAAACAGGTTTCCGTCCTATTACGGCGAGAAAGGCGAGAATTGAATCAAATTAGACAGAGTTGTCTCTGAGCTATTTTGGAAAATTTGAAATTTGGCTTAAAATTGCCGGAAGTCGTTTATGATAATTTAGAGCCAGAAAAACCTTCTTCCAACTAAATTTTGGAGAGGTAAAATAATATTGAAATGGCAATATATGGAAGAGTCTTTCTGAAAGAGGACGGACGAAGGGATAGAAAGGTGGGTCAACAATGGCATGACGATGATTATAACTAGCAGAAGAAATTTTCTTAAAGAGTTTTATAAGGTCTCAGTTCATGCTAGAGAGGAGGCCATATGAGAAGTCCATTGCTAATCATTAGCGTCCAGAATGAAGCAATTATATGTAATCAAGTGACTCAGTCTTCTAAAACGAGATGAGAGGAAGCCTTTCATCTCTTCAGAAATGCCGGTTTTATGCAGATTTAGGCATTGCTGCAAGCTTTGAATTTTAGATTAGGTAGCAGAGAAAGAAGAAATTACTTCTAAATAAATAGCGGTCTCAAGTCAATTTAGAAAACGAGATTCTTAAGTAATTTCTCTCGTTTTCATAGTTCCAATCTACCTAGCAAAGCGTGCATTAAAAACTTGTCTATTCGGAAGAATTTTTGTTCTTCCGCGTAGCTGAGTGGATAAAAGGTCTTGTTTTAATTGAGATCAAAGCGGTTGCTCTCTGACGCGGTTTACTTCGTTCGAATCCCACCCCAGTAGGGATTTTTTGAATTAGGAAATAACATTTTTAGAGTCATATCTGTTAACATGAATAAGTTGATATTCACCCTAAAGAATATACGTGCGAAATTATGCCATATCCTTTTATCAGCTATAGCCCTTTCAAGCTGACTATTTATTGCTCTCGCAATTATTTTTCTTTTTCTTCATTATTTTCTATATAAAATAATGCACACGCCTTTTCACATTCTGATCTACTATATTTGATCTGAACTCAAGTGAATATTTTTCTTCCTGTAGTCCATCGCCTTTTTCTCATCTAATTCAGACAAGAAGATTCACTCAGACATTTACTCCCCATGTTAGGGAAAATAAATGCTTTCGTTGAATAAGGTTCTGAAGGAGTTCTCGATTTGCGACTACCCTCCGCTACAAGTATTCACTCTCTGTACTTTTTGAGATGTGTTTCCCCGGCTCATTCTCATCGTTTTCATCTCATCACTTTTTTTAAAACCTCTTTTCTTACCTCTATAACCAGGATGAGAATGAATTCAAGACATTGCCATAGAAGAAACTTCTATGTATACGGAATCGTTTCCGTCCTTTTGTTTGGCTCGTAAAAGGCCTATTAGTTAAAAGGAGCAAAGAACAGGAAGTTAGAAGAAGGCGACCACAGCAGGTCTTTAAATGAATACCTCTTTTCGATCAAAGGTATTTGGCAGTGGGGAATGGGAAAGAAATAGGTTGAAAGAACAGAAGGAAGTATTAGTTTGGAAATGATTGTTAGCATTGAAGCCAGGGATGAGTGTATGAATATTAATAATTGGAATAATTTATAAGGGTAGGAGAAAATAAAAAAAAGATATAAAGCTCGAAAAGGGAACGAAACCAATATTCGGATTGAAGTGATTAAATAAGAGTTATCTAGGCATAGGAGGGTGTGATGTAGTGGGAGAGAATCAGAGAATCCATCCGTTATTGAGAGAGAATTCGAAAAGAGATTGAGAGGAAGCATCTTTGGATGCGGGAAGTGATTCTTCAAATGGGTTGTAAATCAATTGGTGAATTGGGATACCCAATTCAACAGAAAGCAGAACAAAGAGGAGAAGATCATCTCAAATGTAATCGATATTTTTATGATTATCATTATTTTACGAATTGAAATTAAAAACTCTTAGAAGTTATTTATATTCTAACTAGGCAATGGTTTTGCCACTACTCCCCCCTACGGGAGGCCCTTGCGCTTCCCCACTAAGATCAAAATTTGAAATCTAAAAAAAGCATCCATGGTTAAATTTTTATAAATTTTATGAACTTCACCAATTATAATAATTTTAAAAAAGAACTCTAAACTAAATTTCTGCCCTTTAAAAAGATCACGTTGCTAAAAGATACTAATAAAATAAATTTTTGAACTTCACCATTTGTAATTCTTTGGGTTTTAAAATATTCACAAAATTTCGATACTTATATTTATTTCTGAACTTCACAGTTTTGTTTTTGGATATTATAAAAGAATTATTAGAAATAACTTTGAGAAAAAAACATAAGTCATAACCAACCTAAGATGAAATTATTATTCAAATACTCAAAGAAATCCCCTTCTCAAATTACAGAGGTAGTGATGATGATTGATAACTATTTCATATTAATTTAATAGAAAATATTATATGTACCAGTATCTACCACTGGACTTTATCTTTCTACTAAATTTCAATATGGCAGATGTTGCATTCATTAGTTGCCAATCGAAATTATTAGGCTTTTGTCTGATATCTCATGCGATATGAACTTCCGGGTTTTCTTGTTGAAAGATCACCCTTCTTTTATTGTTAAGTTTCCTAAAGTTTCTCCTAAATTTGAAATTTATTACATCAGGCTAAATAATACTGCATTTTAAATTTACTATCTAATTCTATAAAACTTTTGCCCTATAAAAATTCAAATATTATTTTCATGTATAGTATGCATTGATGTAAACGAATATTGTATTAGGTTTTGTGTATATGGAGTCTAACCAAAAACTGACGCAAAATTATCTTTTGAATCTGGGTAAAGATTTTGTTTTCTCATTTTTTAAGTTTTTCAAAAGCAAACGTGGTAGAATTAAAAATAACTTGTAAAAACGAAAAGAAATTAGCATTTGGTAGAAGCAACCAAATAAAATTCGCGTCATGGAGATCCTACTAGTAGGTATCTAATCACTCAGCCATGACACAGCTAGAAATTTATGTTCAAACCGAGCATTTAAATGGCCTACTTTTGAATTCATCACACACCATCGTATATGAATATTTTAACCAATCTCTTTTCAATATAAGCTCATTATATTCTTTACTTATCTTTAACAATCGAAATTTCATCTATGAAATGGGAAAAATTATTCCTTAAATACTGGTCATTTCCTTCAAATTTTATGTGTAAAAGAGCTAAAATAAATCATAAAACGGTCTTTAATCTACCCTATGATACCTAAAAATGTTGATATCATTTCCGAAATTACAGAACATTGAATTGGAACGAATAAAGAATGCCAGAATTATTTGTGATTGAAGAGCTATTACTCAAAACATAAGAAATACAACTCACAAAATAGAATTTGTACAATACCAAAAGAAATTTAGATGACACGTATCATCAAGGTTCTATCGTGAAACATCCAAGAATAAGATGATAAACTGTTGTCTCAGCTTTTTCTTACTTGGAAGCTGAAGAACGAAGATAAATTCCTCCAAGCATAGAGTAATGTTATAAAGAAGATGAAGGTAGTTTGTCAGAGAGAGAAATCCCCCTCCCCCCCACCTAGAACCCAACCTCTACCTGTGGCGGCTGAGAAGATGCACCTATATGGCCAGACAGCCCCAAGGGACCATCGAGACTTCGCACGGTTGGCTGACCCGTGTTGGGTTCTCTTTATCTTCCCATCTTATCTCTGACCGACGCCAGACCTACGTAACCAAGGCTCTTTGGGCAAAACTGTGAGACGGCAGAGAATACCCCCATCCCTCACTGGCGCGGCAAGTCTAATGAGATCCCCTGCCCCATTCTTAGGCGCCCCTGGCGTCCCGCTTCCGCCGAAACAGCATAAATACTTCGAGAAAAGCTTTGAGAAAGCAGTACCATACAGCCCCGTCTTGGTTAGCCGCCACATACAGCCTCATACAGCCTGTTTCGCCTCCCAACGGCTTCCAGCTTCAAACACGACACGTCATCTCTACTCGGCCTTGGTCGTATCTAAGGCCAGAGTTCCCGCCGACAGACGACAGACACGGGCTGGCATCTATCACTCGGTTATCGACTTTGTTTAACGACTGGAGTACTCCCTCGCTCATTTCTCAGGGAAGTTAAAGAAGAAGGATTCTTGTAAGTTCAACTTGGCAGCGCCCCGTTTACTTGCTGAATACAAGGCTCAATTCAATTAGGCTTTACGTAAGTCTCCCCGATAATTGCACTCTCCCATTTTCTCTAGGAGAAATCACCGTGCATCCTCTTTCGGACTCTCGTACCCGTCGAGTCATTTGTATTCCCCCCCATCCCCCAGTTTGCTACCCCGGGTCTCATTTTATTTATTGTCATTTATTTACTTGTGCTATTAATATTTTCTTTGTATATAGTAAAGTTATATATTTTTCTACCATTGTTTTCTCTAATCACAGAACTTCTAGAATTGATTATTTAGGCCAACCACACTCGATTTTGTTTATTTAACCCTCGCAATGGGATCTGTATCCTGATCTTCTGGCCTAGCCTCTTCACGGTCACCCTACGACATAGGTGAAACCGGGAAGAATTGAGCATAAAAAGTTGAAGAGTAAAAATCAGATTGAAAATCACTGTTCTCTTCCTGTAAATTGTTTGATAATTTCAATCTTCGCAAGGATAGCATTAAAACGAGTAAAGGAATGTCTGATGAACGAAGAAAATGAATGAAAAGAAATGACTTGAATAAAATATTCGAGAGGGACAAAGATTAATTCAAGATGTACCTCTCAGAATACAAATTGGTAAGAATGCAATTTCCATACAAAATTCGGCGTGATCATAAATCTTCAAAGGACGGGAAAACGGAAGTAACAAAGCCTAATATTTCATTGTATTTGAGAGGAATATTCGCGCACTCTAAATCGTATAAAGAAAAACTGAGATAAAACTGAGAGGACGAGTGATTTTTAAGAGAAGAGTCGAACTTCGTTATTTTAAGATAGCTCACGATTTCTTGGATTTGAGTGTGAGGTTCAGTGACCTGCAAAAAGGGCCTTGGAAGCACAACCAAAGATTGGTATATTTTATGACTGAAGTCTGATATTAAATGATAGATGTTTTACGAAAAATAATCTAATTTAAAAATTAATATAAGGAGAAATTCTTGGTCGGTATAAGGATGATGTAGTAATAAAATAAAAGTTCAATTTGCCTCAAAATTTTATGCTTAATTTCGATTGAAAATATGGAAGAAATTTTAAATGAATAATAGAGCAATTTTTTTAGTTGAATATGACAGGTTAAAATTAGTATAAATCAAAATCAAAAGTATGCTTCGAAATTTAGTCGAATTTATTAGTTGTAATTGGAGTTGAAGACCTTTCTTTATATCATTATTATTTCTCGAATTGATGTCTGTTATCTTTGTACTGAGGTCGAATGTTGGATAAGTATTTTTTTACTTTGACCAGAGGTAAAATAAAGGAAGTTTATTGAGTAAAGATAAATGAAACTTGAAGATAGTTACAGGAAACAATGGTATGGGGAAACATAATGTGTGGTTACTATTTAAGCTAGACTAAATAACGAGATTAATAATTATTAAATGTTAAAAATATAAGTATTTTTTTACAATATATGTTTGTTCTAAATATATTCATCGTACTAAGTGGCAAACTGTAGTAGCATAGTAGAGTGGTGTCCATAGGAGAAAAATCTATTTCTTTATTTTGATTGTTGTGAAAGAACTGGAGTTAGATACAAAAGGAAAATAATTTAGAAATTTAACGAAGAGAATATCGTTTCGTTATATATGATAAGAAAGAAGAAATAAAAGAAAGAGAGGATAAAGAGTAAGCAATACTCACTCTCACGAAAACCTGTATTTTTGTAAATTGCATCAAATATTGAATCAAAATTCACATTGTTTTAACTCACTTGGAGAATTACTCAATTTGATGTACATTTAACACCCTATGATTTTAATAAAGGAAAAACAACGAGTTAAAGTTTAAATGTCAATAGACTACTAATGAGAAATCGTGAAATTGGTAAAGCACAACTGTATGACTTCTATACGAGCCAGAGCGATGAATTTGGAGACCGAGTAATTGTTATGCAATTAACGTCCATTACGATTCTTGATATGCCCTTCCCTGTTTCGGGGGATAAATATGAATACTGTTCACGAGCAGTCAATTCCTAGAAAGTGTGAATACTGTTCAGAGGCAGTCAAGAAAATGAAGCGGTTCTCGGGCAGTGATGCGTAAACTCATCCACATTTAGGACACCTATCTCAAGCTCTTCGATCAGATCGGCAAGGACTTTTCCCCTGGGATTTATGGAGTAATCTCCCTAGAGAGGATGCCTGCCGTTTAGATTTCCAAGCAAGAGATAGGGCCCCGGCAACCGTGCCACGACGCGGCGGAAGTCCTCCGCGTCGAAGTCAGCTGACGGTGGAATGTACGCAGAAATGATAGTATACCTCCTATCCAGGGAAACTGCACAGCCACTGCCCTCAAGGAGGTATCTAAAGTGAAGGCAAAAACGGAGACATCATGCCGGGTGTAAACCGCGCATCCTTCAGCCCGGCCATTTCGTCGTAGTGGGGTCGCAAAACCGTTATACCCCGGGAGGGCGGGCAGGGGGCACGCGCCTAGCATGGTCTCCTGCAGAAAAATGGCTAAATGGAAACGGGACAAGACGAGCCTCAGCAGCTCCTCCCAGTTGTCCCGGAGACCACGGCAATTCCATGGAAGGAATATTCCCTTCAGAACTAGCTCGGAGAAGACGCTGGGACCCTCTTCGAACAGAAGACCCTCACGGGAATGGCCTTACACTTCCCGGAGGCAGAACTCCGAGCGCTGTTGGACGGACAAAGCACTGAAGGCACTGTCACCTTCAAGGACTTATTAGGGGAGGTTGGGCTCGCCATGTGAGTCTTTTCCTCCCTCCGCCTCGAAACTTTAGGTGGGCGTTGCGGCTGTTTTATGTTCAGCTGTTGCTTGTTATTATGTGGATGTGTTAGTTTTCTGCAGACCTTGATGCCTTGGTCTAGCAGCAGTGTTGTGTTTTGTTCGTCGGACAGTCTAATTACTGCCAACTATTTTGTATGGTTGTAATAGAAGTCTCTGATGACCTCCTCCCGCTACTTCTGTATGAGGTGTGTGTGGAGGTCATGGGTGGAGAAAGCCAAACATTGGTGATTGGTCTTGAGAACTCGTATTTGGTGTTTCTTGTGTACACCTTCGGCTAGTTTTGTGTGAAGGTCTTGTGAGGTGAGTGTGTCACCTGCAAGTACATGGAACTTTACTGCGTCCTCCTGTGAGCGAAAGACCAATTTGTGACCTGTGTGGGTCTTTGGTTATGTTTGTGATGGGGGTGTCATTTGTAGCAGCTAGGTTTAGAAGTGTGTTTATTGCTGGTAGTGGGTCTTTTTTATGTTATGTGTAAGAGTGTGAGTGTGGATGTATTATTGTGTACCATGATGAGGATGGCTTTTTGAAACTTTCTTTAGAGGGGGTCCCACGCCTTACGGATAAAGATCCCGTGAAAATGACTTGGATGTGATGATGATTAGTGAGTGAGTATGGAGCTGGTTGGGCTCCTCAGAGGGTGCGAAAACATGGCGCACTTAATGATGACTGAAGCCAGAATACACTGACTTCAGTCGTGTTGTCGCCTCCTTTATTGTGTTTTGGCTATTTCTCAGTTACTTCCGACTTCTCACAATGTGATAGAACGGGTTGAGGCAGCGTTAGTTTCAACTCCTATCACATATTATTTTAAAACCACGATGCTCCCACGTGCATCTTCACTTCGAAGCTTGGCGCCTTAGCACAGCCAGCGGATGTCAATGTTTAAACAAGGAGGTTATCGTCCCCCCGTTCGCCCCCATACGCCGACCTCACCAGATTGAGTTAGGCTTATGGGCAGATAAGGAATTGTTCCCAGGCTCGGCTGTGCATTCCCTCGAAGCTCCCACTCCATTGTACCCCACGTCAAGGGAGTGTCTCGACTATTTAGATGGAAACTTTACCACTAAGATTAGATTGGAGATCCAGATTTTCGTCGCGAAACATCACCACGACCTTCTCTCACTTTGTGCACCACGGGATCTCGACCTCGAGATTCACCATCACTTGTCCAGAAGGAGGACAATATCCCTTGAGTGTCAAGGTTCGAGCCTTTCGTGACGCCAAGTCCTCAAGGCTTTCCCCTCGTTGTTCAGAAGAGAACAAGGTAGAACAGCCATTGTTCTTTTTGAGCTCGTTCGCCAATAAACGGTCCTCACCCTTCCCCCTTGTTGTTCAGAAGAGAACACATTAGAACAGCCATTTTTCTTGAGCCCGTAGACAAGAGACGGTTCTCACCCCCCTGTTGTTCAGAAGAGAACAACGTAGAACAGCCATTGTTCTTCAAGCCGTTCATCGAGAAACGGTTCTCCTTCCCTACACGCCACGTCAGGATCATCTTATCCCCTCCCTTCGGCTGGAACTCGCCAGCGGACCAAAACTTTCTTCACGTCGCCTTCCACTGCACCACTCGTATAAAGTTACGTAAGCCAAACGTTATCTTTGAGTATTGAACCCTTTTGTCAATTTTATCCTGTGCTTTAAATGGTTTAGCGAACCATCCTATTCCTTTAACTCTATATTTGTTTACCTTTTTTAAATCCTTTAATCCTCGGATTAGCCCGAGCCCCACGACCCTTTCTATTCTCTGTTTATGTCAATATTTTCCGTTTTGTGTATTGTTGATAGTTATTATTAATTAAACTTTATTTTATTAATGATAGCAATATTAATATCCTTGAGCTCAGTTCCACTTCTTAAGCATATCGAAAATACATAATATTGGACCGCCAGACATTCACGCACTCTAAAGATAATTAAAGAAGTTCCCTCAACGAATAGTTGTATATAGTATATCGTCGAGAGTCCATTCTACGACACACAGATACGGTGCTTTCTCTTTCTGTGGCCTTAGACAGTGCCACAAGGTAGTTTTTAATCCTCCCCGTGCTGGTAACTGAGTCCCACCCAGGTTTGTTCCTTCCTTTAGGTTCCGCAGCGGACTAAGCCTCAGACCTCCTTTCCCCAATGTTTGCAATTATGTCCTTTCTAAGTAGAACAGCATAGTTGCAACGGATCTCTATGTGTAGAGTAATATTCACGGAGCTAAGTCATGGCGTGGCAAGGATGGGGATGGTTTAGAACATCATATCACTATGACGAGCCAGGGAAATAAAGCAATTTTTATTCAGGGGTGGGATGGGGCAGCGGGGTGTTTTTTTTAATCTTGTGTATTCCTCTCGAGATGATACCGTCCACGGTATGACTTGTGGAAATCGCAATGTTCTCAGTGAGAAGCGTCAAGGGAAATTTCGCCGGGCTTTTTCTTCTGTATCTAAACGATAGCAGGGAAACGCAGAGATGCAAGGAAACACTGGCTTTAGGTTGAGAATGGCACCTGTATTAGCAGCCGTGCTGCGGCTGGTAAAGTAGCATCAAGTTGGCCATCTTAGCAAACTGTAAAGGTGCTGCGGCTAGTAAAGTAGCACCAAGTTGGCCATGTTACCAAATTGTAAAGGGGTTAAGGGTAAGGTAAAAGGAAGGGGTTTTTATGGTCTCCATAAAATTACAATTTGGAGAAAGTAAACAATTTGATATTAATATGAGCAATTAGAGACTGAAATAAATAAATTTAAACTTAAAATCTATTTAAAAACTTTGTTACTTGAGACTGTTGTAATAAATTAGTGAAGAAATCTTCCTTTTTATTTGAGACTGTTGTAGCAGCTTGGGATGTCGATGTGACGATAGATGCTAGTTTCGCTTGAGAACCATCCTTCAAGGAACTCCCTGCCTTTTTTGTTGGTAGATCGTCCGAGAACCGTGGTTCCTTCCCAATTCATGTGGTGTCGTTGGTTTCTCTCCTGTGTGGCGATCGCCGAGAGAGGGTCATCCCTCTGGACGACTCCCTGGTGTTCCTGTATCCTTGTCCGTAGCAGTTTCACCGTTTGTCCTATGTACATTGCCGGGCACTCCTGACATTCAATCCCCTACACGACTCCGGCATCTTCTTCTTTGCTCCGTTTGTTTTTCAATTTCGTTGGTTGTTGGCGTATGGTATTCCTTGGTTTGTGCGCTACTTCGATGTTGTATGGATGTAGGAGTCTGGCCGCTATTTCTGATGTCCTTCGTACGTTAGGTAGTGGGACCCTCTCGCGTTCTGTTATATCGTCATCGTGGTCTCGTGGTCTTAGTGTTGACCTGACGAACCAGCTGAAGTCAGTACAACTTGAGAATGCCATGAGTGATGTCGAGAGTGAGGCCTGGTGTACATTTCGAAATATAGTTAATGGTTTCCTTGGTAAACTAAAGACCCAAACTACGAGCAGCTGGTAGCAAAACCTTTAGAAATTTATAAGAATTTAGGATGTAGAATGTCACTAAAGGTGCACTTTTTGCATTCACATTTGGAGTTTTTTCTTGAAAGTTTAGGAGAAGTGAGTGAGGAGAATGGTGAGCGGTTCCATCAGGACATTGCTGTAATGTAGAAGAGATACCAAGGAAGATGGAATATTGCTATGATGGGAGACTATATATGGTCATTGGTGCTTAAAGATCAAGGAGCTCACAGTGGGAAAGCACGTTTTTCAGTGCACTTTTAGTAGGTTATCTCTTATAATCACATTTTCTCATTAGTTTAAAAAGGAAAACAAGGACAAAATATTATCAGCTATTATTCATGGAAAATGTGAATATGCTAAATAAAGTGAACTGTCGCAGCTATTTATGGTTACATTTATATATAAAATTGCAATTTTCTCCCAAAATATCGATGCTATGCAACTTTCAATTATATTTTTGGAATCAAAAGGGAAAACCACCTTAGAAACACTAAAAACATTTAAAGAAACATAGTTAGTTTTACCCCGTGTAATTATTGCTACAATAAAGGAAAATGTTTCTGAATAGTTCCGACTCTACCTATACTTCCTTGTTTAAGTACTCTATCTACTTTTATTGATCTATTTAAGAACGGTGTCTACTAACCTCATTAAATTAAAATTTTCACTTTGATCTACGAAATAAATCGAAAAGTTAAAAATTATATGAATAAATGAAATCAGTAAGAAAGTAAATGCATCAAAACGTTGAGGTGTGGTTGGTAGGCAAATAAGAGGTGAAAGTAGGCAAGGAATTTTACAAATCCTCAGAATGTATTGTGTAAATTAACCATATTTACAAAGAGGGAAGAGCTCATGCTAGCCGAGTGAATATGGCGTTGGCCTCCCAACGTCGCGGTACGGTGCTTGATTCCGAATCCCGGCATGAGCGGACATTAACGTCAGCGCACGTAGAGTTCTGGTTACCGATTGGTGGACGCGTTGTGCTCACCCCATTATCGGGTGAGTACATCTTACACCTCTCACCTCACACAAAGCCAATCACAACAACTGCTTTGGTTGCCTGAGCTAGTCCGAGTTCTTTCTACGGGAAGATTGCATACAGCAAAATTTTGTTTTGTTTTTCGCAAAAATTCAAGTGAACGTGATTACGGGCGTTGGTGATTCCTCGCGTTTGATGGAAATTTTTCATTTTCGTAATCGTGTAAAAAACTGAATTTTTTCACTCGCTTCGTGCGCTGGTAACGAGGGTGAGCATGCTTCCCTCCTCTTCCCTCCGAACTCTTTGTCGAACTCCCTTTGGGGTGGACTACAAACATGCAGGCTCTTGAGAAGCGCCTGCGCGAAAGGTAAAGTGGTAATTGCTTAGGCTAAGGTAGCGGAAGTCCTTAAATTCAAGGACTACACGCAGGTTTTTAAGATTGTGTTTACGGATTTGGCAATGGCGGCAAAGGCCACGGGGGGAGGTATGCTCCTCTTTATCATTCGTATCTGCCCTGAGCAGATCGAACGTGAGGAGTTTATCTACCTACAGATGTGCTTCAAATGCTACAAGTATGAGGGGCACAACACGGCCAACTGCCCCAGGGGAAATTTTATTTTATGTTCTATTTGCGCTGGAGAGCATAGGACGCTCTCCATGGCTTGCCCGATTAAAAGGCAAATCCTGAAGAAAAAGGCTAATCTTAAGAAACAAGAAGAGGAAATAAAAACAAATACCACCTACGCCAAGGTTGCTAAAGCTGCTGGAGCGGAATCCAAGGGAAACCCTACATTTCTCCACGTCGAGAATGAGAACTCGACAAAAATTATGTCTTGCATATATTATGCTCATATTGCGAATCTCTCCTTTTCGGGGTGCTTTGCAGATAAGCTAAATAAGATGCTGACACATAATGGAATAGAGAAAATGTGGTTTGCCCCGAACCCACGTTTGGAAGAGATCCTGAAGGTTAGTCTCAAATCCCAGTGCGAGACTAGCTGCCAGAAGCTCCCAACCCCAAGCAGTGCCACAACCCAAGCTCCCACCAGAGATTCCAGGATCCAGGAGGCAAAAGCACGCAAGGAAAAAAAGACCAAAACTCAAACTCCACAGAACACGAACACAAATGCACACACACAGGTTGACAATGAGATTACGGAGACTGAGACTGCGAGACCAGAGGGGGGGGGGCACGTTCGCCCCGCTCACGGAAAACCTCACAGCCCCAGAGACGCCAGAGATCGTCCTCTTGTTGCAAGAGGGAATCTAGGCACGCATACCATTCAAGAAAAATGAACTTGAAGGTATTCGCTGCTGAAAGGTCCCCTTTTCCTAAGGATATGGATGTCCTTGATGTATCGGAAGGTGTAATAGCCGGAAGATACAAATGGGAATTTACCTCGGACGAGTACAGTGAAAAGCAGGTCGAGGAGGCTTTACTCCAAGGCTTGATTAAACTGACTCCGGACTCTTTTGTCCCCCTTACTTACGGCGAATACAGAAAAAAACAGGCAGGAAAAACTATCACGCCTCCTAACACTCCACAAGGGCCTAAGCTCGTAAGAGAATAAGTCCTAAAAACATCATATCACACTCAAAAACCCTTAAGTGAACTAGGCAATGGAGACTTTAAAGATATTACATTTTAATTCTGACGGATGGCCAAATAAACAGACAGTATACGGAAATGTATTGAAACAATGCAACCCAGACGTTATATTTATTTCCGAACATGGAATAAATGACACAAACTCACTTAAATTTTCCCTTACGAAGTCTTAACTAAAAATCACAGCGGAGAGCGTTTCGCCGGATGCGTTATAGCTGTGAAAAGAGGTCTTGACTTCAAATCAATAAGTGAACTCGACGAATGTTTCTTCGCTGTGGAGATCCTTACGGCAGTAGGACTCCTGGTCCTGGCGACAGGGTACCAGCCCCCAAGAAGGGAGTATTTGCCCCTTACTAACTTCCTGAAATTATGTGTTCACGGCAGAACCGTTCTCTTTGCCGGTGACCTCAATGCAAGAAGTGCTGCCTCTGATTATAAGTCGACCAACCCAGCAGGCAGGAAACTTGAGACACTTATAGATAGACATATCATGAAAAGAATTCGACCAGACTTCCCCACATACATCACACACAGATCAGCCACGAAACCAGATATTGTACTAACCAGCTATATGTTCCCATACAATTACTTCATTGGGCCGGGTGCCCCTATTCCCAGCGACCACCAGGCTATCCTTATTAAAGTTTTAACCTCCCCCATTCAAATCCCTATCCCAGAACAAAAGAGCTACACTCGAGCCAACTGGGATAAGTATAAACAACTCCTCGAAAGTTACAACCCTGAACCCTTAATTAATGCCACCCTAGAAGAAATTGACGAGGAGTTTGATAAAATTAATGAAAATTTATTAAAAGCCGACATGGAAGCCGTCCCCCGAGTTAAATATAAAACTCTTCCTTCCCCCTCATGGACCCCTAGAATGAAATCCCTCACGAGGGAATATAGGGAACGGATTAATGAAGTAAACCTCACTGGCCCCAACATCAACACACACAGACAAACACGACACATTCGTGACGAACTAATGACTCTTATCAGGGACCAACAGAATGTACTTTGGAATAATTTAATTGACAGACTCAATCTAGAACCGACTCACGTACATTCTGGCAGACTGTTAAACGAATAAGAGGCAGACAACCACTAAAGACTATTAAAATGAGACGTGATGATACTGAAATTACTGACGTAGAAAGAATCGAAGAGGAATTCAGACTCTTTTGGGCATCTATATTTAAGATATCCCCGGAAGAGAATGATGACTTTGATTTAGACTTCGAAGACGGAATTATTAACAACCTGAGTTATCAGATACACAGAACCCATCCTCACCATTGCATACCACAGGTACTGGGAAAAGGAGGGAATCGACGGTAGAATTACTGTCTAAGGAACTCTCAAGAACCTTAAAGTCCTTTCGACAGCAAGCACCGGGGCGTTCAGGACTGACAAAGGAGAATTTTATTCGGGCTCCGCCTAACATCTTATTAGAGCTCATGAATACCATGAACGCGTGCCTGAATGTGGGTTACTTCCATGACCACTGGAAAGTAGCGAAAATGATATTCATTCCTAAAGCCGGTAAGCCACCGGACAGTCCAGCTAACTTCAGGCCTATATCTCTCTTAGAATTTTCAGGGAAAGTCTTGGAGAAGATATTGGCCAACAGGGTAAATATGTTCCTCGAGAATAATAATTCTCACAACAATCAGCAACATGGCTTTTGAGCGAAGCGAGGAACGGACATGGCACTAGCCGTTATTACCGAGAAGTTAGAAAAAGTAAAGTCAGAAAGACGTCACGCAAATCTGGTGCTACGCGACGTCAAAAAGGCCCTTGACAAAGTATGGAGGAGATGCCTGCAATATAAAATCATACAACTGTGCCTCAATCCCATACTTGAGAGGATCCTTTATGATTACGTAATGGAGTTGAGGGCATTCCTGAATATCGAAGGTTATAATGTCCCTGAGTTCGAGCTCGAGGCGGGGGTGCCTCAAGACGGGTGCATAAGTCCCCTGCTCTACAACATTTACATCATTGATCTTCCCCGACCTCTAACAGAAGGTTACTCGTACGTCCAATTTGCGAACGACATAACAATGATATGTACGACGCCTTATTGAAATGCAAATTACATGGCACAGAGTACGGTGGTGGAAATCGAAAACATCAACTGTTTAGAGAGAAGATGGAAGATATTCACCAATGCCCAAAAGTTCCGTTTAATTCCACTATTCCGACGGACACTGGCAGACATCCATGTGTGGGGGTGCACGCATCCCATACCGCACAAATGGCACGGTTCTGGGACTCCGTATCACGACTGGTGGGTAAGGGAGTCATGTAGTAAAAACTACAGCGAATGCACGGAGGGACTTGGGTGAATTTTTTAAATTCATAAACCTGAGCACCTCAAACAAACTTAAAATCTACAACGCGTGCATTCGTTCAAAACTCCTGTATCCTCCGGTCCCTATAAACGCAGTTCCCAAAACCCAAGTCCTTAAACTGCAAAGGGTCTAGAATAAGGCAGTCTACATCATAACAGGAACCCAAAGGAGAGAGATGGTGAGCTGGGGATGACCCCAATAAACTTGGAGCTTCACCTGAGAGCAACTAAGATCTGGCACAAGGTGCGCCGGCACCTCTCCCCCGAGTTTTTACTCGAGCACATAGACTTTGACAACATAGGACGAGCAATGCAATTTAAAAGCAGTAGACTTCTGATTGATAATGACGTCGACCCAAGGTTCACTTAGAAAACCCCCACTTCACAACAAGCCAAGCGAAATTAATCACTATATTAGCAATTGCTAATATTTTTTACTAAAACTTTCCCCAAATTTTGTGCGATAAACTCGCCAAAAAATTAATGAAACAAAACAAAACAAAATAAACATCAAAGTCTGGGTGTAAACTACCCGCGCAAGAAGATGCAATTCTTCATCTAGCCAAGTAGAGAGCAAATACACCTGCTACTACAGAGGCTTGAATGCCTAGTGCATAAACTGATAATATATATAAATATATGTATCAAAAAATATAACCGAAACGCAAAGAAAGACAGAAATTCCCTTTCACCAGGGATCTGTCTTTCATACTTCTTTTCATTTTCGCTTTCCTATAATTTTCCTCATTTTCCCCACTATTTCTCCTACTAAAACCCTCTTTTACTATATTCCTCACTTTATATGTCCAATGTCCAATCACAACACTACTTTCTTTCCTCTCCTGCCTTCACAGCACAACACACACACTTTCTCTGTTCCAAGGAAACCTGCCGATGGGTATCTATATTCACGTACCTCTGACGCGGAACAGGTCCCTCTCCCCTGAGGTGACGAAGGCTTCCATCTGAACGCTGTTTGGTGTCAAAACATAATACTTCCTGGACCTCTCCCTGAAAGAGGACCGGCCCCTAGCGCCCTTGGGTCGACCAGCGATTGTCATTCTGACCTTAAATAAAAAATTTCATTATCCGGTCGGGGATCTCCCCAGTATCATGGAAGGATTGGCGCTAACTAACTAACTAACTAACGAAGAGAGAAAAAAGTCAAATTAGCAACTCCCATCCATGAGGAGAATTTCTCTAATAACCAAGGAAAATAAAGTGGCAACTCCCTCTACCACAACCTCAATCGGATGCAGAGTACATATCCATCTACGGCATTTAATTCCACTGAACTGGTTCATCCTCTTTAAATCCATCTCTCTCCCTTTAATTACTGACAAATTCTATTTCTTTCCTCAGCTCTTTTGTTCTCATTCGGAAACCGATGTTTTCTGAAAAGGACGACTCATCGTCGGCTTTTCCGTCCATCTCTTACCAGCGCCTTTTACAAACCTTCCTTAAGCTGAAGTGAAATAACGACATCATGTGACATTAACTTATTGGTAATCAATCCTCTCCCTTTCATAAAGGGTTGATTCGCTAAGAAGGCTCATATAAATGCAACATACATATGTTATGGTCTTAACGTCTAATTTTCTTTTTCATTTTTTCTATTTTTCATTTTTAAAATATTTTAATAGCTTCCTTAGGAAATATATAAAAATCATAACAATGAAAACCTATCAACTGCTTTCCTTCACTTTTACAAACATAGTTACACCAATGTATCAATATTTCCTTTTCCATTTAAACATTATATCGATTCCGAGAAACTTATTTTCATCTGATTGTCCAGAAAAAAAGTGCAGATATTCAGCGATATTTCACAACGTCAAACTGATATATAGTTCTGAACAACCGAACAAATGGTAGAAAAATCGGTAATCTTGCAATCACATATAACTAAGCCTCATGGACTACTCTTATATCAGGCAAGAAGAGTTATGTGACAGAGGAATCGCGACAGTGTGTCATGATATATATTCAAGTTAGTTTTGGACGATTCCGAAAATTTAGCGAAACGTCCCCATAAACAACAAACAGCCTAACTTATTTAATCTTGTTTGCCAAATAGGATGAGAAATATTTCTTTGCAATAGGATTGAGTTTTACTCAAAGAATAATAAAGTTCATAAATATAAATTAATGCCAAAAATGCTCAGGTCTGGTTTTATTTCGAATATGTTCTTAAACTTTATTTTCTCTCTTTTGTTCTAATCTTTTTATATTTTTTTTCTACTAATGAACTTATTTAAACATTTCCTTATTAATTACACCACTAATAATTTAAATTAGAGTATTTAATCACAAAAAATCGTGTTTTCAACATCATTGTAGTTATAGTAATGGTAGATGTAAGTGATCTTTCCCACAAATGGAAATTCTTCCTAGGATTAAATAAAAAAACTTTTGGCTGAGGAAACCTTGTAATTAATAAAAAAAATCAGTTATTTAATTTTTGAGTCACTGGAAAATTATAATTCTCTGTATATGCATCGAAGTGCTGAATGGTTCAGGAGAAACTTCCTGAAAATTACGCAACTTCTCATTCCCTAACAGCAAGCTACTCTGCCCGAAGATGTCTTTAATGCCTTTCAGCTTCATTTAATCTTTCTCCAAAAATATTTCTTGGTGATTTTCTGTTTGGCCTGCCTCAATTGGTACCTAATGTGCCCTTTACTGGTTTTCTAGGTTGTCTAGCGATACCAATAATGTCGCATCAATGAAGGCTGTCACCATGAAGTGGTTTTCTGAGCCTTCTGCACTATGTGGGATAAAGATTGGTAGTCAAACTTTAAATTCATCCTGGAGAGATTCTGTTTGCGCAGAGTTAAGCTCATCTAGTCATTTTATAATGGTGACTACCACCTTCGAACGAACCAAATCTAGACTAATTTACTCTGCAGAATTTTCTTTTTTGATTGGCGAATTCATTTGATCTTATTGATGTAAGAAGTCGTTGCTGATTATAAGCTTGTTGATAGAGGCAATAAAGCTCGTTGTACTTTCGCTATTGGTCATTAAACTAACTTTTATTTATAGGTATATGTACGATATACGCAAATAGAGCAAATTTGATTATATATTTGCCTTCATGTCATTCAATTGAATTGTTAAAACGCCCATATTAATGCACACAATAAAAACAGCGTATTAACCTATGTACTACTTGTTTTTTACCATGAACGTCTTCCAAATACTTTATTTTACTAAGTCCACTTTATTTTCCACCAGCCATAGATTGGATATAAGGCCATTTGCTTGTCTTGATTCTAGAATTCTGATTTTCAAAACTTTCTTCCATAAATTCAATGCGAAACCTAATTTTTTGTCCTAATACTTGCCAAAACTTAACTCAGAGTGTTTTATATCATTAAATATCCAGGTGGTATTAGTAAATTAGTGTAGTTTACACGCTAATAATTAATGTAAAAAAATCACCAATTTTTTTTACTCCCGAGGGCAGGTCTAGTTTCGAACAATCACGGTGCATCCAAACTTTAACCTGTTAAAGGTCGGATTTCATCCTGTAGTTAAATCTCTTATCGCCTCCTAAATAGGGGTTACCTTAACCCAAAGAGAAGCCATCTCTTCCTTATAAAAATTGCCTCCGTTTTTTGAGTCTGTGGGTCTTCCTCGCTTTTGACGTCATTTTATTTTCCTCTCTCATTTTGTATATAAAAATGTGGTAAGGTAAAGATTTATCAGTCTTGGTACAGATGCAGGATAGAGAATGGTGTTATTAAATTAGTCCTGTTCTTGTGAATAAAAAGGTCGTTCTCCTTGAAAGCTTTTATTTATCCATGCGTAGGTCTTGTCATTACCCTCTCAAAAAAACGGTGCTCTCATTAAATTTATTCTGACCTTTTTCTTGTAAAAAATTTGAAAATTAGAGTCACTTCGCTTTACGAATTTTCATAATTTGTTCCAGTAAGAGGTTTTTGTAGAGAGCAACCTTATATAGGCTGGAATTGCAATGACGCGTATAACCAGCAGTATGTTCTGAGGGAATTTAATGACCATACAGATTTGGCTCAGACCTTGTCATTTCCGCATCATATTAAGAGACATTTGTGAAGTGTCTTATTCTTCTGCTTCTTAAATGCCCTAAATCGGATTACATATCGGTTCATTGGTCCATTTATATATGTTTGAGCTACTGTTATTCAGTGTAAAAATCTCTATTTAATGGTATCTTTGGTTGGAAGTTTATAGATACTGATGTTCACTTGGATTAATTTCTTTTCCAATTGCCATCTTCCTTTCAACTAAGAATATGCATCTAAATCCACAGTGCGAGTTTCTCTAGCTTCTAGCTATCTTTATTCATTTTTTCCTCTCCAAATGATATAATAGAAATTCGTTCAATGGGAGTGAATTTTTACATAATGTGATAATTACTATTTTAGAATTGCCTAGTTAATTAGATTTGGAAACAGCATAAATTAAATAAATTGAAGAATTACAAAAAGCTCAAATTTATTTTTTTTAATAAACAAGCAGGCTAGCCACAAGTGATTGTTAACCTTTCAGGATCAAGTCTCAAACTTCATCTATCTATACCTATTATAAGACGGCTATCTTCAAAGCAGGAGTGAAGGCGCTGAGTTAGTAGGTTGAGCATATTGCAGAAGGCCTATTATTACAAGGTCTCGATGCAAATAAAATAAAGGGCCTTCACACTTGCAGCTCAAAAAAACTAAAATGAACAATCAGAGCTAAAGTGAAAGGTTCTCATGGACTGGTGTAGTGTCAGTGAAGACGACATGTACAAGGTAGTTGAGGCATTTAAAGTTATAGTCTAAAAGAAGGATCATGAAGGTAAGTTTTGCATCAAATAGGCAGCCAGTGCAGTCGCCAGAACAGAAGAACATGGTTTGTAAATTTGGAGCTTGTTGTAGAACCTGAGGCCTGATAGTTTGTGATCCAGTGTGACGGGAGTTGCATTAATCAAGGAATTAATGTATAAATGTTTGAATCAGTGCCTTAATATTGTTGGTTAAAGTGAGAACCGATGATGCTAAAATTAGGAAAGCGCAAAGAGAGGATTTACAAATATTAGAAACATGAATTTTGAATGAAACCTCACAATCAAATTTGACTCATATAATATTTAGTAGATCGGAAAAGGGGACATAGAAACCACTAAGTGTTATCAAATATTGAAATCTCACCAGGAGAGCCAATCACTATTATCTCTATATTTTTTTGGCTTATTTTTCTAAAGTTGTTCGAGGCTATAAACAGGAGAAAATATGAGCAAAAAATTAGGTGATAGCTTTCCGGGTCTTTTCTGTCGCTAAGAACTGCAAACAAAAGCGAGTTTGAAATTTGATGGTAGTATTCTAGACGCGATGGATTCATTAAAAATATCACTGAGGAATGGGAGAAGATAAAGAGGATCTGGAACTAAACCTCAAGAGGAACTGAGATTACGGTCTTTTTTGAAGAGCAACGAGCATTTTAATTCCTCAGGGGATATTTTGGTGTGAGGGAGAATTAGGGACGTGGGAGGAAAGGCTACATGGTATTCCTTGAAAAGGTCTTTAAGAATAATGACGAAAGTGCTCGGAATCATTTTTCACTTTTCCTTTATGAGTGTATCTGCATATATACACAGAAAAAAGGGATAGATAGACAGAGCAGATAGACTGAGAAACAAGGGGATAGAGCAAAGATGTCAAAATGCTTCATATGATTGGTTTGGTTCACTTAAGGAGGTGCTCTTATCGTCTTCATCTCCACTCTCTAAACACATTTTATATCTCTCCGTCTTCTTTTGTAATGTGTCTTTTCCACTTTCATCGATCTTACGTGTCCCATTATTAAAGGTCAGTTTTAAAAACTACGTTTTCCCTCGAATGCTGCATAAAACCGACTCATCATTCCAATTTAACATAGAATTAATTATTTGAATTATATTTAGGCCATCCTCATAATTCATTGAATTTACTCTTTTTCACAATCTTCACCTTATCCTTTTAAATAAGAAGAGATTATAAAGCACTTCACTTCTTAAAATAACAGCTTTTCCCACTTCAACAAACTTCGCCCTCCACCCCTAATGCCCTCGTTCTATCTCTGTGATCGTATTCTTTGACGAATCTATCTAATTATGCCTTAATAGTAACCTGGTAGCAGATGGAAATACATCAACTTCTCCATGAAATAGAATAATTCAGATGTTAAAAGCTTGATTACGGAGTCTCTTGAATTCATACTTGCCCAGCCCTATTGACTGCTAATCGCAAACACTAATCTCATTCCCCCTTTTCCGCCTGACGAAATCTATGCATTGTTCTCTGTCCAAATGTTCCATAGTCCAAGTCACGGACAAATGTGTATATATAGAAATAGCACCTTCCTCCTCGCACTTTAGCCCATTTACTAGGGAATGTAGAAGGAAAGAGGAAGTAAACTATGGATAAAGAGTAGCAGAAATGCTCATTTTAACGATGCTCACTAACAGAGCACAAGCACTGAAAATTATGAACGAGCTCCAAAATCTTCCAAAGTACATAAATGAAAGAGGACAAAAAATACGATTCAAATAAAAAATAGTAAAAAGGAATAAAATGATTGAAAAAGTCATATGAATTATAATATTAAAATCCTCGTTTCGTATTAACTCGAGAATCCTTTGTCATATAAGTTTATTTCCCCTCTTTAACAACGAAAGAGGGAATATATATGTATATTGTATATAAATACCAAATAGAAATTAGACATACAACCTTTAAATAATCAAGCCTCATATAAAAAATAAAACACATTAAACAATAAATCTTTTGCTTTGAATTTAAATTGCCGTTTCACTAGGAAGGTAAACTTGGAAATTTGACAATCGCTAATATGCATATTTTGGAGCTATAACAAGGGCAATGTGATTTTAATAATGCCACTCTAGTATATAGGTCTGGTAATGATTACATAAGGCGCATAATTGATGTATATTGATTTAACAAATTAAAAATTACACCTTGTCTGTGAGCTAATTTAAATTTTTTAAAAGTTAGTAAAATTCGATCGGCCTAAAACTTAATTCGAAAATCGTCACAAATTTAATTATTCCTTAATCTATGATTTCCTTCCCTTCTCTGGGGACATTCTGCCGTCCACTCCTATATATAAAGCAATTGTATTTCCAGTCTTCTCATTCTACAGCTGAAGATGGTAAGCATTGGGATTGAGATTGAGAAACTGCAAATGTTGGTACCCGTACAAACTGGATAAAAAAATCTTAATGCAGCTACGAGAATTTTGTAACTCATCAATTTTTCATGACGTCATGGCCCTCCCTTCCCCATGTAAGGTTGGTAAAGACTGAGTAAGTGTTCAATATCCTTCCTTCATCAATCATTAATTGCCTATCTATGTTTTGGAAAGCTAGCCTAAATGATATCCATGAAATATATCTTATGTGTCATTAAAATATCTCCGAAATCGATTCAATCTCCTACAGGTTTTGGTATATTTAGTTTCACCCTCTCTTTAATGCCGCAGGAAGGCCTCATTTTTTTCTTCTTACGAAATAATCGTGGATGAACATTGCATTGCATATTGGCAACTAAAAAATTATTTTCCAAATAGACTTTTTTAGCAAAACAATCTATGGTAATAGCCAGGCATAATACTTTGCTATATGTGCAAGAATCTAGTAGTCCATTAAATAGATATTGGTTATTTAGGATAGCCATTAATTACCCTTATCGCAAATAAACACATAAAATGCCATTTAGAGGAAAATACCTCAGGGAAAGTTTTTATTATGAAGCGCTGAACTTTTCTTGAATTTTTCCATTTGGATTGCATTAGCTTCATGTTTATTTCTTTGTTGGCCAACTGTAAGTAGCCTCAAACTATCTAGGTAATTACCTTTAATTCATCTCCTTCTAATATTAAAAGTAATAAGTTTTTATAATATTATTTTTATGCCGTTCTGTATTTTGAGCGAATAATTTGTTATAAATTTGCGAGAAATGAAACGTCTTAAATGTATTGCAGTGAGAAAGTTCAGGAATTGGGAACAAAGCTTTATAACCCTATTTATATTTCATAGTTTGGTTTAGTGTTTGTCTTGCAATAAGTTCATGCTTTCTATTTGTACCTTGAGAGGCCATTGGAGAAAACGAAATGCAAAAGTTGTTTAATGATCAGGAGGTAGTAGAACCCTCAGTTAGGGAGACATACCACGTCTTTTGCAATTTTTTTAATTATACGAATTCGTTCTCTTATAAATGGTGGTTGTGAGACGCATGAAATTGGGTGGCCATTGCCCTTATTATAGAAGAAGTGAGAAGATTCAATGTAAAGATAATTAATTGGGAGAAATGTTTTATCCTAATCTAAGGATTTCCATCTACATTTTCGCCTTTCGTTGTGATTGGACTCGTTGTTAGTTCTTTGTTGGATAACTGTAAAACTCTTTCTTCAATTTATGAAATCTCGTTTAATACAGAGACCTCTATTACTCCTAGCAATTAATTGTGCTAGAATTAGATCGCATTCACTCTAGTAATTTCAATGAGGAATTTGTTTTTCGTGGGAATAAATAGCCATATATTTATTGAGGGAGTAACTTATAATATTTGAGTAGAAACTGTTGTTACTATTTATATTAGGGTGATTTGTAATTAATGGTCTCTTTTCGAAAAGGAAAAAAAAATGCAAGTGAAGTTCAATTATCAGTAATATTTCAGATTTGGGGCACACGGTAGGTGGCGCTGTTAGTAGGCTAAAATTTTGGGCTACAATATATCTCTTATGACGTCAGACGGTAGCGTCCGATGTGAACAATTACGGCGTTATATTTTTTTGTTGTTTGGGGGATTTGTAACTTTTAGTCTGTATTATTTATTAAATATCTGCGCCTCTACTTGTTTATAGTTTTTTCTAAGTTAGGTAAGATTTCTTGATGTCTTTTATTTATTTTTTTTTTCGTATTTTTTTTGTTTCGCAGTGAACGATAACAGCTTCTTACTGGCAACGTCATAGCTATAAATAGAAGCCGCTTATCATTAGTTTCTCTTTCGTGATGGCTTTTTCGTGCTATAGTTATGCTTCTTCCTTATTCGAATTCGGGTAAATTTTGGATGACCGCGAAAAACTTTTAGATTATTTAGAGGCAAATAAACTAATCAAGAAACCTATAAAAGTAAGTATTGTCTGTCATTAGGTTAGGTTTTTCTGACAGTAAAAAGCTGTTGGGAAAAAAAACAGTAAATTCAAGCGACTGCTCGTGGGGGAGATATCACTGCGGGGGGACCACCCTGCGATGATCCTGAGTTTCAATCAATTGTGGGGTGTCTGCGGGGCGCAGACCCCAGTATATATTCATATACAAAAAAAAAATATAACGCCGTAATTGTTCACATCTGACGCTACCGTCTGACCTCATAAGACATATATTGTAGCCCATATATTGAGAGACCAATAGCAACGATATTTTGGTGTTGTAAATGTCCTGTTATTTATAAAATGTCCCTGTAATCATTATGAGCTATATTCTCTAAGTTCTAAATCATGTGTGTATGTGGGATGTGGAATACCTCCTCAGCAAAATTTTATCTGTAAAAATATATTTTTCTCACTATCTACAAAAGTTTTTATAGAAAACAAAATATATAATTTTCTACTTAGTAGATAGGGTTTTGAAAGGGACTGGCTTTCATCATCTGTTCAATGATAATAATATCCTTGGACTTATGATGGAACCCATTCAATTCGGAAATCTGCCGCCTAAGTAAAGAATGATACATTCTTTATAAAAGATTTATCTAACTCAGAGTTAATCTTATCTTTTGGCGTATGCTTTGCAAAGTGTGTTTTTGCCTCCTCATGATGGAGGACGAAACCTTTTCTGTTTACCAAAGAAGAACACTGACGATATAATGATTTATTAAAAAACTCATATTGCTCTCAATAAATATCTGCAGTAATGTTGTTAGACGGAAAAAAAATGATGAGTGCATTGAAAATAGTTTGGAATAAGAATGAAGGAAATTATTGGCCCCATATTAGGGACCAACTTCCTGCAAAATTATCGCTTGTCCTTTACTTATTACGATTTGCACTTATGCTCAAGTATCAAAAAGGGATATTTATGTCATTCATTTCTTTCTCTCCCACCGATTCACGCTTACCACACCTGTCCATGGACTTGACTTGGTACTTTCTACAGCTCTCATCTCAGCTTTCATTTACAATACATAATAATTAAACTGCATTACACGCACCTTTCATAAACCTAAATTCCAACACCTGTTTTTGGAACAGCGAATAAAGCACTCTACTCAACACTATACTGAGATTTGGAAAAGTTCTTTTGCAGTAAGTTTTTTTTCATCTTTGAGAGTTTTATGAGGGGGAGAAAAAGTTCAGTTTAAAACTTAAACTTATACTTTCCAAACACGTGGCATAAAAACGAAATTTCCATTGCACGCAGGTGTGTCTACTTCTATGTGAAAAGAAGAGATATCTGATCTCCTGCGCACGGGCACAACAAATCCGACATCGTCATGGTGCTCAACTTCACCCAGATTACAGTCCACTGAGTTGGGGAGGGGATAAATGATTGACCTCGTTCAGGCAGACATTAAATTGTCAAGAATTTGACTGTGAGAAAGCTTTTCCTAAGTATTCCAAAGCTCAAAATGAATACGCTTGCGAAGAACAAAATTTCGGTAACCCCGTCGTACAAGGTATTTAAGGAGAGCAGCAAGAGTTTCAGGTGCGTGGAAGGATATTACTCACCGACTGCATGCAAGAACAACGTCGGGAGCGTTGTATTCTCCTTCTCAAAACCTTGAAGAGTCATGACAATCGAATTCTCATTCTTTTTTCTAATGAATATAAATTCACAGTTAATATGGTTTCATAAAGTAGAGAGAACGCGTGGTGAGCTTCGGACAGAACTTGTCCGAAGTTCGCTTCATGTTCACCATGTAGCAAAACGGCCTATGTGTTGATGCTTGGTGTCGTGGCATCAAATGACATTAAGATGACACCGGTGTAATTCTAAGCCGGTTACAGGATTAGCGGCTCCGATTACAGGGACATCTTAGCCACGACATTCCTGCTTTGGGTGAGAAGAATAAAAAAAGAAGGCGCACTAAGTATTTCAGCAGAACGGTGACCACACCTACATGGCCAAGACCGTGCAAGGAGGGCAAAGCCTGCCAGGACTGCCACAGCAACATCGACGAGCTGTGAGTTCAATGTCAACCATGTGAGGATGAGCTTGAAGTAGAAGTTTGACCGAAACATGTGCGTGCCATTCAGGTTACGCCCGGAGCGTGGGCTTCTATTCACGGCCGCGCCACTTACCTGTGACCAAACTCTAAACAGTGAAAAGGAGTTATCGAGGATGGACAATGAAGGTATAATTTGAAAGTTGCTATCTTCTTGTGCTTCTTCATTTCATCTAGTTTTTAAGAAAGATTGGTTTTATATGCCAGGGGGGAGCTTCAGTCCTTTAAACATTCACTAAGTCTCATACACTATCTGATTCCGCTCGTCTCAGATTTTACTGCTCAAATCTCAGATGCACCTCTAATTTCCAAACTAAATCTGCCATAAGCCTTCGTTCAAATTCAGGAAACCATCACGTGTGGTAAAAACGTGTGTAACCTGGAGTTTGGTGGGTACGTATTTCTGTACATACCACTTAGTTTAAAGTCCACACTAAGGTTTTTTTCGTATTTTAATGAGGTTCTATGAGATATTCCATTCGTTCTCGCTTTTCTAGACAACATATAAGTCTACTCTCCACACCACAAAACAAACCTAGTAATCTTAAAGCAGATATTCACTAACCGACCAACCTATGGTCTAGGGTTGGTACCACACAAATGCCATTAGGAGTAGACCGGCTGAAATATCTCTGATACCTCTCAACCAACAAAAGACATCTAACCAATTCCTACCAGATTTGCAGCCATATGAAATTTCTCAGCACATGCCACGTATAAATGTCTAGCGGAATTCCTAGTTCTATTAAATTTTTACAGGAATTATGTAAAAAATGCGTCCTACATTATAGACCCAGTAAATGACCGCTTGAAGAAGACAGACAAATGCAGCAAATCCACGATTTAGCTGCCCACTTTTTAAACGCTACTTTGAGCAGGGAAAACACGAACGTTTAATAATCCACCCCCTCCTATATCTTTAATATGGCTAACTTTATTCGTTTTTATCAATAAATATTAGGCATTATTCTAACATTAACTAATTAAACCCAATATCTTTAGCACAAAAAAATTTGCTTTTATTTTATTGATAACTACATATTTTCAATGCGCTAAATTACAAAAGGGTAAGCACTTACGTTGCCCCGAAACTCATTTGTTAATTTGGCGTGTGTGGTCCTAATATAATTTATGAGTGGGCTTTTATCCACAACATAAATATGCTAAAAGAAACGCGATAAATTATAAAAGAATACCGGTACATGTGCATAATGTTTGGTAGATGTGATAATCTTTAGCAACTTATCTGAATTAACTGGTAACCTTACATAATTACCAATCTCCTCCTTATAGTAAATTAATTTCATTAAATTCATCAATTTACTGGTCTTTAAAACTGGTTATCAAATTTCCAAACGTGTTTTAAATGAAAGTTAATTAAGCGCTTAAAATTGATCCCTTTAGGAAGTAAGGTTGTCAGATGGCCACAAACCCCTGGATCATTCAAATAAGACTCCGAGATAAGATAAAATATCCTTTCCCTTCGATTTGTCCCAATTAATCTATTTATTGGTTTCACGTGAAACTTTTAACAACCCATGTATGGTAGACTCTGATATGGTTATATTTAAACATTTTTATATCACTCGTTAAATATAAAAGTGTTTATTTGACATAGAGTGATTTAAAATTTCTTATTTAAAATTTATTAGTTACGGTAATTATATTTGAATTTTATTAAAATTCTATATGGTGTATTTATAATGATATCGGTGGTTGAAGGGCGGAAAACTTCTTGCGGCCAAAGATTCACACTTGAATTTGCTCTTTCTAAGATCCTTGCTTGCGTCTTCTCATCGAGGTTGCGACGACCCTGTTAAGCAGATTTTCTGAATTATCGTGTAAAGTTCTCAATTATTTTTTACATTTGTTTTCAACTAGACTTAAAAGATTAACATTTCTAAGTCTTTCCTCTTAATTTAAATGTATAACTTTGATTATCATTTTTATTGAGTCCTTCTGTTTTTCTTAGTATTCAAGAATCGGCAAAAGATGCAAGGTGCTAATCTAAGACAGGTCAAACCAAGGAAGTTAATTGTTCAAAGCCAGAAGGCTTAAATAATGGTACCACTCAGGGTGTTTTTGTTTACTACAGCAACACAATAGTAGAAAATTATAATCTTGAATTTCGAAACTTATTTTACATTTAAAAATTAAAGTCTATGATAAAGTATTTAAATTTTAATCATTTCTTGCAAAATTAACACTACGTATATCATCATATAAATTGCAGGCGAAATTCGTGCCACCATTTGATGAATTTAATGGCATAGACAAGTTACTTCCAAGCACATAGCAATAAAGATGAAGAGAGGAAGATATTGGTAGGTTGTAATAAGTTGTAGAGTTTGAAAATCACTGTTTAATTCCATTGAATTTCGAGAATAAAATCGAAGTAGCCAAGGGGATATCTGTAATGGCGAAAATGAGCTGTGAATTGAAGTCCTGATTAAGGTAATCGAGATGAAGCAAGGATTGATTAAAAATTAGCTCCTCTGAGCGATAAAGACAAAATCTTGAGTGAAGAAAATACAAATTCAAGAGTAGCAAATTCATACGACTGAAAATTTTCAATATAATTAAAACTCATTTTACGGTTTTAAAAGAAGATGTTTTTCACTGGGACAATTCCGTGTTGGTCTAAAGATTACAGTGAAATTCCTTTACCCTCGAGATGCACATATTAAAATCGCAGTGAATCAATGGTGAGGATGTTGAAATGACTTTGAATAAAGGTGTCGAACTTTGTTGTTTTGGGGTTCAATGACAAATATTTATAGCCTCCTATGCCAAAACATTGATTGGCATATTTTTTTAAATGAATTCTTATTTTATGTGATACGAATGTAAATGATGGAAGAAAATGAATAATATATGTAATAATAAATGCAATATCATATTATTCGGAGAAATACCTGATTTGCAATATGACAAAAGAATTAATTGAAATAATATAATAAAGGACCAAAACAGAGAAATTTTAAGGTAGAATAAGTCTATCCTTAATTATAATAAATCGAAAACCGGGAAGCTCTTTGAATTTTAAGAGGTTTAGGTAATTATCATTTTTTTGTTAATTTTTCGGGTTATCGCTAAGTTTGCTCAAATTTCTCTACGCTGAGTTAGAAAGAAGATTACGTTTCCGTAGTTTTTTTGCCATCTTTGATTATTGGGAATATGGAAGAATTTTTATAAGTAGTTAGACATAAAGTTATGTACACGAGTTATTATTATTGAGAAGAAAATGATTGTTTGAGGTTTGATTAAATAAGAACATTGCAAGTCATAATACATAATATTTTCTAAAATAATAGATGCATTTGCTTTTAATATGTTTAAGTGAACATTTATTAGTAGTTATTAACAGTGAAACGAGAGAAGCGCACTAAGAATATTATTTAAAAGATACAATTATATTTTTTATTTCCTTCGTGATGTGTACTTTGTACTCGCTAGTAGACTACCAATTAGATTTTAATGTTGGTACGTTTGTAAACAGTCTGAGTAAAGACTGTATGTACCCTTTACTCGCAAGCATTGATATGATAAACCCGAGTAGAAAAGATACTATGAGATCATAATATGATGGTGTGGTTTCTTGGGTCAACCGTATTCCATTTTTGCAAAGAAAGAAGAAATAAAATTTAGAGGGATTCTTTTCCCCATATTTGAAAATAAAAGTATTCCGATGTACGAAAAGTATCGAGTTTCGTTAGGGAAAAACAATTGTATAAAGAGAAAGTACCTACAAACTACTTGTACCTACCCTCTGAATATTGAAGCAAAAAGTGCTCATTATTAACTTAAAGAAAATGTCCGCATGAGGAGCACAAACACTAGAAAGTCGAACGCATATCCATTTCTCTCATATTTACGAAAAATAGAAGTAGGAATTGGACATGTCATCACTCAGATAAAACCCATAGAAATGAATAAAGTGACAGTACAAATGCGTCACTGTAAAATTTTATCGACTTCCATACAATCCTGTGAAAAGAACTTTGAATGCGAGTAATTTAAATTAAAGTTGGTTCTTTATTATTTCTAAATTATTTTACTCCATTCCAGTCATTGCTCTAAACATTACAATGGTTTAACAGAACGCTAAGACGCTCATTTATCGCTCTTATGAAACCATCAGCACAAATAGGCCATGTGCTATGAAAGTATTTCCACAAACAATTCCATTCTCCAGAAGATTTGGCCTATTTAGTTCGGGCCTCTCGTGCGATCCAGCTATAACAGTTTTACTCCAGGCATTGTTTAGTTCCTGGAAATTGGGTGGCAATACCAATTACAATATAAGAACAGAGAAGGAATCCAATTCAACGAAAATTACCTTGAGAAAAGTTTTTATTATAATCCACTGATTTTGCGCTGAATTTTCGTATTTCCTGTGCTCAGGTGGGGAAGGGGGAAGGTGATTTTGCCGATCTTCAGGGGATTGGCAAAATCATTTAAGTAGATCTTGGCTGAAATGTAATACCAGTTTTTGTCACTGTTTCTTAACGTCTTTTGTGTGTTGTTGCCCTGGAAACAAAGAATCTCCTTAAAAATGTGGAAGATTCTTTGAAGGAAGTGATCAATTGGAATTCTTCAATTAATGGCATTTAAAATCCGCCATTATAGTGGCCTAGACATAAATTGTGGGGAAAGGATCCAGGATACTTAGTGTAATAATACTGTGCAAGTAATTGTAGAGCTTGCTCTAATTGCCCCGGTGGTTCTAACTCGCACAAATTTGGACTAGTTAACATGGTCGAAGAAACACGATAAAATTAAACTAGCATAAAAATAATTGAGGCCACCTAGCGTTGACAAGCGAAGCGCAAGTACTACTGAGGTGGGTAAGCAGGAAACTTTTCTCACTGATTCCAAGACCGAATATTGCTACTTCAAATACTAGGGCATATTTTTTTCTGGACAGGGGAATTCATCTTGAAAATTTTTTTATAAGTTTTCAAGTACTGGCCTTATACCCTCTGAGTTGCATCTTTTAGGATTTAAACAAGGGCATTAGCAAAGATATGATAATGTTAGTTGGCATTAGAAATTGCCTTTTGCAATTTGAAAATGCATAATGTGTAGTGGGGAAATTAACCAACGGAAATTTGTTGGTTATATATGGAACTTGATTAAACATTGAGAAGAAAGAGTATTAAGTTGGAGAGTAAGAAAACTTGTAGATTGTAATACTATCTTAACATCCTGACACTCGAATATTTACGCTATAAGTCTTTATACAAAAATTCTTATTCCTGGTCAATATCACCTCAGAATACTTTAAATACTTTATCTTATAGGGTGTTCAAGTGGTCACCAGTTGTATTTTCGGATGAAGATGGTGTCACCAGTTATGGGGTATATCAATATATATATATATATATATATATATATATATATATATATATATATATATATATATATATATATATATATATATATATATATATATATATATATGTATATATATATATATATATATATATATATATATATATATATATATATATATATATATATATTTATATATATATAAGTTATGCTGCTCATAGCCTCGCTGCATAACTGAAAGAATACACATATGTGTATAATAACGTTTATTTAAAAGAATACACATGTGTGTATAAAAACGTTGTATCTTTTGTATATATATGAATATAATTTCTCATAAACGGAGGTGCCATTGATTTCTGCTAAGTAGTTGATTCAGCATTCTTATTTCCGCCAAGTAGTTAATTCAGCATTTACCCCCTCCCCCTTTATAATCTACGGGCTACGTCATCGTCAGATTCTCAAAATTCCTTTAGTTCCGCCGGAAATCATGTATCGGGTATAAAAGACAAGCCCAACCCAAAGGAGTGTCTCAACTGGTCACCCGTTCGCTCGAAATCCTCAAGATAAATCCCCGATTAAATCCCGGTTAGAGTTTAGTCGAGTAACACTCTGATTTTAGTGTGAGTTACCCTACCCTAAGTTTCGAGGGTAACTGAGACTCCTTGCTGAGAAGTTCTCCGTCTTCTCACACCTCACCTTTCCCGCGTTATTACCATCAAAACTCCGTCCCTAGTACCATTGAACCTACCCAGCTTGTGCCAGTAGGATACGATTAAATCAAACTTGAGCAAGTAAATTCGAATAGAAGCCTGTCTCTTTATATCCATCCGCAAGCATCGCGACGACACCTGGAGTAACGAACGTCAAAGGAAAGGTAACGTCAAGTAGGTGACAGTGAAAGGACCTGTAATCAGGTACAAGTAGGACAAAGGTGTCCTAATCACAAGCACGAGTCTGCAGCTGGAGAAACCCAGGTCCATAGTAACCCAGTGACGCAACTACGAGGAGTTGCGCCATAACACATAGGAACATAGGGGCATAACTACAACGAGGGTAGTGTGCCGTAACATATATATATATATATATATATATATATGTTACTTTCAAGTGACGGGTGTCGTTGCTGTGATTTATTAATTTGAAACCAAAAAAGATTAATAATTTTGAGGTGTTATTTTGCTTGGCTGGGCTTATCGAGAGCTAAAGGCAAAGATAGACTTACTAAAATACACACTTTATTTTATAACGAAAATTATATTATAAGCGACGCGATTACCGAGCGTATTCGACGGGAGAATAGAATGTCTAAGCAGAAAAAGAACGCGAATACGGGATGAGGCGAGACCAGAATCAGTGATTACCCGGGAGCCTGAAAGCTAAGTAAGAATAGCAATGGGGCTCCGATTAATAATGATTCCCATTAGTCTGATCGAAATCTTTATTCTCCTCTTTTCCTATGCTGACTCTTCTTTATATGTATATGCTCGAAATACAGAGGGCGTGGCCAGAGGGACCCGCGTCTATATTCGTAGTCTCAACTCTCCACCCGATGAAGCATTTGATATGCTTCTCGCGGCATCGCCTCGTAAGCTCAGCCACTCTATTTATTCAATCTCCTAAGTTAACCTCCTTGTCTGATCATTTTGATCTGAGCCACGACTTGGGACGTCTATCAAACGGGGGTTCGAGCGCTTGGCCTTTGCTCTCTTTGTGTCTCATGGTTGGTCTCATGCTTAAACACAACTATATATGTACATTTACGCACCAATACAATATTGAGTCTCTACATTCCATTTTGTAAGGCATACTGGATAAAATAGGACAAATTCACGTCCACTTGGTGGAGGTGATTTTCCGGCCTATTTAATCCAGCACAAAGCATACTCATGGTGTAGTTCTCTCCTCTACAATCTCACCACTACATTTACACCAAACAGATCTCTTACGCACACGTTCCTCACTCTATTGATAATCCAGCACAAAGCATACTCATGGTGTAGTTCTCCCCTCCACAATCTCACCACTACATTTACACCAAACAGATCTCTTATGCACACGTTCCTCACTCTATTGATACTTCGTCAAACAACCATTAATGTGAATTGTCCCTTGGAACTTGACCCACTAGAAATCTTTTCTTCATCTTCCCTACAATAGACTTAATCCATTGTAACCCCTTTGGCACCAGCCATACTCTCATGCGCCCTACTGCCATATTTCACACTCAAACACTTAAAATTCACTAACGCTCCAGTGGCTTTTCTACCATTTAAACTCTTACGGTACCAAAGTGCCCCATCTGCACCGCTATCAGGTCCTCTGCACCCGGGAAACTTGAAGCTTTGGCCTTGGTCAAGGGTGGCACCGCTTATTCGGATATCACAGCCCGCCCCATTCTTCCTCACAGATTCCCATAAACAACATCCTTGGCTTCCTATAACCTCATTCCATCTGTCGCCAAACATTTAAATGCCACGTTTGCAAAATTATTTAGGTTTTGTCAATATGAATTTAACTTGTTTCCAACATCATCTCTTAATGTTAACAAAAGACCATACAAATGGATTTGTAATTCCCTAAACAACGGATAACACTCTACAAGTTTCAATGTCTAGACAAAAACATAGATCTCATGTGCATTTTATTATGAAGGTGAATGTGTTGAATTCGAATTTAATAAAAAAATTCCATCACGAAACATTTTCTTGTAAATCGCCTATTTAATATTTATGCAATTGATACCGATTTCTACGATACTATGAATATATTTCGCTCCCAAGGTCAGATTAAATGTGTCCATTGTAATTAATTATTTAATATATAATGAATCAGCATGTTTATTATTATTATATAATGTATTAAGATGCATTTTAGTATTTACTTCTTCGTTTGTAAGACGTCTCAGGTGTGTCACTTCAGGTTCCATCAGAAGTCAGCCAGCATAGCAGGGCTCCATTTTCCCTTATACTTGTTTTCCATCGACACTATATTTTGATGGAACCTCTCTACATGTTCATCACTCACATGTCTTGCATTCTTTGTGAAGAAGCACAGATGAGAATGATGAAAGTGTATCTCCAGTGACATATTGCATCTGCAAACTTGGTATCACTTAATTAGGTTTTTGACTATACGCAATCGCTCGTACCCTTGGTGCTCTCCCAGAAGTCCTTTGCAGTTGCATCCATTGTTGAACGAAGTCCTCATCAGCTATAAGTAGACGAATCTGAGGGCCCTCGAATATGCCGTCTTAAATCTTTGTATCAGTTCTTTTCGGAAAGATCGCTTTGAAGTACTAGAAACATGACTTTTTATGTTGCAATGCTTTGGTACATTGCTTAATTACGCCTAGTTTTATATGTAGTGTTGGTAAAATGATTTTCTCCTTGTTAACTAGTGGCCCATGAATTGCATTATGGCATCCAGGCGTCATAGTTCCCCGAAGTGACCATTCTGGGCGCACAAATGTTCTCTCCCACTTGCAAAGGAAGTATATATACTTGGTGTATCTAGTTGGTAGCCTATTATTAGGGCTACTACATCCAAGTTCGCAAAACAAGCCATTCCTGCTCCTTGTAACTTACGCGGTCTAGAATAAAAGTAAGGTTCTTTTATTTCTCTCTCAAAATGACTTAGCGAGCAGCTAGAACTGAAAGCATGGTGTTTCCAATGTGCTCGAGAACCACTTTTATGCTGTAAAGGGATGCGTCTATGAATAAGCTCCACTCATTTGATTTATAGGTCAGCTCAAGGGAAAGGAATAGACCTCTGAAATAATTACACTAAGTCAAGTTGTTTTCAAAAGTCAATAATTGCTGTAGTTCTTCAGAACGTTTCCTAAACACTGTAATTCGAGTCCATTGTTGCAGACGGAAGGCCATGAGTTTACTCTGTTACTTAGTAATTGTTATATCACGAACTAGATCAGTGAGATCCGGTTGGATGATAAGGTGTTGTTACTTGTCAGATTCAAGCTGTGCCACATATGGTGTGTCTTGTGATTCTGAATAGTCTGAGTCACTCGTGTCATCCCTTAGTAGTTCAGAGGGCTGCTGTGGTACAGAAAGAGCACTTAAATGTCGAACTGGGCGAACCACAGACTGAATATCTCAATACATCATAGATTTATTGCCTTTTCTGTTGTGACCTGTAGTGAAATAAAATAAAATAAGACTAAAATTGCATATTACTGGCTTTGATTACTTGCAGAGATAGTAGAAGTACAACATAGTATGTATTTTGATCTTTTTAATTGGTACATCCTTTGGAAATATATAAGAGACCAAGAAATCAAACACATTGAATACCCACCTTTAATATCTGTTAAACAGAAGTAGCAATCCGTTGAATGGTCCTTTGTCTCCCTCCATATCAATGGTATGCCAGCCATGAGGCCGGCCCTTTGTCTTTCACCTAGGAAGAAAGAGAACTTGTACACCTGACACAACATATGTGAGGTGCCCGATGTTTCTCTTGGTGACCCACTTTAGATCAAAAGTACAGCACATAAAGTTTCTTCACATGTTTAGTCAACCGTCTCTTGTATTGTCTTAATGTAACTGATCCACCTATAAAACAGAAAGTGTCTGGAGAATTTTTGTATTCTCTAGGCAATTTAGCTCCTTCTCTTGTAAAGAAAAAACACTGTACTATGTGAAAAATACTATAAATAGTAATAGCAATAAATATTAACCAAAATGTAAAAAAAAAGAAGCATTTATTGTAAGTGAGAAATTTATCAATCGTTACTTAAGAGTTACCACGGATTTGGACCCATATAACTAAAGAGATATTGATTATACTTTCATAAATTTCATAGGTTAGGTTGACAAATACCTTAGAAACACCCCTTTAAAATTATATCAAAATCCGTTTCTAATGTTTAGAGTTGTCAATTTTGGCCCTATCGTGTCATTCAATCCCTACGTAACCATCAGTGTATTTATCGTAAGTAAGATGGTAATTTAGGAAAAACCGGAGAGTTGCAGAAGGAGAAGGATGTTATATTCGTGATTTATGCAAAAAATACCCATAGAAAAGATTATTTTCATTTCCGTTTTTTCATTCTTGTACAGTGTATTTAATCAGAATTATCAAACTCAGGAGAATGTGAAGTATGAACCAATATTTCCCCACCGAGTTTCTCCAAGAGATCTTTCCTCATTCGAGCTAAGTGAGGACGGGCGTTATCGTGATGGAGGCTGAGACCCATTCTGGTGAGGAAAATAGGGTCATCTTTAGCCCAAAGTGACTTTGACAAAAACGAAATGGATTGAACGAAAGATTATAATTAATTGTTTGATTCTATTCTAACAGTGCGTAATTGACAATTACTTCAATATCCGATCATACACTCAAGATGATCTTTTTTGGGTAAAGTGCTCCTTTCGGTTGTTGATAAAATATACTTCCTCGACTGATCCACTAACTGAGTCGTTTACCATTATGATAAAGGACTCAGTTTTTATCGCCACTAAAAGGACTGTCCCAAAATGGTCTCTGGAGGTGTCGTGAAAGCAATGACTCACAAGATCCGTTCCAATCCCTTTCAATCCCCGCTTCGGAAACAGTAAAAGCATCTCATGCACCTTCATTCATTTATATCACTATCCTCCTAACTGGTCTGTAGTTGCATCGATTTCTTTATAAACTTCCTAGAGTAAACCATGTCTAATGGTAGCTTAAAATTAGGGTGGATAGATGTGAATATCGAAAAAGAGTATGAACAATATTTTCCTAATCTGAAAGATAAAGGTATATATTATGCATGGAATCATTCCTAAATGATTACAAGAGGCACTACTTTAATAAATGGTCTCTAAAACTTTATTCTATTAAATGGGATATTACTTTCATTACAAGCTGATAAAACTAGAATATTGATACTATTTTTATGTCACGCATAAGAATATATTTAATACTTGCCCCGAATAAAAGCAATATTTTCATGTTTTATTTCGAGCAACAAGGGAGCAACGAGCATTGGTCAGATATTAATCCCGTTGTGGAAAAAAGCATTTTCTGCTGTAAATCGATGCAATAAAGGAGGTTATCCACTTACTAAAACATTAAGTTCAGTCAGTTCTTTAGAAAGATCAGGAATATCACTACATTATAAAAAATCGATGAAGATTAAAAATATATCTTGTAAATCGTTAGAACACTTCAATAAATGGATATTTGAACCTCTTTGGCCAATATTTTTTCCCAGAACCGAGAAGTTAAAAGCTCTTTCTATTGTTTTATTAAACGTATGTTACGAGCCAAATAATTTCGCTTAGGTTTATTTGTTTGTTTTAGAGACAAATCTGTCTCTTTTGGCTCGTATCGGTCATCTGTAGAAAGTTTTGCATTAGAAATTAATATTTCAGCAGGTAGTTTAGGAGTTTGAATTGTAGATGAGTGAAATACTCGGCGAATAGCAGTGAAAATGCGATAGACCGTATGACATACTTGGTAGATTTGCTTGGTATTAAAAGGAATATATATTTATGAATTGATAATTTATTATATTGAATTGCTGTAATTATTCTAAAACTAAATTTTATATAGCAAAATTATGTAGATAAACAAAAGCATGAATATTAAATGTGAGTATCCAATAAACAGTAAAAACACGCCAAAAGCATCGGCACTCGAATTTTAAATTCTTCACTTTTCCTTTTGGACCATTTTGACTGCATTACAACATGTTGTAAAAGATATATGCGGGGACAATTCTTCTTGGTGGTTTTTTAGCTTATTTGTTCGTTTCAGTCTCTTTCCTTTCTTTAGTGTTATCTTTTTGAGAATTACTTGGGAGATGCTTCTATATTTCTTTTTTTAATTGTTTCATTTAAAATTAGGATCTTTTTATGTTTGGTTGAAATGAAGGTTGAAGGCGCCATGTACGGACTAAGGTTCACATCAAGTCCATACATGAATTGTAATAGGCATAATTGAGTTATAAATTGGAATAAAATGAAATAGGCCAAAGTTCATGAATTTTTGAGTAGGGGAGAGACATGAAATAGAAGAATATTTTAAAGCTTTGTCTTACAAGTAAAGAAGCAGTCATCAAAAACACCACACTTAGTTTTCCAATGGCTACACAATAAGCATGCAACTCAGAATTCCTTCTGAGCATGAAAAGGGTGATCTAGTAGTAGAGCAACACATGCATTTACCTCATGATACCATAGAACATAGTAATAACTGTAGGGCACGGGGGTCATTTTGTAGATTCTTAGTCTTGGACAGTTTTTAGACAAACCAAGTCAAAACAAATTCAGCGCGAAAATTGGCTGTTGAAAGACATTTAAAAGGCATGCCAAATAAACAGAATTATCGGGTGTGGTACACTCACTACATACATAAACCAAATAATTACTTTCAAAAACGTTTGCTCTGCCCAAAGATTACAGTATTGTGTGTAATAAGTTGAAATAGGATTTCTAGACCCTATTTCTTTGAGGACCCTGAAACAGGACAAGCTCAGTCAAATAACGCTGAAAGATATATATATTTATACTTGTACATAATCAAAAGCACTTAAGCTAAAAGTACATATCTGAAGAATGGTTTCAGCAAGATGGCCACCGTGACTTGATTGAAGGCTCGATTTCCACAACGACTAATATCGCATAAGACAAATTTCCACTTCTCGGCGACGTCGCCTGACTTGTCTGTCACCTTTAGACTACTTTTATGGACTTTTGTAAAAGAAATACTATTTTGAGCTTTGTGAGGGTATGGAACGTACATACTCACATGCCGCCAGACAATCGTGGGAACAAAAGAAATTTGTCGTTTGAGTTGACCTTCGTCTCCTCTCTCTCTCTCCCCACCCATTCCCAACTGGCGACAGGAAGTCGGACGAAGGAACGCCTATCTCACAAAGAAGCTTAAATCTTAATTGTATTCTTTATGATAGGATGGAGATTTTCCAGAAGGCGCTGCAATAAGCAAATTGTCGTGAATTGAATCTCTCTCTCGATTTTCCACAATCCTCGGTATAAATAATATCGCCGTCCATCTCTCTAGAGCAGTGTCCCAAATCTACTCGCGTAATCCTCACGTTGAACGAGAGTCGTTGCCGTAACGTATCGACTACCAGCGTGCCGACGAGTCAACTTGGTCGCTGTCTTAAAATTGTTCCTGGAGGTAAATCCCGCCCCGCAGAATCTGTGACTAGAAGAGTATGCTCTGTTGCTCAACGTAACTTGAGTAAGAAAAGGAACATTCAAATAGTTACTGAAAGTTACTATTTGTTAGTGTCACATCCATTTAGGAGTGAACTAACCGGAACTGCAGCCACCAGCCCCGAACCCGTCGTCTTATCTCCCCTCTCCCCGAGAACTCGAGTTAACGCCACCCGAACCACCCCGTTTGGACCTGAGTAGTCGTCTCTCCAATCCATCACCATTAATGGTAATCTGTAAACCCAGTGTCCCTCTATTCTTAAATTACCTATTGAATTAACAGTGATTGGTACTCCCATTAAGTCATTATAAATCTAGACGCTTAACGTCAGTATTTAATATTTAATCCTTAATTTTGCCCGTTTAACTATTGCTAATTATTATATTTGTGTAAAGTAAAGTTTATTTTGAGTACGTGTGTTTATTTGTAGGCTCCCCCCTTTTGAGGTACCCTTGGCAAAACTTTAATTAAGTATCCCTTCGGCTAATTCATTCAAGCTGTATTTTACACTCTTAGAATTTAACAATCACAAACCTCCCCCCAGTAACAAGTGGGACTTTTATAGTGAGAATCCTGGCTACAGCACTACACGCCTGTAACCAGCTTTGGCACGTTCTGTAGGAATTAAAACCTACTTAATAAATATATATATATATATATATATATATATATATATATATATATATGATCGTAGGATTAAGTCATAGGGTCAATACCACCGACTTAAACAATAGCGGTGTGTCCAGATCAAGGACTAGAGTAATTATTGGACCAGACTATGAGCAATTCTACGACAAGCTTCATCATGTGATATCGCAGAACTGAACATTGATAAGTGCATAGAGTCCGGTGGTGGTTTTCGCTTCGTCACGTTCCTCCCACATTTACCGCGTATAACCTCAAGGATTCCCTTTGCTCTAGAACTTGCATAATTGTAAAATCATTTCTTAATTAATTATCCATTGATTCAAACTGAATTAATAGTGTTAATCATCTTATCAGTGAACCGTCAATATTTAATTGCATTGCCATTTAACTCGCCCTATATGTATATGTAATCTTTGGTCCTATTAAAGTATATTTTTGTAGCCGTGTTTGAATATTCCTTGGCCTAGCAACTGTGTATTTAAAACACTCTTAGAGCCATCCCCAGGTGGAGCTATAAATTTGATCGGCCAGTAGGCCAGTGTGCGTATAACCGCATAAACCTGATCATACATACCACGACACTCGGTCTCGAGCTTGAAAATGAGACCGGGAGCGCCGGGATTCTTTACAATAGAAATCATCTGATAGTCTCATATGTTAATGGACAAATTCTCGTAAATAATTTTAAACTAAGAAATTCATCTCATTTCCCTAATTAAGCCTTTACATTTTTTAGGAATCCTCGTACATTAATCCTTTATACGGCGATTGATATATTTCTAAAAAAAAATATTTCTCGCTCATCTTTGAGTCTATGTTCAGATATTAAAATAAAATCTGGATCAACTTAATAAAATATATTTTCGTACACTGTATATTTTTCTCTCCAAACTGCCGTTCTTAATTGAATTATTCATAGTTAATTGTTTTCATTTTTCGCGTTGGTCACGCATTTGAGCCTCCTGCAATTTATTCTCTGGCGTGCTGATCTATTAATTCCTTTCATATTTCCTTTGATCCCTTTAGTTATTATCGCGATCATCTTCGGGGACATTGGAGCCTTGAGGGTTATCTGAGGCAGAGATTCCCATCTGTTTAAACATTTTGTGGCTCAAATTTGGTCTGAGCAGGTATTAGGGGTTGTTTCCGTGTCTTTACCTCTGATTTAGGTTTCTTCTTATTGTTTGAGGATTTCCTCTTCTACGACCTCTGATTATGAGAAACAAATACGTCTGTTTGTATGTCCGCCTTCATCTTTTTCACTCTCGTATTTGATATACTTTGAATTGTACATTTGAATTTGCTTCTTCTCTGATTACTTAGTAGTGCTAGATCATTCTCCGACATTACTCAATTTAAGATTTTTTATTATCGACGAGATGATCAATGTTTCAAATATGGGTAGATAAACTTCATGTCAGAATTTTCACTTACTTGGAAGGGTCAATCTCCAGCCGGGTTATTTGTGGCGTTTTCTTGATTGATTTACAGAAACTTTCATATTATTTACCTCAGAGTAAGGCCTTTCATTGCAGTTTAGGACATATAAAAGCTTCCATGGCCTACATTATGTATAATAAAGGCATTTCTTGGTGCTATCCTTGCATTCTCACCGCGGTATGTTTCAATAGAACATTTAAGCCATTGTAGTTTCTCTCTATCTGGGTAATCAGCAGAGGTATGTGTATTCACTTCGGAATAAATAAATAACACCTAAATGTTGACTTGATTATTCCCTTCGCTATTCTTTAAGAGGATTATCATGCTGTATAGTAAGATTCCAGTTTACTTGATTTTGTATGACATGTTATAAGATATATTTTTAACTGGATGCAAGTAGAACAAAGTTTATTTATGGCACTCTTATTTAGCAAGAATGTTATTTTCATTGCATAAAATTATGAATATGTTGACGCTTATTTCATTTAAATATCGCAATTCTATCGCGTTTTAGTCTATTTCATTTAATTTTAATTAAATTAAGCACTGCTCTTTCGCCAAATAATCTTTAGAAAACTCAAAAACTCACTATTTCGAATGTAAAATTCGGTCTTCTCCAAGAACCAAGAAAATTCCACAAGTAAAATTGAAAATGTGAAGGAAATTCTTTGGCATGTATAGATGAAACCCCTAAAATTGAATATGAGGGTTCTTTTCCAAATTTGAAAAGGCACTGGCAGATGTCCCTTGCGAGTATTCGGGATTATTTTAAAGGAAATGATCTGATTTTAGAATAAGTATTAAATCTAAATCAATGCAGTTCGAATATACTATTAGCAAATTTGTAGATACATAATGCAATGAAGTGAGTTCCTGGTGAACATTATTTATTAACTTATCTTATTTTGAGAGTTTGGTGTTCAAGAAGAAACACGGATTGACGGAAGTTTAGAATTTATTACTTACCAAATATTAACATATAATTAAAGAAATAATAAGGAAGAAATAGTCACATCCCCTTCCGTCTCGAAATTCAAAAAAAGTAAACGTTTTGTAAAATATTGTAAAACAAATTTTATACTCAAGCTACCATTTTTATGCCTTTAGAAATTAAAAAAATATTAACTCGAGACTATTTATATATGTTCCTTATTTTGTGTTTTATTATCTCAACCCTATTCAGGAGCGCCACCCTTAGGACTCACCACTTGTCCAGTGGTATAAGTGGCGTTATCGAAGAAGGTTGAGGAACTCCGGCACACATTTCTAGCCGATTAGAATGGTTATTACGATTGCAATTACCTAGCTGCATTTACCTGGACATTATATTTTCCTTAAATAATACATTATATATATATATATATATATATATATATATATATATATATATATATATATATATATATATATATATATATATATATATATATATATATGCTGCGCCAACCACAAAAGGTTGATAGATTTCTGTAATACAAAGTAGGGATTCGTTCCTTTGAAAATATCTACAATCCTCTGTCATAGTTTCATTTGAGAGGTGGTCTTTGAGTATGCAAACGAAAAGGTTTATTTAGAGAGAAAGCATTTGATAAAGTCTCGGAAAGAGGTTTGCAGTATAAGAGTCTAAATATAGGAATGAATAACTACCTTGAAAGAATATCATGCGATTGCGTAGTGGAAAGATACGCTTAGATAGACCCGGGAAATTACCAAGTTAAAAGATTCAAGCTTTAAGCGGACCTCGCTCAGGGAGGGTACTTAAGTCCTTCGCTATACGCTGTGTATACCTCGTACATTTCCTCACCTAGGAGTGAGGTCTGCGTAAACAGTAACCATAAAATACGCGGAAGACTTCACTAAATAAATCCCCTGTGTTTATGAGAAAACACAGAAGCAGTCCAGAATAACGGCCACATAAATTACAAATCGAAATAATTAGGTGCTTAAATAGAAAATTAAGACCAAGGAAGTTAAATTTAAAATTATACCCATGTATCGTAAAAAGCTATCCAAGGTCTACGTGGAGGGAGAACTAAACAGGTATAAAGGAGAAGGCAAGATTTTATGCCTAGCCGTTACTAAAAATAGTTACAAGTAGCAGGTAGGCATCATAAACGCATAACGAGGGCACGTGTCTTCGCGGAAAGCTACGTTTTACACTGATTACAAAAGTACACTCAGTTTATTCATAATTTCTATGGGAAAAACAGTTTATTCTCCTAAAAGTGAATCTTAGGCAGAATAAAATTTGACATCAGCTCTATGCAACCTGCTACGGTGGTAATAAACTCACTCTCTCAGTGATACGAATAATATCTTTCGATTTATATTCTATTGCGGTAGATATTTTCCGATGTATCTATATAGTCAAGTGTTTCAGCCTCCTGTCCTTATTTATAAACGAAACTACCCAAGGAAGGATTAATGTTGTGCAAACTAGCATTTCTGGGAGAAAGAATTAGGCTAATTTCCAGTACATTGCATTAGTTTTAATCATGTTTGCGCGTTTAACTGCAAATTTTGATCAAAACGAGGAATAAATATGTACTAAATAATTGTCGATGAGCACTCGATAGTTCGAGAAAAATAGATTTGAGTAGATGGAAATAAAAATTGATTTCGGAAGCACTCATCCTGCTGTGTATAATCGAATTTTATTTCCAATGGATATTTTGGCTCATCATAATATATATATTTATAATATATATATATATATATATATATATATATATATATATATATATATATATATATATATATATATATATTGCTCACCGATAAAGAATATTAAAAATAATTAGGTTAAGACTATGTAGGTAAATCAAAGATTAGAAAATAACTCAGGATTTTTAAAGGCAAGAGAATCAAATTATCACTCTAATATAACCACTATTGACACGAAAAAAACAACAAAAGAACAAAACAAAAGTAAATAATTGGCAAGGTTGGTTGTAACATGGCTTAATATATCTTTTTCTTTTTTTCAAATTTTGACTCTTCAATCTATAGATTAAAGTTAGCATGGCTCGTGCTTTGTTTATTCTTCCGGTGACCCTTTTTTAGTAACTGTAAGGCCTAAAACCTTGCCTTCCCCGTTATAGCTGTATCGTTCTCCATCCACGTAGACGTCGGATAGCTTTTTACGATACATCGGAATAATTTTAAATTTATCTTTGTTGGTCTTAATTTTTCATTTATGCTCGTAATCATTTATTTTTTAAATTTATGTGGCCGTTATGCTGGACTGCTCAGGTGGGTTCTCATAAACATATGACATTTATTGAGTCAAGTCTTCCGCATATTGTATGTTTACACAGACCTCGTTCCTCGGTGAGAGGAATGTTCGAGGTATACACGTATTATAGAGAAGTACTTGAACACCTTCCCTGAACGAGGCTCGCTTTAATCTTAAATCTCAATTTCCACTCCCTATGTAAGTGTAACTTTCCAATACGTAATCTGATCATTTTCTTTTTAGGGAGTTATTCATTCCTAGATTTACACACTTATACTGCATACCCCTTTGCCAGACTTTATGGAATGCTTTCGATACGTTCCGGCATAGTATATCTATGCTGCCTTTTTTTCCCCCTCAATTTGCTTATTTTCTCCGAGATCACAGCGAGGATCATTTCAATATTTCTGTTCTATGTGAATCCTAGTTGTTGGTTGTTTCTTGAATTGTTTTCAGTAAGATATTCATTTAATTATTGGTTCATGATTTTTTCACTGCCCGATGAAGTCGAGAATGGATATTGGTCTAAAGTTTTTGACCCCCGAAGATGGTTTTCCAGGCTTCATTATGAACATCATTTTTACAATCTTTAACTCATCGGGGATCCATGATTAGACAGGCGTTTAACACGTTCCTAGTTCCTTCGATATATTATTTTGTGCTTCTATATCATTTTTCCTGCTGAGTCCAAATTTTGTAGGGGCCTTTTGTTTAAAATTGGAGATGGTGTTCTTTAATTCCTCGATTGAGATTTCGGCGTTAAATCCTTCGTTCGCATTCCGTTCCTCTTCTACGTAGTGATATGGATAATTTCTCTTAATTCGTGCTTTTAATTCGTCAATTATGTGATTTTCGAATTCTAAGTCATAATTTTCATTTTCTTTTTCGTTGATGCTGAATACTTCTTTCTAGTGTTCTCTGAATAATTTCTCAATCTCGTATTTTTCTTCGATTAAGTTTCCATTTCTGTCCTTAGTCTTTATTTTTTGTTTTCTTTTAGTAATTCTCATTCGTCTTATGTTTTCCCCAAATTCTCGGAGCATTAGCTCGTTGTCAGTATTTTGAACGGCTATGCCCCAGTATTCTCTTTGTTTGTCCGTTATGATGCCTAGTAGTTTCCTCCTTTTCATTTTCAGATTACGGTATTAAGCCCTTGTTATTCCATTTGTTATAATGTCCTCATTTACCGCTCTTATTTCGGCATTCTTAGTCTTCATCTCGTCTGTCTATTTAAGTATTTAATTGTTTTATAGGTGCTTCTGGGTATCGAGTTTTCAGCGCCGGTTTGTATTCGCGTCCTTATTTTTTCTAGCTCATTGTCTATTTATTCTAATGTAGCTTTATTTAGTCCGTTTGGTAGGTAGTTGTTTAGTTCTTGTATGTATTGTTCCTAGTCGGCTGTGTGGTATGCCTTCCATTGTTTAGCAGGTATCTGTATTGGCTGCTGGTTTACGGTGAGTAGTGTTGCTGTAAGGTCACTGGGGATAACATCTACAGGTTCTCTTTGCTAGTTAAATGGTATATTATAGTTGACAAGGCAAATTTATGGTATTGTTGCTGTTCTGATTTGAACTAGAGTCTGATAATCTGGCCCCAATCGTGTGATTATCCATCTCTCTGCATGCTTGTAGGTCTTGCCCGTTTGTTTTTTGTTTCTATATCCTGTATTCGCGTATCTTGCGTTCAGATCACTTAGAAATAAGGTTGGGAGTCAATTATTAATTGTCTCACGAGGTTATTTATAGGGAGTTCCCGGCGCCTTAGTGGTTGATAGCCTGTAGAATTCCATTTTAATTCCATTATAACTTCGAGTGGGAGGTAAAATTCGCTAAGTCCATGTTTCATCATGTATTATAATCCTCTTTAAATAGCTATTGCTGCTCCATCGTGTTGTTCGTTTGAATGGGTAATTGCTATTAGTCATAGTTCCATATTTTTAGTTTGATGGTCTCAGGTTCAATTCCTGGATCTGAAATTAAAATTATGTCCAGATCTATGATTCCATGTGTATTTTCCTTATCCTTTGAACTATTGTTATTTCTTTTTAGTCTTCTTAATTTTCTATTTTCCATTTGTATGTTGCTTCTTTTATGGGAGAGAAGAGTTTTTACGTTAATCTGTAACTTTTTCGCAAAATTCTTTTTTTCTTTTCCGTCTGAGCTGAGATTTGTCTTTTGTCCGCTTCACATTTGCCTGCTGCTGTTTCAGACGGCTTGTCACAAGTTTCATTATCCCTGGTCGATTTGTTTTTTTGTTATTTTGTTTTTCTTGTGGGTCTAGTCAGTGCTACTCTCTGATTCAGTTTTCTCGTTCTCTGTGTCTTCCTTCTTGTTCTGATTCGCTTTAATCTCTGGTTATAGTACAGGAATAATGGGTTGTGCTAACATGAGTGATGATATCTTCAGCAATTATTCATTACAATTCTTTATCCACCTTCTCTCTTAGAGCATAGGGTAACGTTCGGGTCTTAAAGAAGAAATATTCAAAGAATATTCTCTTCAATTTTAATTTGAATCAAGATTATTTAAAAAAAAAAATAGCTTTGTAAATTGTTCTCTTCATTTGCATGATAAACAATATAAGGGTGAAGAGCACTTACTTCTAAACTGAGCAGAAAAGTTTTGGAGGTGTCAACTGAACTTTCAAGGAAAAGAATAAACCGATAATTTTCGGAGTGATGAAAAGTAATTCATTATTCAAGTTTCCAGCAATCTTGTTTAGAAGACAAAGGTCATTAAAGTTCAAACTTAATTATAGAATCGTTACAAGATTAAAGTTCAATTTTTTTGGAAAACAATCCTTTTTTGGAAGAATAATATAGCAAGACATAAAATTTTAACTAAATTAAAGAACTTTCATCTGGTAATTTAGAATATATCTCCATAATTAGTTATCGCCTCTACTCTACCTCTCCTCCGGGATATAGGCGGCCCCTAGTAACGCCACCACGCTCAATGAGTGGGTCCAAAGTTCCTTAAGAAAGATGTTGTATGTATTGCGTTCTTGTGTGAGTTTTGAGCTGTCTACAATTAAGTGTCTGATGATGTCTTGGATTTGGTTGCATCTGGTATGTATTGGTGTCGAGAAAAGGTTTTTACTGTGTTTCTATTTTATAGTATAGTGGAGTAGAATGGCCTGAGCTGAGTTTAGAAAGGATTACACCTCTGATGATAAAAAGGGGAGGGTTTAGTTTAGGATGATGTTTAGTAGTAGTGTTGAGGTATCTTTGAGTGAAGGTCGATGTAAAGGCTATCGAGGAACCCGGTTTACACGGCCCAAAAGAAATACACACATAAAATTTATAGAAGACAAGGCATCTAAGGGTCTACCTTAAATTCACCAGAAATTATCAGGACAGTGCTAAATTACGAGCTATCCGCAAGGGGTTAAATAAATACACACACGAAAGTATTTACACTATTATTTACAACAAAGTTAAAATGAAATAAATTAACTATAAAAAAATTATACGGGGGTCATCAAACAAAAAGAAAAGTCACAAATGCTTATCACCATCGAACGACCACAAGTTGTTTTTATCAAAAAGATATTCGCGCATAAAAAATTGGGTTTATGAATAAGTTGTTTAAAGCCGAAACGACACAGGCCGTTGAAGATGAAAATTGGCTTCGCTACTCTAGTGACAGGTGTTCTCGGAATAACCTTCCTCTCTTACGTCCCTTAGTCGAAGGCCCAAAATTTACATGAATAACACTTATAACACTTAATTAATTTAAAGGGGACGTAAGAAGAAAGAGATACTCCAAAATACCTGATACCCGAGCAGTGAAGCATTAACCCACGTCAAGAACCCAGGCGAAAGAGGCTCGGCGATGATGAGGGAATTCGACCCCAAGTCCACAGGGGTAAATGCGATGACGGTGTTTGGAGAGAAACCCACAGAAGGCGATATCGGGCGAAAGGCGTCGAGAGTACGGGGAACGATGATTCAAAGGCCCAACGATCCGAGAGAAGGAATTCGAAATGACAGAATTCCACAAAGAGGAGATTGCGAGGTGACTGGGGAAGAACTTTAACGTACCTAGTGTGAATGGAATCACAAGGAGAACAATTGCAAACGTAACTGGAAGAGCACAAATTGATACAGCTGGCAGAGGATCAGCGACAACGATGGCAGGAATCAATGGCAGAAAATCATCGCTGCGTGAAGGAATCCAGTACGGGTCTCCAAAAAATTAAAAACATCGAAGTAAGTGACGGACAATGATTCAGCGGAGCAATCAGGCAGAATCCTCACAATAGAATAAATTAAAAGGCCTCACGGCCCCATTTATATCCTTCAGTCCGAAAGGGGGAAAGGGAAATGGGGCACAAAGGGGAGGGGGCAGTTTCTTCCCCTACGCAAATTAGACTGGTAAGTTAAAGAAGTTTAGGCCAAAATGGTAGCCTCGAAGCGGGTCGAGCTGCGATAAACACAGTGAGCTATGATGAGAAAGGAAAATCATGGGAATCCGAGGGCCTACCCTTTAAATTAGAGTAGGAAAGAATCATCATTTGAGATAAGCGCAACTTTCACACTCGAATAGCAATAATTCTTTTATAGGCTATTAAGGTTTGTATTTTCGACATAATTGGAACTTATCCTAACTTCACCACATCCCGAAAAAATTCTACAAAAAACTCTCTACTTGGCATTGTCTCATTTGTTTTTTACATAAACTTTTAGTTTATAGAAATTTTCTCTTGCTCTCAATTTTCTTTTTGTCAACAGTTTGTGTATCAAGATATATATTTATCTTTAAACTAAAACCTAATTAAAAAGTAGAAAATCAAGGCTAAAAAACATCTTGGCAACTTGTGTACTATATTTATACTGTTAGATTAAACCTTCGCACATCAAAACGACTTAGATTCGTACGAGTATATCAATCCTTCATTGCAATTTTTTTTACCATCATTTTCTGATTTGATTTATGCATAGAAATGACATAGAAAATCTTGCCTTGGGCCTCGTCAAAAAATAGAAGTGAATTTGGATTCCTTTTGTATGAATCCATTTCCCTCGCATTTAATCCAACCTTTTCTCGACCGATTAAAGCAGTGATGAAATAAGAAAATGTATTTTAAAAGTATTTCAAATCTGATTCAAAGTTTTATATTTATAGCTTTAAAAATATGAGGCAGGAAATTGTAACTCTTCCATAAAAGATGGCAAAAGCCAAGCTCAAATCCCCAAAATGGCATTAAATTTAAATGTCTTGCACAAGGAAGATAAAGCTGTTCGAGGGACGTCAGGAGCAAAATTGTTTTTCAGCCCAAATTTATTTTTAAATCACGTGTAGAAGAGGGGAAATGTTTTACATAAATTTTGAAGCACAGATTGCACATAGTTATTTTAACATATGGTCTTAAATATGGTCGTAATATTTTCGAATTAAAGGTAATATAAATGTAGCCAATTTGAAACCGGTACTATTTTAAACAGATAGTCTATCCTAATAACCATTAGAACTAAGAGTCAAACAAATTGTGGTTCGTTTCAGACGGTAGAAGGATACATAGACGATCGCTGAGCGAAAATCTCCCTCTCTCTCCTTCAGACTCTTTCCAAATTGATGCAACGAATAAGAAAAATCATTTAAAGAAACGAAATTGCGTCACTAATTGGGAAGAAACAATTGATAGCAGTTAAAGGGAACATGACGCACATTTCCAATTTTGGCACAAACGCGATAAAGAAAACTAAGATTGGTCCAAAATAAAAAAAAAGGAAATTCAATTTATTATTAAAATTTCTACCACAAATTTACGTGCAATTTAAGTATATTATTAACCACCCTTACTACAAAATTACTTAAATTGGGCAGTCCTTATTCGCGACTAATGTGTCCATTTATGAACTCAGACCTTTATAAAGGACATATATTTAAAATACAATAAATAAGCATTTTTTCCCACGAAAATATTAGCCTCATGGTTTTTTTTGAAGGAATTTCAGTGGAATAAAATGATCGTTAATTTAAAACCTTTTGGTATCTATTGCAAATTGAAATATCATTTATTCTACTACTACTATTACAATTACTCTACCTCTCTTTCTACTACTACTACTAATGATAATAATATTAGAGGTTTTATATCTTGCCCTTCAAATCCTAGAATCCTTTGCATCGACGAGCAAAGAAGCTTCAGAAAGGATTGTTTTCCTCAGTTCACTTGAAAGCCTCGGGTGAGGAAGAGGGGCGTAAGCCCGGAGAAGACCATTCGACGGCTTAGAAGTGAGGACAGAGAAGGCAAAATTACCCGCGGATGAGAGGTGAGTGGGAGGAACCGAAAGCAGGAGGGCAATCCGAAGGCAATGGTGCTTTGTTTGTTTGGACACAGAGAGTGTGGAGGACAGGTGAGGTTGAGTTGAGGTGTTTAGGAGTTCAAATGTGAGAAGCAAGACATTTAAAGCAATTCAAAATTTAATGGGAATTTTAATATGATCATTACCTTTTCCCTACAAAATACTTTAGTATGCAAAATACCTAAATTGGTCGGTAGGAAGATTTGGGCATTCGTTAATCGCACCGTGTATGAGATCTCGACGTCCAGTAAAGGAAATAAACATAAATATCAGAACGTCCATTAATGGTTGAGCAGAAAAGGCCAGGGGGGCCAGCCCTCATTGGAGGGAAGTGTCTAGGTATTATTTTGCGAGTTAGACCCCAACTAGCAATAATGGAACCAATCAGGACCCCATGAGATGGGTACCCGCTCCGCATTAGGGCCCTATGGACATAATGAAGCGCATGAAATTGTGAACCCACCCTTGAGTTTCAGCGTTTCCGCCGAATGGGCTGCCCGGTGGGGCGTCGCCGAGAGCGTTTTCTTTCGTCGCTCCCTGGGCTTTAACACCTGGCTCGACGTCATAGAACCAAGGCCGTATTCTCTGGGCTAGTGAAAGCTCAGCCTTCTTTGAGCTTTCACTTAATTGTCATCAAAATTCCAAATAAGTTTGCAGACTCAAGTGAGCAGAAACCCGTATAAAAGTCCCCGCTAAAGAACTAGGTTCGCTCACTTCAAAAAGAACCTGATGAGAGAGAAGAAATGAAGTAAAAATAATAGTAAAGTAAACGGTAGTGAAGAGATCAATATTTATAAACCACCAATTCTTAATTAACAACCGACTGCTTGGAGCAGCAGAGGCACATTCGAAAAACCTAAAAAATTATCCTCTAAAATCATTTGGCCTTGCAAGTATAGTATCTCGCCTGCTTGAAACTGAAACACAATGGTATTTAGTCTTTCTAAACGAGCACCTGACAAATAGTACAGGGATGCAGAAATATTTAGGTGACAACCTAACTGCTGGAAAAGAAATAGTAATATTAAACGGTAAATCCTGGCTTAACGATGAAGCACATCCTATTTGGCATATTCGCGTCTATAATATGTATTAATATTTCAGGCCTAATTTTTGTACAGCAATGAAGAGAGGCTTTTCCCCATTAGGTCTAAAGGACGGCTGCTTTTAAGTGTTTATGTTAAAGAGGAAATAAGTCCTTATACAGGTTGGTAAAGATTTAATGATTAAAGTGCGGTATGATTTAATGATTTAATCTTTAAAGTCGTTGGGTTTCTGATTCTTGGGAGTAAAAGCTTTTGGTAATTACGTGGATGGATCGCAAGGATACAAAATCAGGCCTTTTTGTTCCCTAAAGAAAAAGGAAAAATAAATGCAGTATTAAATATACACAAAAGAATCAGTAGATGTGAAATAGCAGATATTTTATAATTAATACTTGAATAAGAAGCAAATGAAATATTGAAATATGAAAAGGCAAAAAATATGCGGAATAATACTTACCACTAGTAGTTCACAATGAGACTAAGCTTTAAGCAAAATTGAAACTTCCCACAACAATTGACTCAATTAAAAAAGCCAAGATGCCGAATTCTAAATCCTTGCAAAGACTTGCATCTAATTGTGCTGAAAATCGCGTAATTGACAAGCAATTTTCTTTCTTCACCATGCCTTAATTGCCTTTCTCTGCTTCGGAAGGTGATTGTGAATAATATTATGAAGCAGTCATTTGTTACTTCTGCAAGAAAGAAAGTAAGGCATGCCAGTGACGCTCATTTGTCAGGCACACTCCATCCACATTCCAGTAAAAGTATTGGCCTATGTTGACAGCTCTCTTTAACACGGCGCATTGTCTTTTTCTGTTCTAATCAAGGATTTGAAACGAGTTGGGAGTAAACTTAGGATTTCCGTAATACTGTTTTATTCCTCAAACGAATTCAATATCCAGAAAAATATTTGTCTATTAAAGTCATTTGTTCCTCTCTTAAATAAATATCATGTTAATCAGGTCGCACTTTTTAACTTGAAGGAACAGAAGAAATACAATTTAAAGGTTATCCCGACCTGGGAAGTTATTACTAATACAGGGTTTCTGCAAAAGAGCTGCGTATCTTGATAAAAAAACAAGGATTTTAGATGTACTTTTGAGGGGTGGTTAAAAATGATCCAAGAAATAAACGAGTCAATCCTATTTGTGATCCTGAGGTGGGTGGAGTGAGACCCGGTTCATTTTTGTACTCACGAGGTTAAAGACCGATTTAGATGAAATTTCCAGGAAAGATTTGATATGATGCAAAAATAGACTATTCTAATTTAGTAGTCATCCTGATAGGGGAGGAGGGAGCCACGAGGGACATTTTGACAAGGACTGGTCAAACCTGATCAAATAAGGGTAAAGTTTAGGCCAGTTGCCTAAGCTAGGACGGGACACTTCCAGGTTAGCCTGACTCATCTAAAGTTGGCCGATAATAGAACGGTCGAATTTTAAAAGTTTTCTTGTAATATATCAATTTAAATGTTTGTTTTACTTATTTTAATTTTTTAAGTTTTTTCGCTACCCTTCATTGAACTTTGATTGGACGTTTCAACTTGTCTCTGAATAGATCATATTTACATTAAAAAAATATCTAGGTCACTATTATTAAGTCCTGTACCCGACTAGTGACTGGTACCCTGGTCAAGTATACCTCATTACATACTTGAATGTTTTCTCTTATTCCGTGCTCTCAATGGCATCTGAGGGGAAAGTGTATCGATGGCTTTGTGAAAGTTTAGGTACTTTGCGTTGTTTTTATGGTAGATAGAAATCATTTTATTAAAGAAAATCCACGAGATTAGGTAAACACGATGGCCAAGCAAAATTTGTTTTTTCCATGGTTAGGTTATTTGAATTAATTTGACCACCTTATCTTTCTTTTCAATCTTACTAGTTGACCAATTACTGACGCCAAACTAATTGGGCGATCTTGCTAGATAGGGTCAGCGTCGTAGGTCAGGTTAGATCTCCTGACTTCCGTTTGTCTCGGAAAGGATAGCAGATAGCACGCGGGGCAACTCTGCAATTAGACCTTGCTTGGAAGGATGCAATTTAACTATGGTTTGAATTAAGTCACGTAAAAGTGACCAGTTTCCTTATGACAACAGCTACACTTGGCAGAATTAAATCAACTGGGCGAAACAAAATAATTTTTACTACTGTACAAACAAAAATAAAATAATGGACATGAAAGATAAATGCAAAGGAATAACTGGGTAAATAGGTTTAGAATATTAGCTCCAGGTGGGAGCCGTGGGTATCCAACAAGCGGCGGCACGCGACCGGCAAAATAGACTGCAATTCCAGGTGGATCGGCCACCCAAACATTTTGCTCGAGAGGAGCAGTGGTATGAGCGTCGAGCTCGATTAATTTCCAACAGCCTGAGTTGGGATTGCACTTAAGCCCGATTGGTACTCGGCCTGTTCGAAGTTAGAACAGAAGATACAACCTGTCTTCCAGTAACAACTGCCAGCCTCGAAAGTAGAGAGCAAGGAAGTATTTTACCGGTGAGGGGGAGCTGGACGCGAAAATGGCAGTGTAGACATTTCTCTCTTCTCGAGGAAGCTTACATGGAGAAATGTTTCTCTCATTCTTCTTGTCTTCGGGCTCTTGGGGTATGGGAGGCCGAGAGAAAGAAGCTAAAAGGAGAGACAAGTTAGACATTCCTTAGGACAATGCAAGCAATTAGGGAATAGGCACTATTACAATAGTTATGGCCTCGTTTAATTTAACTGTGGAATTATTCGGAGGACAATGAATCTTTTAGTCAATATTTAACATTGATCACAACTTAATTCCCGCCTACACTAGGCCAGCAATACGAGTCTGCAGGCATTACCTTATGCGTCGTGTCCTCTCGGCAAAATACTTTACTATTACAATTAGACTCGCTAAATGGGGCGGCTTATTTGACCGGAAGTTGTCTTCAAAAGAAGCCGATCTCGTTAGCATATTTTGGACTCGAATTTTGCCCGACTGCAGGAACTAAATTAGCTAATTTGCTATAATTCATGCTTAGTATTCCCCCTCCTACGTTTTTCTTTCTCCCTCTTTCTGATAATCAGATTATTCTTCTGATGTGGAAGATGGCGTGACATTAGATTATTTGAGCTCTAGATGAACTACCCCATCTTTATTGACTAGTTAAAGATAGTACATATCAATTTTACTAATTTGAGAAACACAATAAGAAGCAAAAGTTTTATTCTATTTATAAATATAATAATTGCGTACATATTTACTCACGTGCAGAAGAGAATATGATGTTCCCCCGATGAATTTCTTTGCTTACTCTCGATATCCATGACAATTTTTCTGCAGTAAAGACACTAATGAAATACTCGTTAAATATCTTAACTATTTGAACGTGGTTGTCTGTCCTATTAAGTTCATTATCTAACCAAACTCTCTTTTACCAATTTTTATTTAGATATACCTGCATTAAATTAAAGGATCCAATCGTGCATGAATATAATTAAATGATCAGATTTTAAGCACTCGGAGCTCCAAGAAGTTCCATACTCCTCAATTCTGAAAAAATATTTTTCCAACCTGCGATCCACCATTCTAGTAAAACATTTAACCCATTCATGTTGTTACAGTCTTTATGCCGACTCTGTCTGCTCATTCAATCTTCCATTTGTTACACCAGCACAATATTAGAAAGAGTATCTCAAAAGGCCAATTACAGCTCCCTTTCCTCTTCCTTGTTAACTTTAGTAGTCGTCACCCTTAATGGGAGGACACTAGCTCTACTTTCCTTTCCCTGGCATCATCGTCCTTTTCGACGAAACTTTGATCCCATGCATTACCAAACAGTTACCAGCTCGCTTGCACACCTATACAGGATAAGCACTTAAAATCGACTTGTCGCTGTTTTTATTAATACCCTATAGACTTTCGCTAGATCTCTCTTCCTTACCATTATGATAGTGTCGTCATCCCCATTCAACTAACCATTAATTTATCAATGGAACATAACATCAAAGAGCTGACTAGTCCAGCAGGAAAATTCTTACACATACATCCTTATTTTGATTACCTTTACATTGTTGGAGGACTGCGTCCAATGTCTTTAATCCACATTTATATAGGCAGCTGTTTCAAGTATGGCATACGCCTCCGACCAGTATGGCCTCATATATAATGAATCTAAAATCATTTAATCCGCTCGTTCAAGTATGTCACACGCCTCCGTCCACCATGGCCTACACTGCTTCCTATGGTAGATCCCAGAATATGAAGAAGGAATAGATCGAAACAAGTCAGCAATGAGACATTTCTTCCGTACGAGTCTTCAGAAGCACAAAATTATGCAGCTAATTCATCCTCTTGACCGAAGATCCAAGAAAGAAATAAGAAAATAAATTATAAATTTAAAACAATGATTATTCACAGGTGTACTGCAAAGCTATGGATGAATGAAGGTGGATGGATAAGTAATGATTTATGAATGGATGAATGAATGTGTGAGAGATGGTGGGGGTGAGTGGATGAATGAGCCTGAATTGATGGATTATGCCTGATGTTGTTTTAAGATATTTACAAATTAATGCTTTTATGGATGAATGAGGTGGGGGAGGATGAAAAGGTGAAAGATAATCAGTAGATAGATGAAGGAGAAAATATATGGAATATATATTATAATTTATTTTAGAGTATTCATATTGTTTTAAAATAGAATATATTTGGATTAAAGTATTTTTTAATTATATATGATCAAATATGATCAAATCCCAATCCACTCGCCCGGCTGGCCAAGCATGGAGAAGAAGGAGTAGGCACCATCTGCCCCCCCACCCTGTGCCTCACAAGATGGGCATTAGTGAGATCTCCTAGGTTGGGACACTCCACTATCATGTGGAACGCCGTAAGGGGCACCAAACAATCATCACAATAACGGGCTGGACCCCTCTCCATAAGGTGCCAATGAGTAATTTAGTGTGGATCACCCGGGAACGTGTAACTACCACCTGCATACGGCGTGACAGACCACTCTACTCCCATCTCTCTACGCTTTCCCAAATTGATCTTAGTTTGTTTCCGTCCAACAAGGTCCACTGCTCTTTATATGCCTGTAGTATGGTATGGCGGATGGCAGGTCGGAGATCACATGCTGCTATTGTGAGGCGGGTTGTTACCGGTCTTATTGAGGATGTCTTAGCGACATCATCCGCCGCCTCATTGCCAGGGACCCACAAGTCGACAGTGAATCAGCAGAATTGCACTGTGCACCTTGGTTCCTCAGTAGATGGAGTCACTCTAAGATTGATAGAACCAGCGGCTGGTCGGGATTAAAACAATTTATCACCTGAACGGCCCTTAGAGAGACTGAATAAGTTACATAGGACATAGCAGTCTTCAAAAAAATAAGGCTGAGGGCACTCAAGATTGCAGTAAGTTCCGAGTAAATATAGAGGCAGCCCCTAGGAACAGTGTCCCCTTTCCTGGATGAGGGAAATATATCTCCAAAACGGATCCCTAATCGGCCTTGAAGGCTTCTGTCTAGACTGATATGGATCCCTCATGCAAAGACTGATGGACAGTGACATCGTTGCCAAGATTTGAAAATTTGCTTACGATACCAAGCTTGGTATGAACGTTGTAAAGGATGGAAATACTGCCCGCCTGCAGGAAGATCTTCGGAAGCTTGGGTAGTGGTCGGCCACGTGGTAAATACCTTTTAACGTGAACAAATGCAAAGTGATGCATATCGGCCACCGAAACCCCCAATCCCAGTATATCCTTAAGGGCACTGCTATTGAATCCACAAACACTGAGAAGTACTTGGGTGTAACAATCACTAGTGACCTCAAGTTCTCGAAACCGTGCATTGAGGCGGAGAAAAAGGCCCAAAGGATGCTAGGCTACATAAAGTGCCAGTTTGGATATCGGAACAAGGAGATTGTACTGTGTTTGTACAACTCACTTGTCCGACCGCACCTGGCGTATGCGCTCGGACATCGCGAGATTGGAACGCGTGCAACTTAGGGAAACCAAACTGATTCCCTCTATCAGACATAAAAGTTACGAAGATAGATTAAGGGAATTAGATCTGTTCTCGTTGGAAACCCGTAGACTACGTGGTCAGCTCATCGAAATTTTCAAAATACTTCAAGGGTTCGACAATGTTGACTACAGGGATATTTTCACACTTGTTAAGAGCAGAACAAGAAATCCCGGCTTTAAACTTGGACTAAAGCGTTACAACCGCGATCTGTGTGTAAAATTTTTCACGTACAGTATCTGCGGTAGTTGGAGCGCACTTTCAGTGGAAGTTGTCAACAGTGAATCTGTTGACTAGGTCAAGTCAAGACTAGACAGGGTCTTGAAAAAGGGCCGTTTAAGGACGTTAAGCATTTGAGCAGAGATGTGCCCGCTCGACTGCTAGTCCAAAGGTACCCCCATTAAATGGACCATAAGGTCTTCTAGGGTACTTTCTTACCTTGTTACTCCTTGTTACCAAACGCCTGTAGAGTGGAGCCTATAGCAGCCTTATGGGTGTAATTGGCATCAGTACACACTCCTTTGCTAGCCAGAGAATCAGGCAGTATCTGTAGGCGGAACCTGCACCTCATCAGTGTCGAATGCCGGCGGATGTGCAAGGAAAATGCACCTGCATACACTAGAATTCTAGGGATGTGTGACCATCTGAATGCCACAGTTGCGAGCAAACGCTCCCGTGGGGGAGGGAATCTAGCGCATTTATTCGGGATTGGGTAACGGAGGAATATGGCTCGCAATCATATACTAATTTAGTCAATATCATTGCGTTGTGCAGACCCAACATGATGTCGCGGTCAGCACACCAGGATGTATTTGACAGTAATTTTAGAAGGTTCATTGCCATAAGGCAATCATCCGTCAGGGAACGGAGGTGAAGAGACCGGGTTAGTCTGGTGTCAAAGATCAACCTCCTAAGCCGAGCTTCGAACCCTACACGATATCCGCTTGCCATAAAGATACTGATCAGGGTCGAGATGTAGGTTCCGGATCCAGCAAAAATATACTGCGATGGTTTTGGACCCATCTTTCGGCCGTTGACATCCTTCAGGCTGCAAATGATATTGACAGGTCGTCCACATCTAAGGTGCTGATTACTCCATTTGGCAGCACATCCACTATGTCATTGATTGCAATCCCAAATAGAGTTACGTTCAAGATACTTCCTTGTGGAACTTAACCTTTGAGATAATAGGGGGAAAAGAGGAGTCGTCTGGCCCAAACAAAGACAATACTATTGGTTATTAAGGCCTTTAAAAAGCACGGCAATCTCCCCCTTAGTTCAGTTGTATGGAGTGTTTGGAGAATGCCGTGTCTCCAAGAAGTGTCATAAGCTTTCTCCACGTCAAAAAAACTACAATGTGACGATGATGCGATCGAAATGCCCTGAAGACTAACGACACAGTTTCAAGAGAGAGTTTGACGTGGAACGAAGCTTATGGAACCTGAACTTGCAGTTTGCAAAGAATTTTTCGTGTTCTACTATCTACATCAGTTGGAAATTGACCATCTTCTCAAGCAGCTTAGACATGCACGGCGTGAGTGAGATTGGACGGAAGTTTGTAGGCTGTGAGTGATCTTTTCCGGGCTTTGGAATCAAAATCACCACCGCCACGCTCAAGTTGCTTGTAATGGCTGTCTCCCTCCAGATTCTGTTCTAGAGACCTATCAGAAAGGACAACCCTTCTTGCGGAAGAGGTTGAAGCATTGCATTTAGGATTTTGTCGTGCCCTGGGGAGCTGTCCTTGCAGATTTTCAGCGCCTCATCAATTCACCTCTGGATACGAAGTCAATGTCCTTCCGTTCCTCTCGGAGTCGTCGTATAGCCGAAGGGACGTAATGTCGCACTGGGCTACTGAAGCAAAAAAGGCCTCTGCTACATCAGCAAGTGCAGTCACACGCTGTTTCCATTCAGCGACAGAATGAGTCATGATGGGGAAACATATTCCCCTTTATTTACGGACTCGTTGCCATATCTTTGACAATCGTGTGGGCGGCCAGATGGAGCTCACATAGGATTGCCAGGAGGATTCCTGGCAATCTTAGCCTTCTTCTGGTTCTACCAGAGGACCGGATGTCGTGGAAAATTCTCAGATGTGCAGCAGATGTTCACTGATTCGGCAAATTGGAGGAGGGATGTCATGTAGTCCATGGCCCCAGCGACAGTGCCAAAGTCTTCTGTATGGCTGTTAAAGTTCAGGATTACACAAACTTCAGCCATTCTACAAGGGGAAGATACCCATTTGGGAGAAAAGTGGAAGGAGGGGATACCACGGTCTTTAGAATTATAGGATAGTGGTCACTTCCACGTAGGTATTCGTCCACCATCCAAGTGAAATCCGCTGCTATACCTGAGCTACAGAGCGAGAGGTCTATGGATGTGCCTGTTAAGTATGGAAATGGGTAGGCTCACCAGTGTTAAGGAAAACTAACTCATGCCCACCAATAAAGGTGATGACGAAGTTCGCCCTGCTATTACAGGTTGAATCCGCCCATAACAAATGAGGTCTCCGAGCAGTAAATATGGGAGAGGTAGCTGCCCTACAATACTGGAAGCCTGCGTTAGAGCCATTTGGTTTGGTCCCTAGTTAACGACCCGTCTAATATGGAGCCATGAGTGGAGTAGGAGAGCTACCTCCCCCCAGCATGGCTCGCCAGTTTCTTGACAACCCGTCCAGTTTGGGTAGCCCTCTCCCACAATGTTGAGCGGAGTAGGAAGCATGCTCTCCCACTAGCATGGCTCGTTAGATCACCGAGCACGCTGGACATCCCATGATAGCGACACCTGGGAACTTTATGCCATTCGAGACCACTTATTCTGCCACTCACGAGAAAGTCAGATGATTCTCATTCACACATTTCTCATCGATCCACGCCAAATCTCAGCCTTCACATTAACATCCAAGAAGCTCCCCATCACAAAGAGCTGCAGGTCAATTGAATTGAGGCAACAAAGAATAATTCTATCATTAGACTATTCTAATAAATATTAATCCTAACAATGTTTGCATAAGCAACCATTCCAATTAGCATTAGGCCCTTAGTGCCAGCCAAGTGAATATAAAGTGGTGCTATCCCTGGATGATAACTACTTAAAAGCTGTCTTTATTCAAGCCTAATGAGGAAAAGTTTTCCCTACTTGGAGTATAATAAAGATTAGCCCACTTTATCATTATATAAGAGAGTAAAGAGTTGCGTTAAATGTAACAGGCGGAGAGTTTAAAGCCAAATCTAAGTATATTTAGATGTTATGCAAAATGTGTTCATTTTCTGTTTGCTCTTTTTTTCTGTTCGACGATGTCTGGTATTTATTTTTGGAACCATCCGCTCTCATTTACTGTCTTGCTTTGATAGTGTTGTTTTGGGGGGAGATTAAAATGATAGAAAAACACCGTTTTAATTTTATATCTTTGCATGATGTAATGTCGCCTTTAATGCGCTTTTTGCAGTTGTAAAGGAATCTTAAGTAATTTGTTTTTTTTTACAGATCATTAGGTTTTAATCTTAGTTTTATTACTCATCAATTTACTCCCTTCTTATTTATTCCTTTCTCAAGGAACGACTTACCTGGAGTAACAAGGAAAAGCAAACTTTTTTAATTTCTTTACAAAATTGGAATTAGTACAATTAACTTTTTCCTCTCCACCCATTTTTGTTATATTTAAATTTATCTTCCAATTACGATGAAAACCAACGAGGCTACTACCAACTAAGCGTGTTCCTGTTGTGTTTAAATAGAAACGGGTGAGAAGTAAAAATGCTTAGAAAATTCTAAGTCATTTGGGTTGTTTGGGAATAGAATAAAAGCAGGTTCCAGGAGTCTACTGAGCGTCGGTACATGGGGAAACAAATGACGTCCAAACGAGGTTCTCTGGAGAAAGAGGTTCTGGATGGAGGAATTAAGGATAGGGATATATAAATAGAAGGGTAAGAAATATTTGAAATTCAGAGATAACAAAGACTGTTATAATAACAACGGATGTCACCAAAACTAATTACGGGGAGGAAAAGGTATTTTCTTAATTTTCTTAAATAAATTTGAACAAGTTAACAAATGAACCTAAATATACCAGTCAAATTTTTGAAATTTAATTATCTTGGCTGTGTTTATTTATCTTTTTATCGCTATGGTATATTATCTTTTGTTTGGAGGCCAATTTATTCATTTAGTTCAATTTTCTCAAGGGATCCTCTTTCAAAAACCATTTTTTTCTGCTTTATGGGATTTTAGAAGATGAATTCACTCAATTTAACTTTGAAAGAACTAAATTAATGTATGAAAGCAGACTTGAATTCCACACAGCCTACTTTTCTCCTTACCTTAAAATATCTAAGAGAATTCTGAATAAAAGCTCAGTAAAATAATTTATTTGATTATTCAACTGTTGAAAAATGTTCAACACAAGAAAACCTTTCATTTCACACTAAGACGAAACGCTCAGTGAGCTCTGAATATAAAAAAGCGTGTTCTTACCTATTTTTCCGTCTACTCTGATTTGAATATGCCAAAAATATAGCTGTCTCGATGAGAAATTTCCTTCCCCTTATATAATTTAGAATTCTTTTTCAAAATTGGATTTTCCTCGCATTTCCAAGTCGAGCCAATTGATATTGGATCAAATTTTAAGGAAATTCCTCTGTTGAAAATGACGGTCGTAGATTTACACAACTCGATTTCATCCTTTCCTGAGAAGATAGTTTTATGGTGTCTATTGAAAAGTACAAATATTAAGTTTGAGTTATCAAGGAGGAGAGTAAAATAGTTTCAATTACACTGGTCAACAAGTTTTGAAAAGATGTGTGCTTCTTAAATGAGATTAGTTTATTCTTATGTAGTTTCATGCAGTGAATCCAAAGATCACATTGAAAACGGCTTATTGGCTATAGGTTTAAAGATACGCAGAATGTAATATTTTATTATAACGTAAATTATGTGTTTATGTTTGAAACTCTAATCCATATCCACTCTTTGCCTTTTTGTTCGACGCTGTTACTGGGCTCAAGAATCAGCTCCTACCAATGACAGCAATAGTCTGCAAGCATTGTGGTGCTCCATTTACCCTGGTACCACTTTTCCATGGTTGGAATATCTTGGTGAAATCTTTCACCATATTCATAACTAACTTCTTCACACTTCGCTCAAAAAAAGTTTAAATGTGAGACCAAAATTGGATTTTAAGTGACATGTTGCATCTTATGTTCATGTCGGCCTTGATGAGGTTTTCGACCAATTTTTCATAGTTTTCTTCCCTTCTGTTTCCGGGAAATCCCTTCGCCACTAACTTAGAGGCTTCCGAGAAATCCCTTCGCCACTAATTTGGATGCTTCCGAGTCAGATTTCTCCTCTCAATGAAGCGCTGATTCAAAGTTAGCATCTTTGAGAAGCTCTCGAATCTGAAGACCAATGAAAACTCCCTCTTTTATCTTAGCGTCGCTCAGTGAGGTGAATTTTATGTTAAATACTTGAATCCCTGACCAGATATCTCCATATTTTTTACAAAGTTTTTTATTTTCCTCAGTTTTATATGTAGTGGTAGTAGCAAAATTTGGTTCGGTTCAGTGAGAGGTGGATGGTAGACGTTTTTCTTCCCAGGGTCCGCTGATTGACGAGATGGTCAGTCTCTCCTGATATAGTAGGAACCTCTTGCACGGCTGTCCCATTCACACAGAAAGCAGTAGTACATGGTGTATTCAACCTCATAGCACATCGCAAAAACAACAACGTGTAAGTAACCACACAGCTGCCATTGATGTACATCCTAGTCTATTCATTGCAACATATGCTTTATATTTTCATAAGTTTCTTTCATATGTGGTGCATAGTCCACCGGATCTGATGGTTTACTATTGCTGTTTTACAGCAAGGCAACTTTCAGACTCGTTTTTGATGAACCAATGAACATCTTCTAGTGTCTGGGTTCGTATTCGATGCCAGGTGCTACCATCAAACCATTAATATTGTTGCAAGCTACTAAATCCCCTTCCATTACGAAACAATCTTTAAACTGCTGCTGACCCTCACGAAATTTTAAAATCTCCACAGTGGCTGCTACGAGATTCCACTGTTGAAGACGAGAGCCTGGTAGCGCTGCCTTATTTTGGGGTAGATTTAGATCCCTGACTAGGTCATGCATTTCCCCTTTTGTTATAAAATGTTGCCTAGAGGGAAGTACTTGATCAAATTTTGGTCACTCGCTAATCCAGCACTGTCATCCTACTCTGTTTTCTCCTCTCCACTTCCCTCATCTGATTTGAAGTTGGTAAATCTTGAATAGGTAGACCTTCTTCATGTGGACCTGGGCCAATATTTGATGAAATATTTGGATATTCAATGGACTCCTTTTTCTTCCTTGACAAGTACTTTTGTACTGGAGGTACCATGCAGAAATAACAATTGTTGGTATGGTCTGTTGGCTCCCAAACGTAATGGGCACAGCAAAAGGCATTACTTTACTCTTCCTGTACAACCATTGGCCAAGATTAGTAGCACAAGTGTTGCAGGATATGTGAGGAGCCCAGTTCTTATCCAGGTCACCAATCCTTCATCCAAAATAGAGTTGATATACCTTTCTAGCGATAACAGATACACCAATGATGTAAAAATCACCCAAATACAAACAAGCAGAAGTTATCTGCCTTATACACACAGGGACGAGGCATCTGAAAGAAGAATATAACAAACAATTAGAAGAGAAAAGTAAAATTTATTCATAAATGTATCCTTATAATACCGAGAGTGACAGCTTAGCAGAAGAATTTATATCATTCAACAGGAAAATAAAATTAATATAAAACGGTTCACATGCAATCAATAGCTTGCTCAATTAATATGTATTATAAGTTTAAAAAGTGTTTGACTCGGAAAATCACCTACCTTTCAGCTCAAAGTGTAAACTTGCACAGCACCACTACCTTCTATGATTGCTGAAACAATACTGAAGGGCAGTGAGAGTTCAAGTGCGGTAAGAAAAACACTACCCCAAGTTTTTTGTAACTTGTTGTGACACGTAGGTGTATTTTGAAAAGTAGAGCTAACAAACAATTTTAAACATGATATTCATTATCAGCGACCTAAGATTAGTTGGAAATCGCTACTCTGTTCTCGGGAGCATTTTGTTTCTTGACCAGTGTTATATACTGTGAGTGTTCTGACAGGAACAAGGTCTGCTCACCAAAAGTCGTTTGCTCTCACTTACTCTGATTTATGACCTCATGACCTGCAAATCTTTTAATAATTCCCGGACTAACCTTGGGAGGACCTTGGCTATTTTATCATTCTAAGCGAACTTTTTAGGACTTAAATATTAATGCAAAATTATCCCTAGATTGATTAGAATGACAATGCGGGTGATACCAATAGCAACAATAATGATTCGAAGTGAACTCGAGTACGATTTCACATTAATCATATATCGGTTGTAGTTTATCTCTATCCGTTGCTTCGCTATTTATTGTTTAATTTTTCCTTTTTCCTGACTACGATTGATTTTTTGTCTTTCTGAATTCCTGTAATCTCTGTCAGAGGAAATGGCCGTGTGTTTCATCTCCAAAAGAGGCTTGATATGAGACTTAGCAGCCAAGTGAATTTTGGGTGTACGATTTATGACATTCTGGTGTTTTGAATTGGCTTTGGCAGTGTCACGTGAGTAGTTATTTAATGTTTAATTTCATTTTTATTTATGTATTCTCATTTCTCTGTACTTACTAATATCCTTACTTATTTTTTTCTAATCATGTATCTATTATCAAGTTCTTTTGCCTCCTATGGCAGTCCCTTAACCCGAAACATGTTACTGATATCTGCATAAATGAGATTTCACCCTTAATTGAGAGAAAGTTGTCCAATTTGTACAGGTAAGTACCACTTATACTAGATGATAAATATATTTGTTATTTAATTTATTATTAAATCCGAAACTAATGGTGAGATTCACTGAAACAATTCCTAAAATAGATTCCTTTTAGGAAACAAATCTATTTTTTTAGAGGAAACCATTTCAGTAATTTGTGACAAATCAGGAAGTGGTGTTGAGTTTGTTGGAGAAGGCAACTGTATTGAGACTGCTCCGAAGTCTATTGAGTTGAATGAGAACACGAATAAAGGAATAAAGGATAAAGGATGGCGAAATATTTTGAATAGCAATATTGCTTAAATAAAGGATTTAGGCGCGAAAAACCAGGACCGCGAAGTTATATTATGATATTATTTTTCTTGCATTATACTAAATATTGCGTGGAAGAAATTATAATACTAAATGCTATTACAGATTATATTTTCTAACTGATCAACATCGCACCTTTTACAGGAGAACGAAAATTTCCTCACATTTTCTTTAGTCGTCATTTATTGCTTTGTAGAATATTGGAGAACAGTCTCGTTTTTCATTCCGTAATCTCGTAAACCCTACTTCAAAAAGCACCGATTTCCTACCTCCCTTTGTTAACAAGAGATAATATATTACATATGTATGTATCTTCAAACATTCATATGTTTCTTCATTTGTTCTTCATGAAGTTCTTTGTGTGCATCCAATTAGACAATTATGTTAAATTAATTCGCTATATATCGTATATATTTTTTTATTATTTTAATACATATCAGAATTAAAATTGTTTGAATTACAACCTTCGGGGAAGGATTTCACCAAATTTTTAAAATTTTCTTACGCTCTCTTTTAGTTGTAATTGTAGTCATTCTTCTTGCCTCTACAGGAACTCCCCACATGTGTTTCATTTGATTACTGTCTGGGCTTTGTGTGTCCATTCCATTGCTGTGATCCACACTTCCCTAAACCAATTCTTGATGTGATTCGATGTAAGGCAGGAACCATAAGCCTGCTGAAATCTAACTTCATTTCTTGGTGTTTTCAGATGCAATTTTTGGATAGATGTTACTGAATCCTGTGACAACATGGATATATTATTTGTTAAGTTTATTCTGATGAACTCATCCCCACCAAGACTATGATATAACCAGGCCCAAACTTTACAGTTAGTATAAAATAAGCATAGGGAAATGCCCCTCTAGCACTTCTTGTTAAATTTTAAATATTTTTCTTCCAAAATATATTCAAATAGAAATACATAAATTTCATGTAAATCAACAATGCAATAGTCATTCTTACATGCCTGATAATTACTTTCATCTTGCCAAATAACTTTGGACTGTTGTCCATGTGTGATATTTGGCCGGCTAAAGAATATTTTTCTGTTAACCTTAGATAGTCATAGATTCTTTCTCGCATTGCATTCTTTTAGCCCTTGATTTTAAAGCTCTTTCTAACTATTCTTGTTATATTTTTTAAAATTAAATCTTCATTGAACCCCTGAGGACGTTAAGAAGATGATTTCTGCTATTTTGCAATGAAATCAGATTGATAGATGTCTCCTATGTGTTGTACTGAAACCAGATTGATAGATGTCCTCTATGTGTTATTATGCCGCTTATCTAACTCGACACAAAACACTATGTCACTTGTTAACGTTTTATATTGGTTTAAAGATCATTACTTAAAACTGTATTGGTTTAGCAATTTATACTTTATCAGAGTGAGAAGATTACCCCCCCCCCCGCGAACACAACGTCTACCCGTGGCACCTGAGAAAAAATGCACCTGCACGCCCAGACAGTACCAAGAGAGGATGCGAGAATTTCGCGCCGCCATGTGATCTGTGTTGAGTTCCCCTTCGCCTTGCCTGATCGGCGCCAGACCTACGGCGTCAAGGACTTACGAGCAAGGCTGTGATGCTCGCAGAGAATATCCCTTCCCCCCTGGCGCACCAAGTCTAATGTGATTCCTGTCCTCCTTTAGGGTGGCCCTGGCGACCCACTTCCGCCGAGGTAGTATAAATACTTCAGAAAAAGCTTTGACAATTTAGTACCATACAGCCCCGGCTTGGTTAGCAGCCAGGTACAGTATTGTACACACTGCTCCGCCTCCAAAGGAGTCCAACTACGAACGCGACGCGTCACATCTTTACCCTCTCTCGATAGTACCTAAGGCCAGAGATCCCGCCCAAGTGACGATCGACACGGGTAGGTAACTATTACTCAGGTATCGACTTCGTCCATGTCTGGAGTACTCGCTCGTTCATTTCTCAGCCAGGTTAAGAAAGAAGAAATTTGGAAATTGGAGTTTTGCAGCGCCCCGCTTCCTTATCGTCTCCAAAGCCTCCGGTCAAGTAAGCTTTACGTGAGTCTCCCCGTTAAAACCACTCTCCTCCTTTCCCTGGAAGCAATCACCGTCCATCCTCTCTCAGTCTCTCGTCCCCGTCGAGTTATTTGTATCCCTCGCCCCATTTGGTACTCCTGGTATCATCTTATTTATTGTCATTTAATTACTTTTGCTGATATTTTCTTTGTATATAGTAAAGTTATTATTTTTTTCTAAAATCAGTTTCCCTGAACCTGGAACCGCTAAGGATTGATTATTTAGGCCAACCGAATTAGATTTTGATTATTCAATCCTCGAACTGGGATCTATATCCACCCCATCCATTTCTGGCGTGCTCCCTTCCCGCGCCACCGCAGAGTCAATCCTCGGCTAGCATCGACGTTCGACTCTACGACAAACATTATATAATTCTGGTGTCAGGTCTGGAGCCACCCGCAATATCTTAACTTATTTATTTTGGACCTGTAATAGATTCTAAACGGTGTTATTCTTGTATATTGAAGGTTCTAGATTTAGAAACTATAGGAAAATTCAGTAGCCATTTGCCCTTTTCCCTCTTGTGTGCGTATTTTGTATTGAATTTTGTGACCGTGGGAAACTTTAATCCTTTTCAGGGCTCATAAAACATCTGCCGTATTGTGAATGAGTTAATCTTATCTCTTGTTTGTTATTTTGTTTGTGATTTCTTCGTTGCGTACTCTGCAACAAACGGTCCCACTAAATTCCGGAGTTAATATTTCGAGTATAATTAAGAATTCTCGCCGTGCGAAATAACTATCGCTGTGATTGTTTTTTTTTAAGTGAAGATTCATAGGTCCACTACAGCCTACCAGAACTTCTCCTGTGCGTCAAATAATTAATCTTTTTGGGGGCTGTTTTTTGTTTGAAAGCTGGCGGAACGAGATAAAATGTCCTTATTATTTAACACGTTCAAGTTGCAAGGAGGGTCGTTTGGTCTCAGTGGCAATCCCTCCTAGCTTATATCCAAGAGAAAGAAAGGACCGAAAGAGAAGACAGAAGACAAAGAGAAAGAGAAGAAAATGAACAAGAAGAAAGAAGGAAAAGTAAAGAACAAGAAGACAAAAAGAGAAGGACGGGAAGAAAGGGAAAGAAACTGCCTTCATGAACTTTAAATGAGTAGGACCTTAAACGAGACCTTCTTTTCTATCAGCTCGAGGTTCGAAGCTCCCCCTAACGTGTCTGTTAAGCTTCCGGTTTTCTAGGAAGGCGATGATTTCGAAGCCTTCGTAATTCACTTCGAGAAAATTTTCAAAATTAACCATTGGGACATCGAGGCAGATGGAGTGGCTCAATAGTTGCCCTTACTAAATTCCCAAATCCAAGATATATTCATATTACTCTCCAGGGAGGCAACGATTGATTATTCGACCCTAAAATCGGAGTCACAGGCTTTTACCGATCCAAATTTAGACAAGCCCGCATACAGCCAGGCCAAACATAGCGTCAGTTTGGGTACACCCTCCAGCGTTAACTCAACCTTTGGCTCGATGTTTCTAAAATCCCGCATAAATACGATGTCCTCGTTGACTTCTTCCTGAGAAACCAGTTTTTGGCTGCCCTTTTGGCTGAAATCAGATCTTTCGTAAAAGACCGGTGGTGCCTCACATTCAAGGAGTGCACAGAAGAGGCCGATATTTATTTAGCAAGCCACAACCTTTATTCGAAAGAAAGGAAGAAAACGGCCTCCCTTTCCAAAAAACTAAGGCAAACAAAGGGAAATTCAACCTGCATAATGGAAGCAAACTTGGCAAGGTAACTGGACCGTCGAAGCCGAAACTATTCCTTTCGTCCAAACACTGGGATGTAAAAACATTCTCTTCAGGCTCCCCTACATCCGTTTTCTCCAAGAGAAACATCATTTATTTTTCTTGTGGTTCGGAGGGCCGAGTGAAAACAAACTGCCCCCAGAACTCTTAGCTCAGGAATAACTCTTCTTACCAGGTACACCAGATCTGTGCTACGTCTCCACCTCCGTCAACACCATCGGAATCATCACCTCCCGCGAGCACCTCAAATTCCTGCGACCACCATCTAAACTTCTTGTTTGATAAGAATACCCCGGAAACCTTAAGTTCGAATCCGTAACGAGTAATGGCTGCCGTGTATCCACTATTGTGAGAGTTACCGGGTGCACCTGTATAGTGGTGTCGGACAAGCTGCTTCCCCCAGTAGCCAAGAACCATAATATATTCACAGTCGCGCCAATCGGTTTCCATCATTAAGTGCTACATCGATTGTTCTCATTTCCCTGGTTGGGCAGAACAAGTAGCAGCCCTGTGGCTCAACCCGTGGTTACCCGTTCTCAAGTGGTAAAAGATTCGAGGATGCCCTCAGCCCTAGAATCCTCACGTTTTTTAGAATTCAATTAGGTCATGACTGAAGACTTCGCAAGGAACCAGAAGAACTGTAATTCACTCCGACCCCTGTGGGCTAAGACCCAGTCAAAAGAGCAATAAGCCCCCCGAGGAGACAAGGTTATCTCCTTCCAACTTACGGACTGCTTACTTTACCGTACATGCTCAGAAAACGGTAAACCCCAGACGCGAGTATTGTCTGCTCTGCGTTCCCACGTTGGTCACATTTTAAACACTGCCCATGACAGGTTATTTTACGACCATTTTGGCCACACGAAGACCACCCAGAAGATCTTCAAATATTTGTATTGGTCAGGCGCCCATGAAGAAATCTTTCGCTACTGAAGGTCTTGCGACATTTGCCAAAAGAATGCCGTCAAATGGCGAGTTAAGTCGGCACCGTTTCAGAGAGGACCCTTAATCTCAGAGCCCTATCTGAACATATGTATGTATAGACCTAATGTTAGAGCTCCCCTTATCCTTCTAAAGGAGCTCTTCTCCAATTGGAAATTAGACCAGGAAATTGAATCTTCCTACGCTTACCTCCCAGTCCCGAGGCAGAGGTTAGGAAAGTTGGCAGACATCGCGCATCAGAACGCCGAGACAAACTTGGGCATGTATTAAACCTACTTAGACTGTAAGTCCCAAAACGAAAATTTGGACCCGGTAACGAATTCCTTCTACTACTCCCCACTGAGAACAACAAACATTTAAGCCAATGGAAGAGCCCATTCCCAGTGATCAAGAGACGCAGCCCCGTCGACTACTTGTTCCAAACCCCGTATGGCACTAAGCTATTCCACGTGAATATGCTTTAAATGTACCATCGACGCGCTTGTGCCAACAAACTTGTGGCTATGGAGGAAGAATCCGCCTTGGAGTCCAGCTACTCGCATGACCCCTAGGTCATGGTACAAGTCTCCTGCGTGGAACAAGACGCGGAATATCCTCTTGACGTCTTGCCATAAACCCCTCTCTTACCTACGGAACGTTAAGTGCAATAATGGTTACCTCATCAGGTGGAGCCTTTCTCTCTTAGAATTCCAATTTAAAATAGTATACATTAAAGGATCCTAGAATTGCCTGGCGTACAGCTTAAGCAAAAATCGCTTGGATTTGTCTCCAGTGTAATTTCCCATTGATTAATTGTAACGTTAAATGGATTACTTTTGTAGATATTCCTGACTAATTATTGTAGTTTTGTATAATGCCTTATAATAATATGTGCCATTATTTCTTTTTTATTGTGTATATATTTTTGATGAGTTCTCCTTTTCGTATGTATCTTTTTTGGGAATTGTGTGACCTTTCCTTTTTATTAATATCCTTGTATGTAAGCCCCTGGTTATCGAGACTAGGTTGACCCCGGCTATATATAAATATTCCTGTCTGTCTTATCGTATTGTTACTATTATTATTATTTTTTACTTGATGTTGTTCGGTAATATAAATAACGAGCATTTCCCGAGTCGCCTTTATTTGAGTAATTATTCTGCTGAGTTACCTGTACCATCCCTTTTGTATTTGTGTCCCTATTGGAAATTTAACCGTCTGATGTCACTTCCTTCGGAAGATCCATCTTGGGAGGGACAATTACCTCACACTCGGGTATTTAAACTACTATTAAATTTAAACCCACACTTTTCAGAGAATTGTTTAAGCTACAAACAAACTTTCAATTCTCTGCATCTACCAACTTCCTTCCTTTTTGCCTTATAGCTTCAAGTAGGCCTAGAGAATAAAATAGCCAGATTTTTTGTGACCCCCCATAATAAAGGGTTTCTCCCTCATTACTTCTGCCTTCATTAAGTTTTAAAAGGACAAAAATTAAATATGATGAAAGCCATGTTTAATTTCTAACTTTAAAAAAGAATTATGGATAAACCATACATTTTCCGCTAAATTTAAATTTTCCCTTTTAGCGTTATTTCTTTCTTCTTAATCCGTTTTGCCTTATAAGTGTTAACTTTGATCTTTGTCTTCCAATGTCCTTCTTTCTTACTTCTAAAATAGTCCGGTTTTTTGTGACATTCGCTCATTCACATCAATTGCTTTCTCTCTTTCTCGTCGAGTTTGGTCAACGCGCATTTCGTTAAATCCCACAAGGGGATTTTATAGTGTAACAGGGGCAACAACCCTGTGACAACTAAAACCTGAAGGGGTAGCTCGTCCCCTCGAAATGTCTTATGCATCTCTTTCCAATCTACTACTAAATTTATCTCCTGTTTATATGGGTCAAAGGGGTAAAAAAGGGCATTAAACGTTCCCCCAAAAACTTTAGTTGTAATGTATTCCATTATATTGAGTTTTATCTTCCTTTTCACTTTAGTAATGAACTAATTATCTTCATGGTCCCCCGCGAGGAGAGGATACCTGGTTTTGTTTCTTTCTGGTTGCAAAAATGTATGGAGACCGCTTGTCGATTTTTCCTGAGATTCCTAACAAGAGGTTTTTCAGGTCCTTGGGTAATCCTAAATTGCAGAAAGGGTTATGACGGATACATTTCTTCCTTTGACTGTTATTTTCAATTCTACACGTTTCACCTGGTTAAGTTTCACTGAGTTAATGTTACAACCGGTGTATAGTTCTGCATTTCGATAGATAACTACATTCTGCATGACTTGCAAAATCTAGTAGGCTTTGATAGACTATACCTGACGAGAGGAAATTTTTGTTCAAAATAAACAGTTGTTTGTCTATTGTATCACTTGATGATACATTATACATCAGATGGAACCTCTTTATTCAGGCATTCCAAATATCTTCAATGGGAGCAAGTTTGTACTTGCGTGATAAAGGTCTTTCTAAATACATAACGACTAATATAGTATATTTATATGTATCGTCCCAAATAGTCCTAAAGTTACTCTTGAATTCCATAAAATGCCTTCACTTCATCGAGACTGATGTATGTACTGTTTGCAGCACTCGATTAGCTTCTTTGGTCATAATTTCCAAGATGAATAAATCAAATGCAAATTACACAGTATATCCCAACTCTTGATGCTGCCAACCGATGATAAGCGGAGTTTGATCAGTAAATTGTGTTTCGCTTTTTCTGCTTGCTGAGTTCTTTCTCTATACAACAGAATATTTCCTATTTAGGGGAATTAAAAATCTACTTGGAGAGGTTTGTTCTTCGATTTCATGGTTTCTACTGCTGCATGAGGGTTCATCATAACCTGAAGGATGATCACTTTTACCATCTTTACTTTCAATTCCTGATTTTCATTAACCTGGCCTTAAGAGTTAATTATAGGAATCAATGTGAAATTCTTGGAACATGAAAGAAATCAGCCAATCTGTGTCCTATAAAATTACTTCGCAACCTTTTACAAGCTAACACCATTAAATTTAATTAAGCTTTATTAATTACATAATGCAACATTACTCTGTCATAAACATTTAATTATTTATACTTGATGAAATTTCAAATGAAAGATTTCCTGAAATTCCTTTCACTTCGAAAGTTATAACAATAGTTTAAAAAAACAATAGAAATTTTCTATATGCAATCAATAATTATATCAAAATTAAATTATGGTCATGTTTTGAAGCAAACGGATTAGCTATTAATTTTGTGAAGCAGAAACAACCGAAAAATTGAGCCCAAACAAATGAGAAAATTTGTGCCACACTTAGAGGCTATAGTAATAATATAAATGTAGAAAATGATAGGGAGCATAAAGTTCCATCTTGTTAAATACTAGTAATTGTTTAAGGCAAAGTACTTTGGATAAAAAACACCCCTATCATAACAAGAGATTTAAAGAGAAAACAAACCAAGGTATCTCCTGCAATAAATTTTAAGGAGAGATCATCCAAGAAAGTGGTAAAGATAAATGAAACACATATCGTCTCAGATGCTTCTGCGTTGACTTTGTAATGGAGAACGCTCAATCCTTCACAAGTCAGTTGCTGCATTTTCTTCCTCTCTACAACCGACACCTTTTTGTGGGCTTCCGATTTATCATCATAAGAATATCAGCCCACATGATACTCTGGGCTAAAGAAAGCCTTGAGAAGAATAGATCTTTTCAGGAGCAGATCTACTAAAACTTGGAGGACAAAAATAAGACTCGCGAATTTTGTCAAAGAATTGAGCCGAGTTTAGACAAGGCAAATGTATGGCTGAATTCAATTGTTTCATTTGAACAAGAAATGATAAGTACAAACTCTTAATTTCAAAGACAATTAGAGACTTGGATAAATTTATTCTTTATTTTAGCAATAGGAATGTCTATACTATGAATTTTTCTATATAATGACATAACACTTTCGTTTGACTTTAGCTTCTCTCATCTCATACCACAGAGAGATAAAGTATAAATGTGAGTTTTCAATTGTATGCCTAAATTATTTATCTCACACATATTCCTTTATTATTATATATATATATATATATATATATATATATATATATATATATATATATATATATATAAGTGACTCACGATAGTTTTCACTATGTGTCTGTACATTTGAAGACATATGATGTCGGATATTTATTAATTTATCTAGCCTTTAGATCGACATTTTATGGTAACCATCATATGCATGACCAATTACCATCTTCTCAAAACTCGCCTCATCGCCGAAAGCAATAATGATATTAAAAATTTCCCTTTAGTTTCTTGGCAAACTTAAAGTTGCCTTGATTTATACTTCATAAAGACTAAGTTATCATGTTGTTCTACGTCATATACAAGTTGAAATGACTTAAAAAAAATTAAATTCATACCCAATTTTAAACGAGCTAAATGTCGGGTAAAGTATATTCCACAACCGCTCGGAAAACTGATTGTATTAGTTACATAATTTTATTGTATGTAATTTCTTAAAGATTTCACGCTACGGAGTTTTAATATTTATTATAATGACACAAAGCAAAAGTTATTGTTCAATGATTGGCAAAAATGGTTTCATTACCCATTTTGACTACGATCATTGAATTGACTTTTCTACTCAACAAATTATTTCTTATAAACTCTTTGGAACAATACAGAAAATCCTAAATAGATAAATATATTCTAAAAACTGCAAGTTTAATCAAATAATAATATATTAAATGGCCACTCTTGGAATAAATTTCAGGATAAAGTGTGACAAGACTAATTATGGTAAGTGTACATTCATGAAAATATGCATTTTTTCATTGCCTGAATATTTACATGGGTGAAGGAAATTGAACTAGGAAATTAAACAAGGAAATTACATGAAACTATCATTGATAGAATCTGAACTATGCATGATATGAGTATATTATATAGGCATATAAATAAGGGCTAGAGTCTGACTTTTCATTTCCTGTTCATTATCATACCTTGTTTAGTTTTATTTCTCGAATTTTCCCTAAATAATAACAGCTAAATATACCTGAGACGACAAATATTCTCTTGCACATAGACACGTCAGATTCATAAATTTAACATGGCAAATTTGTTTATGAATTTATATCAGAATTTTGTATGCTTTTACGGTTGGTAGGAGAGATAGACCAGCAGACCCTTAAAAAAGGGGTGTTTATATCCTTACCTTTGCCTTATTTACGTAAGCCAGGAATATATATGCCTATGTCTCATTTAAACGTAAATTAAATCTCATTCAACGCTTTCACCAGATTTTGAGCGATTCTACTTTGCTGTCATTTCCAGACAATTCAGCTGAAGTGATTGCGTAAACATGCCAAGACCGATTAAAATTTTCATACAAACGAGCTCTTCACAAGAAGTAGAGAATTATGTGACTGAAAGTAGATTGAGGCGTATGTATGCCAGTGTGTTCATACATATAAACCGAAGTTAGAATAATTGGTTATATACGCGGAATATTGAAGGAAGTTGTTTTCAATTCAATAAAGATGAATCAAAACGGGAGAGAGAGATTGATCTTTATCCATTAGGGAAAGGCTAATAAAAACTTTGATACTAGACTTCTAACATCCGTTGTATATTCTTAATGAACTACAAAAAAAATGAGCTGTATCCTCTTTAGTATGACTAAGTAAGGCAGAGAGGATGAAAGTTTTTGAAAAGTCACAAAATCATTAATTTTAGATTAAAAAAACTCACTCACATTATTATTTTTTTTATTGAATTAGCATTGGACAAATTGAAGTCTGGAAGACAAGATCCGGCATGTGGTGTCCGTTTTCATTGAGGCAGTTCTGAAGGCGTTCTTGGAAGTTGGCTTCCACTCTTTTAAGCATTGCTCTCTCGCTTTGCTTGATTTCCACCTGAATAGCTTCCTTTAACTTGCCATTACACACGTGCCTTGAGGTTTCCTCAGAAGAAATAATCACACATGAAAAAGTCAGTGGATCAATGGCGCCACGGAGTCGGAGAGACTCCGTGTTGGCCATCGCCCCATCATGCTGAAACCTGACATGTTGGATCGGAATACGTTTTTGTCGTAATTCAGGCAAAAAGAATTTGTTTATCATCTCGATGTTACGCTGGGAGTTCAGAGTAACATCATTTCCATTTTGGCCTTCCTTAAGTAATGGCCAATCAATCACGCCAGCTTTTCCAACAGTACACTAAACCGCACTTTTGGTTTATGCAGTGGTCTTTCTTGCAGTTTTCTCTGATTTTCTAGAGCCTAATACCGATAAATCTTTTAATTCACCATGCCATTGAGATGAAAATGAGCTTCATCACTCATTAATAAAATAAGGTTGTTATTTTACTCAAAAAGTTACGCCATTGTGCCTATTCCCTTGGTCTCAACTGTTGCGCAATGAGCAAATTGTAGGAAGGTAAATGCAGGTCTCTATGCAAAATAAGCCTTACCGAACGATTCAGTAGCAAGCCTCTCAGTAGAGCGATTGTAATTCTGCAGCAAAGCTTGTCTGACTTGTTGCACATGTTCTTGGATACGTACCTTTCGTGTGGCCACTACCGGCCCCTACCCAGTGTACGAAGTACATGAACCGAAGGTATAATTGTGTTACGAGTGGAAACAGCCTGAGTTCGGCGAATTTTGAATCGGCGACGAAACTCACGTTGAACTGCAGCGAGAGACTCTTGATTCTTCACGAATCTGTCGTAATCGAGCAGGCGGTGCTCTATTCTACACAACGCCCTAATTTCACCAAAAAGAAAATAATGCATGGACACCATAGAACGATTGGTACCAGCCGGGCATTTGTTCCTCCCCCTGTGGCCATTTTAAAACGCCTGTCTTCTCTGTCTCACTCTGTATATTACAACCTCTGTAATAAAATCATACCCTTCGGAGATAACGTGATCCAGGGTTTTTAACACTATGTCCAGGTTTTTCGCAGTGTAATATTTCAATGCTGGGCAAAATCATAGCACAATATTTAGCTCACAAGTGACCGCAATTTAAAAAAAAACACCTGTCTAATTAGTTCACCTGCACTATTAAGATAATTCAAAGTTTCCCAGATAATTAGAACTATTACTTATTATGCGGTAACTAGAGATACTTTAATATTAATTCCTTTAAAGTAATTTCCAGCATATCATTTCTTCCCAATTTTGTGTAAATATTCGACCTTATAAACTCGAACCATATTTAAGTAAATACTTATTTATTCCTAATACCACATTGGTGAGATCAGTCTAATAGATCTCTCTCTCCGTCCTCTGTTTATATGATTCCTTTTATTCTCACATAGGTATTAATATCTCACTCTCCGTTTCTCTTTAATCCCCTTCGCTCTTTCATATTAAGTGTGTATCAGTCAAATAATAACAACCACTCACTCTTTCGTAGCATGTTGAAAGTTGTCAAAATATTAGAGTTCTTCAAAATGTTCGTAGAAAACTAATATATGTACATAAGAAAAAAGGATATCCATGGAAAATTTTAATTACACTGATTTAAACTGCTGCCTCTGTGCTCTTAGTCACTTTCACAGCAATTAATTATCTTTATTTTGAAATAAGCACTTTTCATTTTGGACTATGTCTTAATAGCATGGATACCATCAAGGTTGAAGTAAGGAGAAACATCAATTTTTAGTCAAGCTTGGTTGGCGGATCAATAAGATTATTAATGCAAACATAGAAGTTTATGGAGCAGCACCCCCCTCTCTCTCAGAAAGCCGACTGTTTATAATTGGATAAATTGCTTTGTGGAACGATAAAAGAGGTTGAAGACAATATTTTAAGTTGCAGACAGTCAATCTACAAAAGAAAGAAAATATCAATCGTTTGTAAGCACGAATAGAAAAGAATCGTGGATTGATAATGGAAATAATGGCCTGCACATTGATCCTGTCAGCAGGTTTAGTTCATTCCATCTTAAAGGACGTAGTAAAGATCAATAAGCTATCTGGTTGATAGGTGCCAAAGATTTGCGCTAGGATCAGCCTGGAGAAGAGATATTCACTTTCATCGAAATTGTGAACATGAGGGATGAAGATACCGAGGTTTTTTCCTAAGAAATATAATCGGTTACGAGACTTGAATTTTTCAAAATGATCCGAAGACAAATAACAGTCTAAATATTTAATATTTACCCAGGGGAGACAATGGTCCTATCAAAGCAAAATCTGAATGATCAAAAGGATAGGTTATGAACTGTTTGGATGGATCCCCAATGTGTAATACTTTGGAATCTCTCGAAAAGAGATGCACCATCATTGCTACCAAATATGAAAGCGTTTTCAGAAATATTTGTACGGGTAAAGCGGAAAAGCACCGTGAGAAGAATAAGAGAAGATTGCATTTCGTTGAAGAAATCAACTTTCCAAAGATTTCATTGGGATATCACACATAAAATAGAGTTAATGCAGACATAAAATATATAAATTATCGACAACGGAATTATAAAAAAAAATTAAAAGAAGAAAATAAAGATTTAACAACTTGAGTGAAAAACAGTAATCAAATGTTTATTAACCTAATGCTCAGATATATGTATTTACACATAGACACTCGTTCAAAGTAAATAAAATAATCAAACTATCTTTTCGAGCAATATAAGTATATCAATGTTCAGAGAAAAAATTAATAACACTGTACAACAAATTTCAGTGTCTAGAAAAAACATAGATTTCATGTGCATTTTATTATGAGGTTGAGTATGTTATATTTGAATTTGCAAACAAAAATCCCCCATCACGTAACATTTACTTGTAAATTGCCGATTGAATAATTATGCAATTGATTCCAATTTCCACGATACCATAAATGTATTTTGCTCCCAAATTCAGATAAAATGCGTTCATTGTAATTAATTCAGGAATATATAATAAATCAGCGTGTCTGTTTGTTAGTATTATATAATGTATTAACCTACATTTTAGTAATTACATACTTCGTTTGTAAGAAGTTCAGATCTGTTACGTTTCAGCTTCCAGCAGAAGTCAACCAGGTTAGCAGAGCTCCATTTTCCATTATAACTGTTTTCAATTGAGGCAATATTTTGATGGAACATCACTCTACATGTTTATTACTCACATCTCCTGCGTTTTCTGGGAAGAAGGACAGATGAGAATGAAGAATGTGTATCTTCAGCGACATATTGCATCCTAGATCTTGGTAGAACTTGATTAGGTTCTCCACTATACGCTCTCGCTGGACCCCTTCTTTCTAATAGATCTTTGAATGCTTGCCAGGCCACTAGCTTAGTTTCATCTATTTTCTCCTCAAATTCCTCACCAGTTCTAAATTGACGAATCTGATGGCCTACAAATATGCTTTCTTTAATCTTAGCATCACTTATTTTAGGGAAGATCCCTTTGAGATACTGGAACGATGGTTTGTCATGTTGCAGTGCTTTGGTAAATTAATTCATTAAGCCTAGTTTTATATGCAGTGGTTACAAAGTTATTTTCTCCTTCTTAACTAGTGGCTCATGAAATACATTACGAGGAAACTGGATGGTCGCAGAAAGAGACGGAGGTTATATTCGTGATTTACGTAAATATTACCCCTAGGAAAGGTTCAGTTTTTTTATTTTTGTACAGTTTCTTCCTAAATCTATTCTCCACTCTTTATATATGACAATGGTGCAACCTTACTTGACATATGGCATAGAGAGTTGGTATGGAAAATATCAAAATTATCTCAATAAGTTAGTCATATTACAGAAAAAAGCAATTCGAGCCATCCATCAACTTGACTACAATGAGCACACTAATCGTTATTTTAAGGAATCCAGAATTCTAAAATTAAATGATCTCTTTGTTTTTCAAACATCCTTATTTCTTTACAAAACAATAAAGTGTTCCTATAATAGCTATATATTTAATATGTTACAAACAGCTGATAATACCCATAATCTCCAAACCCGCAATAGAACAAAATTTATTTCACCCTTGTATTCAAAATCAAAATCTCAATGTAGCTTTCTGTACAAATCTATAAAAATATGGAATGGCATGGACGAAAATATCAAATCCCAAACCAATTTAGCTCAATTCAAAAAAGCTCTTAAAAACAATATAATTTCGGCTTACTAAATTTCTATTCAGCTTTTGTTATTGTGTATTTATTTGTTACCGTACACTGTTATACTGTGTACTACTACTTTGATTTATACATTATAAATATGTTATTATTTATATAAGACTGTTGACTATGTTAACTACATACCTCGTGAAAGAATCGCTCGAAATAAAATAGTTTTTTAATTTATCTCTAAATTTAAATTTTATAATTATTCATTATTGGCAATCATTAAAATGGTTAGGTTCTCAAATGAATATTAAGTTGTTTATATTTGTATAAACATGAAGGGATTTCTAGTCTTGATAATTTTATGCTTAGTCTTAAGTTTCTGCCCTAAATGTCACTGACTTATTTTGGGCCCATAAATAATCCTGTATGTATAAGTACTTATAGTAACTTGGCATTAAGATTCAAAATGTAATATGTTTTTACTGTACATTGGATTAATATGGAATAAATGAATAAATAAAATAAATAAATAAAATAAACAAATCATTAAGAGAATTTAATAAAAAATATAATTAAAGATTGCCCTAAGATAATTCTGGCTGTAACATTTGGATGAATTGAGATTTCAAAAGATTGATTTGCGAGCATAAATCTGCCCAAGACATATTTAAAAACCTGAGGGTGAAATTCAAAGATTCCAAGTCAATTCGAGTGGTTTCTGATCGAATAATATCCATGCTTAGCTTAATGCATACCTGTGTAATGAGAAACACGAGCATGTTTACAGCTCTTCAGTTTTAAGTGCAATATAGTTTTACCTGCGTAGCGAGTTTGCCAACCCTCACAAAAAAACGATAGACATCTAAAAATACTCATGTTACCGCTTAATTTTCAAATTTGGTAACACATGCTAATTATTATAATAGTGATCTCACAACTATTATATATTTCCATTTTTATCAACGATTTAAAATACAATATATACTCAAATTTTATAGGATATTAATCCTTGGTCTCTTAGGATGTGAGCAATAGTAATGTCGAGACGGACCTGGTACTTTGCTTTTTGAACGCATTTTCTACGATCTGGTTAAGTTCTCACTGGAAAAGGAGGAAACTACTCGAGATATTTTCTTCAAAACGAGAATTTCTTCTACGCTAATTCGAGTTAAACGCCTGTTTACCACTCAACGCTTATAACAGCCAACGAACGACAACCAGAGGAAGAAATATATGCGCTCATAAGGCTTATTGTAGATTTCTCCTGTTGCTTGTGGGCAAGGTAGCTTGCCCCGAAGGGGCTACTTTTTCCTCTGACTATTGGCACTTTTTTTCACGCTTTTTTACTTCAACTTGTTTCTCAACTAGTGCTACATAACTTGGTAACCGGCAAGATCTTAGATACAGTTGAAAGTAGGGTATAGTGAAACCCTGCAGGAAACCCCGTTAGGGGGCCAGAAAAGAGGGGTCGACTCTCGATTATGAGCCCGAAACCTTCTGTGGACTGCTTATAGGGCTAAGAAACTCATCCAAACCACGTAACGAGAGATAGGAGAGGAAGTATTGTCCATGATCACCCAGAGACAAGAAGGGGGAGCACGTAGAGACTTCCCCACCTATACTTCAAAGATCAACGAAAAAGAGTAAAAGGTGTTCACATGATGAGAACAAACAGAGGGAGTAAGTAAACAAAGTTAGAAAAAGCTTGAAATAATAAAAAGAAACATAAAATGATAAACAAGAAACAGGTATAATAAAATAAAAAGAAGAAAACTTTATACCAGTGAAGGAAAACAACAAAACAACGGTTTAAACGCCACATCACAGCAACAATAACACAGATTTAAAAACATGACATAAAACGAACATAAAGTATAAACTTGATACTCAGGCAACTATTTCTATTCATTCGAATTCTAAACTATAACATTTCTAAATTCCAGAGATTAGCGTAACCTCCACGTATACTTTGCATTCAACTGAACATCTTTTACTTCCTTCTTTTCCATCTACATTTTCTTCTATCTTTCACACTGGACTTAACACAGCATACGTGGGACAGAGGCACTAGAAATTGAATTAATAGACAGGATATAGTACACACCGTGGTTCGGATCCCACGTAAAGCTGTAGGTCCGCAGACCAAATCAAACTTTGCTATCTCCCTTTCCTATTCCTTTCCCTGTCCTTCTCCCTGTCTCCTATCCAGAAGTCCAACAGGAATTAGAAATCTCAAATATCATTCATTTCCATTATATATATCTAGCTGGAGAAGAACTTACAGGGAATAGAGGTAATACATATTTTTATGGGCCATTTTGTAACTCCATTTTACACATAAAACAAGAGAAATTGATAAAATTAAGTATTAATTAATGAAACATAGGCTACACTTTTCAGTCATTGTCTTCTTAGTATGTTGCTAAAAATTAACTTCAATTCTTCTTTTAAACTTAAGGAACAGCCTTATAAACTCTTGATAGACGTATATTCTTGTATATAAAAGTTTCTTTGAGTCGAATTATGGGGTAGAACTTATAAGGCCAAGCCTTTATTCATGACTCTTAGACATGACTTAGCTCTATGATAATAGATGATTGACACTCTTTGTCCAATATTAGATTAGGGGTGGATTGAGGGATCTGGAGAAGCTTAAGTTTCCGAAGTTTCAGAAAAATTAACCCAGAGAAGTAGATGTATGGAGTGAGTGGGAGACTAATGGGTAGGGTGAATAGTATTTATGGTGGAAGTAAGACGTGTGAGAGCTTGATAGATAAAGGGAATGAGCACTGAGAGAATTCCAGATGCGAATGAGGAAACGTGGTATGAGAATAATGAGAAATGGCGACAGATGGGTTTGATCTATAATAGTGTATGCTGATGATGACTTAGTGGTGGTTGCTGTGAGTGTGAGAGGAATTTTAATCGAAGTTTTTATATGGTTTTCGAAAAGAGTGGGGCAAAATGTGAATGATTTGGTGGTATTCTATTTTTATCCACTGGATTTCTTCCCCCCATCCCAAAGTATCAATATTAATGATTTGAGTGTATAATGTGGCATGAATCTGCATGAAGATATGGTGGTGGGAACGATGGTGTACGATCGTGAGAGTAGGTGTGGAATGAGAACGCAAGATCTCGATTAAGAGCAGTAAAATTGGACAATTGAGAAAGATGTTTGTTGTGAGAAAGGTGGATAGAATGAGAAGCGTGTGTAAAAGATTTTTAGGGGGTAAAGAAGGATTTTGAGATGGTTGTGACTGAAAATGTATTGAAATATTGTGATAAAGGGAAAACACAGAAGTTAGAGAGAGAAAAGTTGGAAGACTACGGAAAGTGTGGGTTCCTCGGGTGTAAAGGATTTGGGGATAAATAAATGGCTGACTGAGGTGAAGATAAATGATATAGCGGTGCATAGGAGAGGTTTGTCTTGGGATAGATCTTGCCCCTACCAGAGGCCTGCCCTTGTGTGTAAGAGGTAATGAAGTGTGTAGAAGACACACATTAATTTTAATGACGTTGAATTACGCCAACCTCACTTTGACGGTCACTGGTAAATGTCCCACTTAATGTCCTCTTCTTTTGTTCATAGGGATTTCTACATTCGAATTTCAAGAGAACAAAATTAAAGAAATAGAAATCTGTAATTTTTTAACCTTCTGATCATAATTTTCCCACATGCAAATATTAATGGATTAACATTTCTAACTAATTTTGTAACAAGAAGTGTAGAAAGATTTATTACCCAGATGATGGTGGTTGTCAAATAGGTTACTAGAAAATATTGCCACTTTATGTGGCACAATGAGAAGGAAGTTTTAAAAGTTAGATTTGTTCAAACCAAAGACTGTAATTAGTGGAAAGGGTGAATCGCATATTATATTGCAGGCTACAGAAACAGAAGCATTTGGTAATAGTAACAGCTCTGATAATTTCCTTATTATATTGTTCAAAGTAAATGATTTCATTAATTCCGAGAATTTAAAAGAAACGCGTTGAGTAAAACTTCTTCACTAAGATTTGCAATTGGGAATCTGATATATTTGGGTATTCGAGGACCAGAAATTATACTGGGATTTAAACCAGAGCTGAGTATCTTAAAGGAAAAAATCTATTAATTATATTTTCTAATATTATGATAAATTGAAAAGGAGCTTTATTATATTTAAGGCATGACATTGCCTTTTTAACCGCATAATTACAATTGTGTTATTGCAAATATAATTTTGGATTTATAAGGACGAGCTATAGCTGGAAAGACGACATTTTCATTCTCTTCGAAAGCAGGGATAACATTTATAAAGGTTGATTGATAGTAATCTCCTTAGATTGCTTAGAAAAGCAGGATTATATGTTCTCCTCTCGTGATTGTGAGAAGAGCTCCTTCCCAGGGCTTGGTGAAGAGCTTAGTTAGCTATAACATTGCCTTCTTATCGCATAATTACAATAAACGTGGGATTAAGACGCAACGGGTGACGAGAAAACAGTCGAAGAAGAACTTTTTAATCACAGCATAACTCTCTTAGAAGTGAAATGTGAGCAAATGTCCTCAGCAGAATGTTACATAAAAAGGAACCTTAGGAGATTGTTCCCAACCAAACCAGAAAATAAGATTGAAAATATCAGCAACAGGCAAAGAATTATCACACAACTTTAAAAGATGGGAAGGGGAAACACAGGCATGCGGAAACATATACAGACTGCTCGACTCCGACATCATTCCAATCATGAAGCACGGTAATGACACAATATCGGTTCAATTAAATATATCAAACTATAAAGTGATCATAAAGAAACACTCACAGGTAAAGCTTGATAGTGCTGCTATAGTTATCAAAAGGAATATCTCGTTGAGGTACCTACCGTAGATGGACGAGTCTTTTCTGGCTTTAGAAATGCCCAAATTAAGCGTAATCTCGTGATGGCAGCAGCATTTCAAATCTATATAAGAGCTTGTTTGCTCATCGACAACTACTACAAATTGTTTGGGCACCGTAGATTGTCCTTGTGATAGAACGGGTTGAGGCCGCGTTAATTTCAACCCCTATCACATATTATTTAAAACCACGATACTCCCACGTGTATCTTCGCTTTGAAGCTTGGCGCCTTATCGCAGCCACCTGAGTCAATGTTTAAACAAGGAGGTTTATCTTTCCCTGTTCGCCCCCTTACGCCGACCTCGCCAGATTGAGTTAGGCTTATGGGCAGATAAGGCATTGTTCCCAGGCTCGGCTGTGCATTCCCTCGAAGCTGCCACTCCAATGACGCCCACGCCAAGGGAGTGTCTCGACTATTTAGATGGAAAATTTACCACTAAGATCAGATTGGAGATCCAGATTTTCGTCGCGAAACATCACCACGACCCTCTCTCACTTTGTGCGCCAAGGGACCTCGACCTCGAGATTCACCATCACTTGTCCAGAAGGAGCACAATATCCCTTGAGTGCCAAGGTTCGAGCCTTTCGTGACGCCAAGTCCACAAGGCTTCCTCCCTCGTTGTTCAGGAAGAGAACAACGTTAGAACAGCCATTGTTCGTTCGAGCCCGTTGACCAGAAACGGTTCTCACCCCTTCCCCTGTTGTTCAGAAGAGAACAACGTAGAACAGCCATTGTTCTTTTGAGCCCGTTTGCCAAGAAGCGGTTCTCACCCTTCCATCTTGTTGTTCAGAAGAGAAAAACATTAGAACAGCCATTGTTCTTGAGCCCGTAGACAAGAGACGGTTCTCACCCCCCCCCCTGTTGTTCAGAAGAGAACAACGTAGAACAGCCATTGTTCTTCAAGCCGTTCGTCGAGAAACGGTTCTCATTCCCAAGACGCCACGTCACGATCATTTTATTCCCCCCTTCCCTTCAGCTGGAACTCGCCAGCAGACCGAAAATTCCTTCACGTCGACTTCCTCTGCACCACTAGTATAAAATTACGTAAGCCGAACGTTACCTTTGAGTATTTAACCCTTTTGTCAATTCTATCCTGTGCTTTAAATGGTTTAGCGACAACCATCCCATCTCTTTAAATTTATATTTGTTTTACCTTTTTAAATGTTTTAATCCTCGGATTAGCCCGAGCCCCCACGACCCTTTCCATTCTCTGTTTATGTCACTATTTTCCGTTTTGTGTATTGTTGATAGTTATTATTAATAAAACTCTATTTTATTAATGATAGCAATATTATTATCCTTAAACTCAGTTCCACTTCTTAAACATATCAAAGATACATAATATCGGCCCGCCAGACATCCACGCACTCTAAAGATAATTAAAGAAGTTCCCTCAACGAATAGTTATATATGGTATATCGTCGAGAGTCCATTCTACGACATATATATATATATATATATATATATATATATATATATATATAATATATATATACTATTTAAATTTGGTGTCAGGTGTGGAGTTTAACGCTATATCTTTGCAAACACTGGTCTCAGTCGAGTAAAGCATAGTGTTATTCGTTATAATAATAGAGTATAGTAGTTCCCTTTTGTTTTAACGATTGCTATTCCCTTTTTTAAAACTTAAGAAGCTGGAGTAGCTCAAGGAACTGTTATAATGATTTGTTTGGGGTTTTTTTGTGATTTTAGTCAGTGATTATTTAGATCGAGAAACCAAGTACGAATAGGTCAGTGCCCATATTTAGGAAGGCTAATTCTTCAGAAGGCATAATTCTTGTTGCAAGGAATTTTAGTTGGTTGGCTAGTGCGCCCCCAAGTGCAAAGATCACCCAGTTCGAAATCTTTAAAGTGCAAGGAGAGTCCTTGGGACTTTCCGGAAAAGAACTAATTGAGTACGTTCAAGAGGAGCAAAAAAAAGAGAAATAAAGAGAAATCCAACGAGAAGAAAGAGAAATCCAAAGAGAAGAAAGAGAAAGAGTAATCCAACGAGAAGAAAGAGAAAGAGAGGAACGGATAAGACAAGCTGAGCTTCACGATCAGATTGAATTAGCTCGTGTTGAAGCAGAGATACAGTCTGCCAGTTCCCGTTCCGAAGCCCCCCCAATCTCTCACTAAAGCTCCTCAATTTCAAGGATGAAGAGGATTTCGGAGCATTTTAGCCCACTTCGAAAAGATCCTCGAAATCAATAACATGGATCTGGAGGCTGAAGGTGTAGTCAGATTACTTCCCCTGTTAAATTGTAAACTGCGCGAAATTTTTATATCTTTACCATCTGAGTGTAGAATTAACTACAGCACCTTAAATGCTGAGTTATTGGCCGCTTATAATATGACTCCCGATTTCTACCGCCAAGAATTTCGAGGATGTCGTATTAAACCCGGACAGACGTTCCGTCAATTCGGATACATTCTTCAGAGGAATTTTAAATTTTGGTTGGAATCCTCAAAGGCTGATCTGAACTACGAGTCCTAAACAGACTTCGTGTTGCGAAATCAATTTTTGGCGTCTCTCCCGACGGAGATCCGCGCGTTCGTCAAGGATCGTCGGTGCCAGACCTTTAAAGAATGTACCGAAGAAGCGGATGTCTATGCCGCAAGCCATAATTTATACCCAAAGGAGCATCGAACTTCTCACCAATCCCCCTACAAGGAAAGAAGGAAGGATTCGCGGCCCTTCACAGGAAAGCCGACGAAGTTTCCGAGCCCCATAAAACCCCAAAACTTCTTTCCCTAAAACCAACAACGGGACTCCAAACCTCCCGTTAAGATTTCTCCTCCATCTCTCTTCCCGAAGCGACCAATCATATGCTTCACCTGTGGTGTAGAAAACCACATGAGCTGGAATTGCCCTCAAAATTCTAGGCTTAAAAGCGGACCAGCCCACCAAGTTCACCAGATTAATGCAACCCCGGCTCCCCCGGTGGTGCAGACCCAAGCAGAAACTTCTTCCCCTCCGTCAGGCCACCAGGTAAATTTTATTTTTCATAAAAGTTCATCGGGAACTTTGAAATTTGAGGAGGGCAGCGTGAACGGCTGCCGAGTATCGACTCTCGTCAGGTACACAGGATGTACGTGTTTCATCGTGTCCGACGAACTCCTTCCCCTAGTGGACCCTAACCACGAAAAATTTGCGGTGGTACATGACTACCTTGGGCGGGCAAACCAATTCCCCGTCGTTAGATGTTACCTGCAGTGTCAATATTATGATGGCTGGGCTGAAGTCATCTTAGCACCCATACAATTCTGTTCCGTACTTATAGGACAGAGCCCCCAAGTAAGTTCCGACCCTGTGTCTCAGGCCGCCCTTCCTCGAGGCCGAGCTAAGAAAGAAGCCCAGGAGCCCGTCCCCATCAGAACCCCGATACCGTCCGATTTCTCGGAGACCCCTAACCAGGACTTTAGGACGGCACAAAAGGAGTGTGAATTACTAACACCCTAAGGCGATAAGGCCTAAGACAAGGACACGGAGACTGTCCGTGGACCCCAAGAAAAAAAGAACCCCCAACGCGCCCATGGAGATACCTTCGTAGAACTGGACGAAACATCGGCGCTTGAAGAAGATTACCCCGCGGAGTCCCTTAATGTAATCCAGACAGTGTGCATCCGAACAGATGCCGATTACCCTCCTCCTTCCCTACCAGGCGAGTCTTTGGAACCCTCTGACCTGGATATTGACCCTCAGCTGACACCACATCAAAAAAGTCAGCTACAAGAACTATTTGAATGGAGTCACCATTTAACCACCCTATTAACTCTTTCCGAGCGACTGCGCGAAAATGGCCTCACCATTGGCCCCCGAAAATGCCATTTTGCCCACGAAACCATAAAATATTTGGGTTTCAAAATAGGACAAAGCCAGTTGGGTCCCCAAGAGGATAAGATTAAGGCAATCGCCGATATGCCCCTCCCGATTACAAAGAAGCAATTAAGATCGTTTCTAGGATCAGCTTCGTACTATCGGCGATTCGTTCCGAATTTCGCTGCAATTTCGGCGCCCCTTAGCTCCCTTTTAAAAAAGAATTCCCCCGATCGTCTACGTTGGAATGATGTCGCTATTTCCCATTTTAATCAGCCCAAGAGTAAGCTCATTTCTGCCCCCATTTTAAAGTTGCCCAAACCGGAAAAATCCTTTGGGATTAAGCCCGACGCGTCCAACGAGGGCATTGGAGGTGTACTCCTTCATTACGAGGATGACGGAACAAGTCATCCAGTTGCATTTGCTAGTCGTCAATTATTACCACGCGGAAAAAGAGATATGCCACTATAGAAAAGGAAGCTCTATTAATTATCTGGGTCATAGACAAATTCCAAAGGTACTTGATAGGAAAAGAATTTCAGATAGGAACGGACCACCGCCCGTTAGCCTATATTAGGAATATGTGACACTCCAACGGCCGAATCATGCGCTGAAGTTTACTCTTGCAAGAGTATCAATTTAAGATAAATTATATAAAAGGTTCCAATAACCAAGTCGCTGACGCACTCAGTAGGTATGCGTTACCGAATAGCGTAGAGTAATTGTATTCATAGAATTAGTATCTCCATGTAGGTATATACCGTCTTGTACGACTTAAATTAGATTCTCTTGTATTAAAATTAGTTAATGTATATGTCTGAATTTTGTAACGCTCAATGTCTATTTTTTTTTTGTATGTATATATATTTCTACCCATTAATTTACGTATAAATTATTTTGTCCCGTATGTACTAATTTTATATCATTTCATTGTTCCATGCCCCCTTTTTTTTATTAAGTTGTATTAAAGGTTATTTTCCCCTGTAATCAAAAAACAAAAATAATCATATGTATTGAGGTAATACTAGTTAGGTGCAGGAAGGTACGGTTGGTACAAGAAAACAAGTTCCCCACAACGGAGCTCTATCGTTGTCCCTTCTCTCTTTTTTTTTCAAGTGACAACTTCCCCCGGAATAGAGGGGTGTGATAGAACGGGTTGAGGCCGCGTTAATTTCAACCTTTATCACATATTATTTAAAACCACGATGCTCCCACGTGCATCTTCGCTTTGAAGCTTGGCGCCTTATCGCAGCCACCTGAGTCAATGTTTAAACAAGGAGGTTTATCTTCCCCCGTTCGCCCCCTACGCCGACTTCACCAGATTGAGTTAGGCTTATGGGCAGATAAGGCATTGTTTCCAGGCTCGGCTGTGCATTCCCTCAAAGCTCCCACTCCATTGTCCCCCACGCCAAGGGAGTGTCTCGACTATTTAGATGGAAACTTTACCACTAAGATTAGATTGGAGATCCAGATTTTCGTCGCGAAACATCACCACGACCCTCTCTCACTTTGTGCGCCAAAGGACCTCGACCTCGAGATTCACCATCACTTGTCCAGAAGGAGCACAATATCCCTTGAGTGCATAGGTTCAAGCCTTTCGTGACGCTAAGTCCACAAGGCTTTCCCCCTCGTTGTTCAGGAAGAGAACAACATTAGAACAGCCATTGTTCGTTCAAGCCCGTTGACCAGAAACGGTTCTCACCCCTTCCCCTGTTGTTCAGAAGAGAACAACGTAGAACAGCCATTGTTATTTTGAGCCCGTTCGCCAAGAAGCGGTTCTCACCCTTCCCCTTTGTTGTTCAGAAGAGAACAACATTAGAACAGCCATTGTTCTTGAGCCCGTAGACAAGAGACGGTTCTCACCCTCCCCTGTTGTTCAGAAGAGAACAACGTTGAACAGCCATTGTTCTTCAAGCCGTTCGTCGAGAAACGTTCTCATTCTCAAGACGCCACGTCAGGATCATTTTATTCCCCCCCCCCTTCAGCTGGAACTCGCCAGCGGACCGAAAATTCCTTCACGTCAACTTCCTCTGCACCACTAGTATAAAATTACGTAAGCCGAACGTTACCTTTAAGTATTTAACCCTTTTGTCAATTCTATCCTGTGCTTAAAATGGTTGAGCGAACCATCCCATCTCTTTAACTTTATATTTGTTTTACCTTTTTAAATGTTTCAATCCTTGGATTAACCCGAGGCCCCTCGACCCTTTCCATTCTCTGTTTATGTCACTATTTTCCGTTTTGTGTATTGTTGATAGTTATTATTAATAAAACTCTATTTTATTAATGATAGCAATATTATTATCCTTGAGCTCAGTTCCACTTCTTAAACATATCGAAGTTACATAATATCGGCCCGCCAGACATCCACGCACTCTTAAGATAATTAAAGAAGTTGCCTCAACGAATAGTTATATATGGTATATCGTCGAGAGTCTATTCTACGACAGTCCTCATTGCTAGAAGAGGGAGACCTGATTGATATATGCCGAACGGTCGACTACAGTATAAGGAACAATAAAGGTCGTAACTTGGAAATGATTATAAAAAAAACAATCATACACAGGCCTTACTTTCCGACCTATATCACTTATGTAGGGGTCAGCAACAAAGACGACATAATCACGACGAGTAATGACATCCCCTTCAAATACCCTAGTAAGTGAGGTCCAAAAGTACCAAGCGACCACAATATCACTCGCAGCGATCCTCCTTCCAGTCAGTGTGGAGGAAAAAACTACACCGCTGGCAATTGAGAACGCTACAGACTAAGCGAGGTAAACTCTACGAAGATATCCGAGAAGTTGGAGAGGAAGACTGCTTCCATAATAGAAACAGACCAGGAGTCTGTACCCAAAACATGGTACAAAATTCCTAGCATCACAGAGATACAGAGTGGATGCCAGAGATAGCTCGGAAGCACAGATAGTTGTACGACGAATTATAAGGGAAAACCCAAACCAAGAAAGAATCTCGCCTCTACGATGCTTAATTGAAGAAATTAAGCAGGCAATAAAAATCAAACAGGTTAATATTTAAGAAAGCTTAATAGCCAAATTAGAGCTCTGGGGGAATATTAAGAACCTAAAGAAACCCCGAGCGATAAAACGGATAAAACCAAACAATTAATACCTAGGGGTCTCGGCGTTTCTTGAGGAGAGATTCGGAACAATCTAGGAAAGAAATCTTCTTAATAACACCAGAAGAAGAAGAAGAGTTTGAAAAGAAATTCGAGGGCCAACTGATTAAATACCTCAATCAGATGATACATTGAACTAACTTACAACCCTATGTTGATGAAAAGAGGGTTATGGAAGATCATGGCCGTCTAATAACGTCAGTGGAGGTCATGGGAACAGTAAAATCTTTTGACAGAAAGGCACCACACTGTAAGAGCATAACCAAAAATAACTTAGTGAATTCCCCTTAGCAGATCATTCAGGGAATTATCAACATGTAAAATGATTCCCCAATTACGGGTTACCTTCCTGACGGTCAAATGATGATAAAAGTCATTTTTACCAGCGGCGAAGCGCCAGGTCTAAGCGTCGCTTTTTTTCAAAAGGAGTAAAGGTAAATTCTACCCATTCAGAGCCATGAATTGACTCATATGACCATGGAATTATGGTTATTTACCCTGGAAATTTCAAATCTGCCATCGGATTTGGTGCTGGTGGCGCCATGTAGTACCAAAAGCCTTAGTTATCCATTTATGTATTCAAAGGCACTTGTAAGTGATTTGAACAATGGTAAACCATCAATGCAATAACCATTTATCATCTTATCACAAAAAACACAGGTCATTGAAGGGAATTTCCCTCTTGTTATACTAAGGCGGAGAAAACCCCCAAATAACTGGAGAAAGAGTGATCGAACCATCTCCTAGACTTCGTAAGGAACGTCTCCAAAATGCCCCAAATAAACGGGCTCCAAGACCAGCTAACCAAACTGGACGTCCAAAACAGACAGCAAGAAGGGTTCCGCAATAAAATAGTGACGGATACAGACCTCATCCTTTTGACAGAATAACTCGCGCACGAATGAGCTGAAAAGAAAAAAGGTAGATGAGGTGCTGCAAGATATACTGAAAGCCCTCAACTTGAGATCTTAAACATCTAGCTCAAACTAATCCTGAAAAATGTCCTCTATGATTATAACATGGATATTAGACATAGAATAGTAATCCACGGCTACAGAAGACACAAATTCGAACTCGAGGCAGGTGTTCCATAAGGTAATTCTTTGAGCCAACTGTTGCAGAAAGCTTTGATATATCTGTAATTCTCAGTCGACATCACTCAAATCATCCAGAGTTTAATTGGAATGCGAAGGTAGAAACCAGGGAGACAGCTACCGAAATAGATAACATCAATAGGTATGAAAAGTTAAAAATTAAGATCAACCGCTTAAGACTCTAGAACCTCCCAACGAACCGCCAAGTCACTGAGGAGGTCATCGCGAATGATTATTTCTACCCTAACTTCAATGGGAGCAAAGTCCTTTGACTGCGCATCATCACGACAGCTTACGAGGCTCACATATTCTGAAGCCTTAGGCCTAACAACATAAGGAAGCTATACACTGCATTATCCCGGTGAACACAGGTGTACCCGGTAGTAATAATGCAGGTGACAAGCTGTACCACTCTCAAGTTAATGAAGAGAGTACAGAACAAGGCCATCATCCTAATAGCTGGCGCACGACGAATAGAACATATAAGGTACCCAAACTATACGAGAGAGGAGGGATCAAAGCGCTCAATATGGAAATTCAAAGGCTAGAGAAAGAAAGTGAGAAAGCGTGGAAGAACAGATAATTCCAACACTTGTAAACAATATCGTGATACCCCAACCTCGACGAGATATTTTTACCAGGTGAGCTCTAATCCCGAATGTAATAATTTGCTCACTTAAAGGTACTGATACAATATTCAAATGATTAAGATATAGGCCAACAAAAGCGACCAAGAAATTACGAAAACAGAACGAACTGAAGTGAATAATTAATCACAAGAATTGAATAACTAAAAAAAAGAGGCAAAAATTCCGGCCGAAAAAATATGAAAGCAAGAAAACATAAATTATAATTTAAAAATCCAAAGGCGGAAGTTCCCAAAAGATAAGAATAAACTTTTAAAAAGATTCAACACGAATCATCAGTGTTTAAATTTTTGCACTTCCGTCCATTCCAGTTCCTTGTTTGGCTCCTAAATGATGACAAAATACAGAGAAATATAAAAAATCGCAATCCACAAAAGCACACAAGTAATCACAAAGAGCATAAGTAGAATCTTATTGTCAGAAATGACAAAACGGATCTCTTGCCCCTAATAACAGAAAAATAGTCATAAATGCGAAATTACGCAAAAGAGAGGATCGACATGGAAACATAACCAAATGAATTCGGAAAAAAAGATATCAAACATGAAAACGAATCCGCTCAAATCTAATATTAAGCTAAAAAGGAAAAGGATAAAAATAAAGAAGAATAAGAACTTGAGACACACTCCATATAATAGTTAATAAAATATTAGGCATTACCGGAGAAGAAAACGCAGATTTCGACATCGACTTTGAACATCACATAATTGACTTTCTCAAAGCAAAAAAATGAGAATGAATCAACACCAACAAGTAGATGAAGCAAGGAAATCGAACGAAGGAGGCGACGTGGAAATCTCCTACAAAAGTATAAAGGAAACCATCTTTAGATTTAAGCAGAACCCTACCAGGCCATCTCGCTTCAAAAAAAGACAGTAAATTAAAGACAGTGTCAAAATTATTAATGCAATTAGGAACATATTTTATATTACTCCGATTAAAGGCTCTTTCCCCGATTAATTCAAATTTGCGAAGATAATATTTTTACTCAACCAGAAATATGACCATCACTAGCAGAATATTACCGATCGATTTTCATGCTGATAGTGGATAATTAAAAAGATATCTTGAGCAGAAGCATTTATTCAACGAGTACCAATTCGACTTCAGAAAGAATATAAATAGAGAAATGATAATCGAACTAATCATGCAAAAGGGTGGAAGAGCCATGATAAAGATAAAGTGTACGTACCTATTTTTACAGAGAATTTACCTAAGCTTGTGACAAAATATGGCCAAGGGAAACGCAGCGCAATATTCTGCCTCTTGTAATCAACAGCAACCTCGAAATAATTCTTTGCTATTACGTGATGAAAAGGCAACTCCCTGAGAGATAGTTTAGGGCAACTGGAACATTGATTCGCGGCAATGTGAACAAAGTTAGCGTTTCACAATATAGAAGTACCGAGAAGCAGGTGAGAATTAAAACAAATAAAATAAAAAATAAGTGATTAGCCTCCTAAATTAAATTACTCTCCCTCTCTTTAACCAATTAGTAATTACAGTTAATTGGCTAGAGAGAGTGAGAGTAATTTAATTTAGAAGGTTAATCACTTATTTCTTATTTTACTTGTTTTAATTCTCACCTGTATCTTGGCACTTCCATATAATTACCTAGCATTTAAGCAGCCATAACAATAACTCACCAATCAGCTCACCCTGTACATGAACTCATATTATTGACTTTTTTACTTGTGTTCTCACAACCACGAACCTGATTATTAATTCTTTTTATTTTGTCAATTTGTCCCAATCGAGTTTATTGGGTTATTGTTGTTATTTCTCTTTACTTTCATTGTTTAGATCTTTTTTTCTCTCAAATTTTTAAAATGTATATCATTATTGAGCCGTATAATCTTCGTCCATGCAAGTCTTTCTTTTATCTAAAGTTTATAGTAATTTACTTTTAAGTCACTATTTATTAATAATTTTTTCTCATATATTCTATATTCATATATTTCTCACTTTTATTTAACCCCAAAATGCCTGTAGAGAAATAGCTACCTTAAGCATCCTGGAGGAGTATAGGTACATTAAAGCCCCCTATCCCTCATGAGGAGAAGCGTGGGAAAGGTAGCCAGCGAAACTGCTTACCATGTGTGATCTCCCCGCCGCTGTGGGCAGTTGGAGCTAACATCTGTTTTAAGGCGACCACCTAAGGTCCTTAAACGACGCTCTAACGATCCGATTACCTACGAGACCCATAAACCTGTGGTTATGGAGAAAAAAAAAGTGGTGCGAGTCAGAAGGCATGCCAAGTAGTGGTGCGGTTTGTGAGCAGACTTGGGCACCCCAGTGCCACCTCAGGAATTTTCGCTCTCCCCAGATGCTACTCACCATTCGCCCCCCCCCCTTTGCCTCTGTGGCCTGATCACTTCTCCCTTTAGATGGGGTGGCAATCCGCCTATAAATAAGCCCCGCAAAGAAAGAGAAGAGATTATCAGAAGTCAATACGCCAGAGGAGGATTAGTTCGTGAAGATCGACCCATCGGCCAGACAAGAAGATTATTAGAAGTCGATTCGCCAGAAGAAAGATTAGTTCGTGAAGATCGATCTTTCAGCGAGACAAGAAGATTAGAAGTCGATACGCCAGAAGAAGGGTTAGTTCGTGAAGATCGATCCTTCGGCCATACAAGACTATTTCCGTGAGAAACGATAGGATCAGATTGAGAAAATCGATCCCCTCTTTCAGGGCCGTATTAACCTAAATAGTCAAGCTTTATATCAGTGCCATACCGAGGAAGCCTTTTCAGTCTGCAAAGAAGTCAGACTGAAGAAAAGCAAAGCCGCTCACACTCGAGCGACTCTCACATCTCAAGCTCCGTAAGAGTGAGAGGAGAAGAACCCAGCCCCAACGAGCTCCTGTTCTTTAATTACGTTGAAGAAGCAGCCCCCGTCACAGGCGACAAACATTCCCTTCCCGACGAAATTTCAACCAGCGGCCACACCACTTCAAAGCGAGAGATAAGTCCTCCAGCGACATCCGGCAATCCCTAATACCTACCTGTAAGTTAAAAATAACATCTATATCTCTATTGCGATAGTAGAAATTTAGTACGTCCCAAGTTTTAAAGGAGAGTAGAAACCCTTATTCTTGAACCTAGGTCATATGTGTTGGTAGACGAGAGTACGTTAATTTAATGTTTAACGCTAATCAAATAGAGTCGCGATTAAAATACTAATTGGCCATTGGTATGTTTACGGGAAGCCTATTTGTTTATTTTTGTCAGTTGTAACCGTGCGAAGGGTTTAGATGTCAAAGATAGAAATGTATTAACTGTTGATTTGTTATAGTTAAGTGTTTCATTTAAAATACATGTTTATTTTGATAGATATCTGGTGTTTCCTCTTATCCTTAGGTGTTTAAAAATAGCTCTTCCTTAAGAATAAAACTACTGAATTAGCACTCTTAGAACAAAGCCTACTTCATCATAGAAGTAACTCACGCCCCTTAAAGCATACCGCTACTAAAAGGGTGTCAAAGAGTATAGTGATCAAAACCAAGGGTCATTCTACGACAATGCCGGACTTATTTTTTTCTTAACTTTTCAGAAATGACATAATATTTTATGTAAAATGGGACCTAGAGAAACACTGAAGTGGGTAGAAATAATTTGTATTCCATCGATTCTACAAAAATTGTATGATATCAGGAAAATGGAAGAGCAAAAAACGCACAATTTGTTTGTTATAAACTATTTTATAATGTTCCATAATTTACTGTAAAACATCTATCCTTTTGCATCAGATTAATATAGTACTATATACAAGTATATATTGATGGGAGTCTATGACAACACATGGAGAGAGAGTACTGACGTTGGGCTCCGCAGGAGATTCCTCAAAGTGACAAAAAACAATGACAAGAAATTACATTGGACATAAAAAGTGCGAAAAATATACATACATATATGAAAACAACGTGCAACCATATATGCACATATATATATATAATAGTAGTAGATGGATAACTAAACATAGAGATCCCTGGTGAAAGTTTATTGCAGAGTAGTGTTCCCTGGTCGAAGGGAATCGCAGGCGTTTTAATAAGATTGCTGTTCTTCTCGTTGTTTTGATGGTTTAATTTTTTCAAGCTTTTATGTACTCTGTAGTTGTTGTATCTGTTTTTCTTGTTTCGTGATAGTAGTACATATTTCTTAGTGTGTTTTGCTTTTGTTTCATGTAGATTCTAGTAGTTTTCTTGTGACATTCAACCCTTTGTAGATGTTTTATGTGTTTCTCTCGTTGACTGTAATTGTTTATGATTTTGGTGTTCTTATTATCGAATTCTTTATGCGTTGGATCGTCCTTCGTTGTCTCATAGGCGTGGTCTTAGATGCAGATAGGTTTTTCCTGTCTCTCAGTCTTTCTTTACTGCTAGTAAAGTTTCTCGTCCTTTTGTATCTGTCCTCCAGCGGAATGTCCATCTGTCATTGTCTGCTTTCATCCGCTATGCATCCCGGGACTTTCTCCCAATTTTTACGGGCTCTTGTTTGAAGCTCGACGTTAATCGGTGAGAGTTGGATCTCCTGGTGTAGGTCCCTCTGCCTCCTCCTTTCTCTCCTCTTAACGTTGGTAATTAGGATTAACGCCTTATTTTGTATTTTTTGAAGGGATTTAATTTATTGGGGGGAACAGGTGTTAATAGGTATAGGTGGGTACAGCAGCATGGTTCTAATGATTGCGTTGTAGATTTTTTTTCTTGTAAAGCTTAGCCTTTGCTCGCGCTGCTCTTTGGGCAACGTAGCAATCGTACCCACTTTTAGTCCCAACACCGTTCCCTCCGTTCCGTAGGGAATGCGGGCGTGATCAGTTTTAATGTGGCCCATTTTCCTAAGGAAAAGCGGAATTACTTTGGACTTCTGTGTTTTTGTGGCGATTTTACACCTTCCTTAATACCTGGTGCCGGGTCAATTTCTCTAACTGTTATTTGAGCCAGAAGTTCAGGATTTCTGAAGAGGGAAGTAATAACAGTGAGGAACACCCTGTATTTTGTGAATTGACAAAAGTACATTTTCCTACCTAATTCGAGCATACTGAATTCATATCTGAAATCAGATTCTCTCTAAATGCTTCAGATTTTTCGTAATATCAATAACTATTATTATACAATAATTTTCATTTTATTACGCTTATCATCATGCCCTGAAGTAATTTTGAAATATCCTTTTGCGTTATTAATAGTAAAGCAGGTTTTTTTGCACAAAAATTTTATTGCATATGAGAAGAAACTTGAATTACACATTAGGAATACAAATACTGTAATCAAATAAATGGTAATTTATTAATGACCGTACATCAGGCTGGAGGACCTCTTCTTGATTTCAATCAGGCAAAGTTTTCTTTTGTAACTCTTTCTCTTGTAAGTCTTATCTGGCTGATCTCTTCTAATCGTCCAACAATAGTCCGCCATTACGTGTCTAGCTTAGTGACCTTGGTATTGCTCTTCCATCGTCATCAAGTCTTGATGGAAGCGTTCCCCTTGTTCGTCACTCACGGCTCTCAGATTTCTTGGGAATCGGTCGAGGTGACTATTTAGGAAATGCAGCTTCACACTCATGTTGTATCCCAGATTACTATATGCTAAAAGCGTATTAGTAACCAGATCCTCGTAGTTATGCGCTTTTTTGTTTTCCAAGAAGTTACGAACAACGGCAGAAAATGAGAGCCAGGGTGCCTTCTCCTTTTCATTCATGGTGTTCACGAATCTAGAATCACTCAGCAGTCTTCAAATTTTGGGACCATCAAAGACTCCTGATTTTATTTTTTCGTATAATAAAGCAGGAAACGCCAATACTATCTACTGAAAACAATTATTGTCAGTGATCAACGCCTTGACATACTGCTTCATCAAACCCAGTTTGAGATGAAGTGGAGGAAAAACGATCTTCTTTCGACTTACGATTGGCTCATCATCAAAGTTTGGCATTCCTGCTTCCAAAGTTTCCCGAACTGGCCAATCTTTTGGGGACCAGTGTTTGTCACAGGCTCAACTTTCCCATATACAGATATAGCATAGAAACTTTGTATAACCCTTCTGTTGGTCAAGGAGGAAGTTGACCATCTTAAGGTCTACACATATGATCCAATTGTGTTCATGGTACTTAAGCAAATCCATGACCATTCTTATTTCATCATGAGTTTCTCGCAGATGGACAGAGTAACCGAGAGGAACTGCACCAAAGTAATCGCCATTATGCAAAAGGACCCACTTAAGGCTACGCTTGCAGCTATCCAAAAACGGTTTCCACTTAGCAGGGCTATAGGTGCCAAGTCCCAACTTGGTAAACAGACCAGGAACATCGTGGCAGTATACAAATTGTTTGTCCTCAGATAAATACTTAACAAATGTACTCTCTCTTGTTTATCAATATGATACCCATACCAACCTGTCAAGCATATGTCTTTCAATTAACCTGGAGGCAAAAAGTTCTGCAGCTTTCTTGGAGAGCGCCAAATCACGTATCAACTCATTTAAATCCTCTTGATTGAAACAGTGAGGAGCTAATGGCTTAAGAATTTGATGATGAATCCGAAGACTCTGAATCCATTCCGTGGACGTCCATATCCGGTAAATCGTTTTCATCTTCGGAGGAAGCATATCCATTGAAGATCAGAACTGGTAAAGACTCACAATGAGGTACTGGTCAGATCGCCGAGGGAATTTTGGTGTAGTCGATCTTGTGCCGAACATTCTTGCCAATTCCTTTAGTATTCACCAGACAGAAATAACACTCAGGAACATGATCCTTTGGCACTACTCACACCATGGGGTTTCCAAAAGGAAGACCATTTTTCTCTTACCTTTCGTCCACTCACGAAGATGTTCCACACAACTATGGCAAACAGCGTGTGGGGCCCACTTCTTATCTTGATCGCCAAGAGGAACATCAATATATGCCTTATAAGTGCGCATCACAAAGTTTGATATATTGTGCCTTTGACGAACTAGCATGCAACAGCCACATATGTAGCAGAAGGTGTCTGGATTATTAACGCAATTTCCTCTTAACGAAGCCATCACTCTAACATTATACTTGAAAAAAGAAACAATAAAATCAATATTTTGCACAATAACACTTATTACTATGTTACTACTATCTACTTTTAAGTATTTGCTTTCTACAAGCACCCTCTCTGTCCGTCCGGACGGCACTTTTCGTTGAAACTAGAAAATAGAAATTACAGAATAACTATAGCATGTAGGTAAAAATGGATTATATATTTGAAATCAGCATGAAAAAACGAATTAAAATTAGCAGATAAATCTAAGTCAGCAGAAAATGTGATTAAAATTGTTCCCCTGTGTAATCTGTGAGATATCGTCTGCAAACTGGTCGTACAGCAAGTCTTCTCTGAACTATTTATGAGGTCAAGAGTGTAGATGTTGCGGTACGCCTGAGGTCAGTTTGAAGTCTGGTCCCGTGTAGTCTTTAAACTTAATGTACGCCTTCCTGTCAGTCACATACTCACACACTATTTTCTTTAGTCTTGAGTTTAGTGATAGTCTTAGTATTTAGTAATGAACTCTAGCAATACATGTTTTATCAAATGCCTTTTTGACGTCTCTGAGCACCAGGTCAGCATACATCTTTTGGCTAGGAATCTTCACCTGCTTTTCTGTTATTTTTGCCAGCGCCGTGTCAGTCCCTCTCCCTCTTCTATATCCATGCTGATTTTCGTTATGGGGGTTGTTGGCTACTATGAATTTATGTATTCTGTTAGCAAGCACTTTATCGAATCGCTTGCCTGCCACTTTGAGGAGGGAAGTGGGTCTGAAGTGTGCTAGCCTGCCAGGCGGCTTTCCGGGTTTCGAAATGAATATCTTGATTGTGATCTTCCATTAGTCAGGAAAGTAGCCAGCTTTCAGGCATACGTTCAGGATGTTGACAAACCAATCTATGATTGTGTGGGGGGCGTTCTTAAAGTTTATTTTTGTCAACTCTGTTTTTCCTGGTGCCCTCTGTCTAAGGAAGATAGTGCCTTGTCAGTTCGTCTCTGGTGATCTTTTTTCAATAGCTCGACATCTCTCTTTCAGCAGATACGTTCTTTCAGGGGTATGTCCTGTCCAGAACTTGTCCTAGATGGTAATAAATGTAGTCTTCAAAGTCAAGGTCAAAGTGTTCATTTTTTTCTGGTAAGATGGTGAAGATTTTATTCCAGAAGATTCGAAATTCTTATTCTGTTTCCACTTCATCGTCTAGGTTTCACCGTCGTATTTTTTTGAGGTTGATGTCTTTGTCCGGTAGTTTTTCTTTTAGTCTCGATACTGTATTCCAGAATGTGCTTGGGTCCATTTCTTCGTCGAGTTTTCATATCATGTCATTTCATAAGGTTGTTTGCTGTTCCCTAATATAATTTTTCATTTCCATTCTTATTGTTCTTAATCGTCTTCTTCTTTGTCTGCCTGTACTTAGTAGTCAAATTTCTTAATATAGTCTCTTGTACTCGTCAGATAGGTCATGTAGTTTTTGAGTCCATGCAGGTGCGGTTAGCGTCTTGTAGATTGTTCTGGGAACTGTTGTGCGATCCGAGTCGAGCATTTTTTCTGTTAGATTTGCCAGTTCCTAGTCGATTTCTTCTAGGGTGGCCTCTTCAATTGGTTAAGGTATGTAATCATTAGGAAGAGTTCCGTACTTCTCTCAGTTTGCCAGAGAAAAGCATTTCCTCTCCTTACCGGTAATTCGGATTGGGCTGGAGGAAATCTTAATTAGTATAGAAACATAGTCGCTTGGTATCAGGAGGCCAGGTTGTATGAATTAGTTGTAGGGAAAATGCGGGCTGTCAGAGTGATATCGGGTTTTGTTGCACAATTTTCACTGATCTAGGTGGAGAAGTCGGACCCAACGCGAACTACAATGTTTCTGTATAAAAGGGTTTTCAAATTCTTCCCTTTCTTATTCGGACGTCCTGTATTGCTAGATTCATGGCATCTGGCATTGAGATCCCCACAAATAAAACTGTTTTACCGTGTTCACAGAGGTGGAGAAAATTGTATAATGGCAGGTAGTCTCGTCTAGGGGGGTTGGTATCCTGTGGACATCACTAGGAGTCCCAGAGTGGTTTGAACCTCGATAGCCAGATATGATTCGTTTAGAAAAGGTAGTTCTTGAATTGAATCCCGCTTTTGACTGCGATGGCAGCGCCATCGTAATGTTCCGAGGTGTGCTTCTTTGCAACGACGTTTTAGGTGAAGATTTTCATTTTCTTTTGGGCCGTGTCAACTCCATGTTTGGACATTAGCAAGGTGTTAAGGTCACACTGTCTAGTTATATTTCCGTAAGTCGTTTGTTTATTGTCTCATCTGTCAACGTTCATTTTTAGAATTGTTAGGTCTTTAGTCATCCTATCCATTGTAAATATCGTTTACTCGTTTCTTTTTGCGAGGTTGAGGGCCTAGGTGGTGGAGATCGGCATTTTTCAAGTCTCTTTTTCTTAAATTCTGAGTCTGTAATCATGGTGAAAGCATCCTAGTTACGTCGGACAATCCCAAGTAGGAGGGTCTCTTCGACTACCCTCTCAGGAATGTCTTCACAGTAATACCAACTTGGACAGTCCGTCTCTCACGCCCTCACTGGTGGCTTTGATCGTTCTTACAGCAGAGGATGGAGCGTTCGCCGTGACGTACCTCTGCAAATTGATCTTCCTATCGTTATAGGCATGCTTATGCTCTTTTAAGGCTGAGGTAGACCTCATCCTCTGTCGGTTGGGGGATCTTTTGGTGCGAGAACCTTTGCTGGTGGATTTAGTTACTTCATCTTTTGGTTGGAGGGTTCTTATTATTTGAGGTTCAGGCTCTTTTGAATGCTTGCTAGGGTGGGAAGGGGATCGGAAACAGTTTCTGTTTGCATGGAGATTGTTTGCGGATGATGCATCTGGATCCTCCGAATGTCTTCAGAGGTAGGGTTGTTGGCGACCCACATCTCTTGCATTCTGTTCTTCACGAGAACCTGGTCAATTTCGCTATTTGTGAATTGTATATGCAGTACATAATCTTCGTAGAATGCTCTTTTTCTACTTTGAGGTAGGTTCGCTGAGCCGTAGCCTCGTTAATCGCTTTCTTCGCCACCTTAGCATATGATATGTTGATCTTATCCTCTTCCTCTTATTTCTTTCGTTGATGTTTCTGTTTTATGGCGTCTTTTTCATTGTGCATGACATCACAATGGACCCGTGGTCACCGTTGCAGTCCACGCATTTTCGTACGCTGCTCCTTCAGTCACGCTAGACGTGACCAACTTGACCGCACATAGAACAAATATCTTGTGTTTGCGGACATGTCTTCGTTGTGTATTGGTGGTATTTATAGCACTTTTAACATGTTTGCACATCCGTATACTCCTCTCTTTCTATTTGGTCCCCTGCAGTGAGATAGAAGGAGGCTGAACACTCTTACCTTTTGTGTTATGCCTCTACCTTGGAAAATATTTAACCTTAAAGACATAGGGGGAAGCTTTAAATTAATTACCTCTGATACCTTGGCCAATTCGTGGTTTCTCTCTATTTTCTCTACGATTCCGTCGCTTGAATGATGTCTTACCCAAGCATCTAAGCGTCTGCATATAACGCTCGTTTGAGATTTTGATGACTCCAGAAGCTGAGCGTCAGCCTCATTTTGGCATATGGCCGTGCATCTACTTTGGGTATCTATTAGTCTAACTAATGCGATACTTAGGCCACATATACTTTGGTAAAGACCTCCCCACGGTCTGGGTTTGACCTTTCGGGAGGGCCCTCAGACTTATCCCCGTAATTTTGTCATTGTCTGTCCTTTTGTCCCTATCTATTTGATGAGTGCGGTAGTTATAGTGGGAGAGCAGGAAGAAAGAAAAGGAATTTCTACGACCAATGCCACTTTACCTTGTTCGTGGACGGTTTTCTTCCTTTTCTTCTTTAGAAACTTCACTTTCCGTTGGAATCACATTTGGAGAAAAAAAATTTTAAGTTAAATTTGGGTTTGCACATCCCTGACAAGATTATTGAGTTCCCCTTGTGTTTTGAGCTGTGGCCTCGAGGGGGTGTGCTTTATCAAAATTTGAGGGCCTCTTTAATCCGACCCTGTCATCCTTTTCTGCATCCTTCTCACCACTTTCCTTATCATCCTAATGAAAGGATACCGAAGTTGGTGCATCAGGAACAGGTAGACTTTCTCCATGTGGAACTATGCAAATAGCTGATGAATGTTTGGATATTTAATGGACTCCCTTTTCTTCTTTGACAAGCTCTTTGTACTGGACGTACCATGCAGAAATAAAAATTGTTAGCATGGTCCTTCGACTCCCGCCACGTCATTGGCAAAGCAAAAGGCATTCTTTTCTTTTTCCTGTTGAACCATTGGCAAAGATTTGTAGCACAAGTATTGTGGTATACGTGAGAAGCCAAGTTCATACCTTGGTCACCAATCTTGCTCAAAAATATAGGTGATATGCCTTTCTAACCATAACAGTTATACGGCAACACAAATGTAGCAAAGTTTTCTGCCTTATTCACACAAGTATGAGCCATCTGAAAAATAAATCATCAAAGAATTAAAAGATAAACAGAAAATTTATTCATAAATTTGTCATTATAATACAAAGGATAACAGCCTAGCAGAATTATTCATATGATTCATTAGGAAAATAAAATTAATATAAAGTGCTGCAGATGTATATTATTAGCTTGATTAATGAATATTTATTATAAGTTTAAAAAGTGTTTGATTAGGAAAATCCCCTACCTTTCCCCTAAAATTAAACTTGTAAATCAAAACCACTTATATGAATGCTGGAACAATACCAAAGGAAGGTATGACTGTGAGTTTGGTAAGAAATACACGGCTGCAAGCCTGTTGTAACCTATTCTGCTACGTAGATGTATCTTGACAAAGTAGAGCTAAAAAACAATTTTAACCAAAATATTCATTGGGAGCGACCTAAAATTAATTGAAAACTTCTACTCCGGTTTCTGAAGTATTTTGGTTATAAACCCGATAATGACGTTTTAGAATGGCCATGAACAGAGTGCATAAAATTTACTATTTTCTACATATATGTTAATTTTCTTTGAATGTTTATTGCAATCGCTTCAAAATCCCGTCGAAAGAGAGAGCAATAGATTTGTATCAATTTCAGCCGATTTACACTTATGCCTAAAAGAAAGAGCGTTAATATATGTAATCTAAACGCTAGCTAAGAAAAAAATTAGTCTTATTATCGTCTTTACTATTTCACTGCGAAAGGTCATTTACAAAGTTATAATTAGGAGAAAGAAATAAATAGAGTTTTGAAACTAAATTATATAAAAGCGCATCATAACAAACTATAACTTTTAAAACAACTTATATGGAGTGAATCTAGATAATGCATAAAGATAAATTGGAACTGATCAAGATCTACTGGATTTCGATCCGCTCTTCTGAATAACTTTGGATAATCTCCCGACGAATCAAATCTTCGATGCATTTAACACGAACATTCTTCGCAACATCATGGATGGCTTCCCAATGTCAGCTTTGTTGTTAAATTGCCTGTCATCTGGGTATACATTACTTTAAGATGGTCCTTTGTTGTACTTAGGTCAAAATAAGTGCCAGGTCAGTCCATATAGTTAGAGTACTTAGTTGTCTTATTAAGTGAATTGTTCCTGGCAAGAAATGTTACTTCCTTAGCTCCACTGGCTTTCTCTTAATCAAACTTAGAAGGTTTGCACCAGGAACTATGCATTTTGACGATATGGGTAACTTTAAAACAGCTTACTAGCTTGTCTGCAACAATTTCAGTCCAAATCTTTAATCTTTGTGTGGCTTTGACGATTTTGTTTCTTCCCAAACCATCTGGCCAATCAAGTGTGACTCAATTCGATTTTGAAGATAACGTTGCTAATTGAGTTTTCATGAGTACCTTTGCGTATAATATACTTTTTCATTTAATTTTTTTGTTTAAAAAAGGTTATATCTCTTATTCATAAAGGTAATTCCTCTCGATAAGAAAAAAGCCTCAGCTGCTTGAAAAATTGCTTTCTTGGTACGATGACTTTTGTAGCCCATCTCATTTGCTCTGAGAAAGAGTTCAATAGAAAACAGCTCCAAATTCTGTTTCAAACGTTATTTTTGGGGAGTGAATATCATTGTCTATAATTTTATTCACAGTGCGACGATCAAATTTCAAATCTGTTGATATTTGCCAAAAAGACTTTTATTTACTTAATTCTGTCACAATATAATTCTTTACTTCTTGGGAAAGATATTTTTCCTTTTCATTTTATCAGAAAATACTTGAGGCAAAAAATATCACGTCGCTCGTTGAATTCAAATTTCATGGAATGGAATATAAGCTAAGTAATTCGTGTGATAAAAAGTCTTGTATTTAATGAATTATGCCTCATACATTCATGGAACATTTCTGAAACAAAAAGTTTCAGAAACATTTTCTGCAAAATGGTAAAACGAGTAAAAGTTATTGTCTATAATCTCTACACACAATTTATATCAGAATATGTTTTAATGAGTCATTAGGCACAATACCTATACATTTATACATACGAAGGGTAATGGGAAACACTTGCCTCACTAGGTTGTTGCCTTTTTCTTCCACAGAATGTATGTATACAATTTATATATCATGTAGTAATCAAAATATATGTGTATGCATTATTACTTTCGTAGGAGGGAGAGAAAAGGTTAATAACTAAAGAATCATATGCTAATTTTGATACACATGCACGTATCCTTCGTGCAACCATAGCATGAATATTTTTAATAGCACACATATCTGTAACTATTAAAATTGCCATAGGTAGAGGCAGATACGGAACCAATTTGAGTTAGCAACTTGCCTAGTCGAAACAGGGCCAATTTATAAGCAAGATGAAGGAAAGTCTCGACGTACCGATTAAGCTGTATTGCCAATTACGAAGCATCGTGATTCAATTATCGGCTAAGTCTGTCTCTTGGAAAAAGAGACGGGATAGTTTGCAAAGAAAACCCAAATGTAAAGTAGAAGATACTGAAAGGTGTTGAGAGATCCGACTGATATACAAGGTGGTGGAGAGGTAACGCCCTTTTGAAGTTCGGTAAAGGTAAAGAAGTAGACAGAGACATTTCATTCCCTTCCAAGCCTAGGACACGCCAGACACCCTCAAGGTGGCTGGAAATCAATTTAATCCCTTAATACACAAGTAACCCTTGTCTCAACCTCTCCAAGAATCCAAGGTTTCGGTCACCGCCAATCACTACCCTTTCCTCACGGACACTCCTCGAAGCCTATTTCACCGATTGAAAGATACTTTCACAGTCGTTTCTATTATAACTTTACCGAACGCAAAGGACATTAAATTTAATCCGTGCTTTATCACTAAATTTACTATAAAGTGAGAAAAATAATTAACAATTGATATAGAATTAGTGTTAACACAATGCCTAAATTAAATAACCTCGGTGGAAGTGAATAATTCCGTTTGTATGAATTACTTTATTATTTCGTATATTCCATTAATATCGTATCCTTACTATTTAACAGGGAATTTATTAATTAAAAGATACAATCGAATAATAATCCTGCAAATCGTCCAAGAAAAGAAGAATTCTACTGCTTCCAAATTCACTCAGAGCAATCAATGCCGTCGCTGAATTTGGCTGTGAACACCAGCCAAAACAAATTGGTCCAGCTGGCACACAATTCAGCATCTGCAGTTTCATTACTGCCTAAAAATGCCGTGAGAACCTACAAACTGTTGTTGTTTGTTTTCTTAGGCAACTTTGTTTGTTTAGGTAATCAAAAGTTATCATCTCATAATTTCGAGTTTATTTTCAATTTAAAAAACATTTTCGCAATTGTGCTTTAAAAAATGTGAGATTTTTTCCTCACCTAAATTCACCATTCAACCAGAGTTAACCTCCATTTTCTTAATAAATGACTTTATACAGAAGAAAATGTGCTATAATTTTCTATTAAGGATTAAAATATATATATAATTTCATTTGATGAGACAAGGATTTCACTTAGAATGTATAGTATAAGGGTTCCACGGAACAAACAATAAGATTGAGTTAATTTCCATCAATTTGTAAGAGATGAGTATTTATGTATAGGTAATCTTCCTAACATTGGCCTTTTCTATAAATACTGCATACAATTGGTAGGTTCGGAGAGGAGAGAGAATTTGCGGTATAATAGCACTTTATTAAAGAATTGACCGATGCCCGTCGGTAACATCTGATAGCCTTCTGTGCATCAAGTTGATAGTAGCATTTAATCTGATCTTTTTGCAATGCATCGTTGTAGTTTAGTTGAAATTTAGTGGTGTAAAATAGGCGTGACGATGATCATTCAATGCTAAATTTGCCCTTGGTTGCTCCAAATGACTGCAGACCGAGACAGTTTAATATAATAAAGAAGAATAAGATTACGCTGGCAAATCAAACGACATTGTTAAGCAGCAAGAAGTTAGTTGTCCTCATATTCTATTTTACCATATTTAGCCACAGGATACAAACAATATTCTATAGTAGTTTAGATAGAGCGAAATTGAACGTTGGAATATCGATTCATAACAGACATGCATGGAATGAATGAACTTACTCCCCCAACTAATCATGAGAATTCACGCTTTCATTACTTTGCTTTTCCGATGACTTTGAGATGTAGCTAAAATATTTGTTTTTAAGAAAAGTTTCCGAAACTAATAAAAATATTCTTGAAAAATATCTCTATCTGTAAGACAAAAAATCATCTCAACCATTCTCCAAAAGCCAGTGTTGCAGATAACCACCTCTCAAGCGTAATTCAAAACTGGAATTATATAAATTACCTAGAAATTTTACCACAAAATATATTCGTATCATGTACAAATATGATTGGCATTGGAGAAAATAATTTAGGGAGAAAAATACAATTATATCGAGCAAAGTTGTTGTGTAATCCTAATTTCATTTTAGGAATTTACAATGGGCAACAATTATTCTATCTAAAGTTATCTCTCTTCTCATTGCTTAATAAATATGTTATAAATCATTATGCTTCCCATTATCTTTAAAAACGTGTTTATAGAAACTGCTGTCCACAATATTATTCTCTGTGCACATGAGCAAGTCCATAACAAAGGAAAGGTTTCAATGAATTACACAATACTTGAAAAATTATTATGGATTTTTGCAATTTTTTGTATTTCTCTATATAAAGGTCAAATAAACTGAATTTGTTTATCAGATTTTTCATACCGAACTAGTTTTTGAGTAGTCAGCTTGCCCCCTTTTATCCGCATTTAGGGCTTGTACATGACGAAGCATGCCACAAATTAGTGTTTTGCAAAGACCCTTGATGTTATGCGAATGGAACCAAACTTGTATGAAGCGTTTAGGAAGCTGTTTTTTTCGTTCTATTGGTGAATTGATGCATTTCATAAGCTCTTGATGGGGTTCCTGTCCGGTGAATTTTCTGGCCATGGTAACACGTTAACACCACTTTCGTCCTACCACTATTTTGACTGATTTTGCTGTATGGCATGGGGATGAGTCATGTTGAAAATTCCAAGGCGTATGTTCATACCATTTCCTTACTTGTGGTAGTAGACGGCCTTTAAGTACCTCTATGTACCTCTCTTGGTTAGTTAGTTAGTTAGTATACACCAATCTTCCTTTATCCAGGAGGATCCCCGACCGAATAATAAGATCTACATAAAGGTCAGTATAACAATCGCTGGTCGGCCCGAAGGCACCAAGGCCGGTCGTCTTTTGGGGACAGGTGCTATGAACTATTATATTTTTGCACCAAACAGCGTTTAGGTGGAACCATCTTCGCCCCGGGGCAGAGGGACCTGATCCGCATCAGAGGTACGTGGATATAGATACCCATCGGCAGATTCCTTGGAACAGTAAGTGTGTCTGTGTTTTGCTGTGAAGACAACTTAATGCGAATGGGTCCATGGATACAAATTGCCCCAGAACCATAATATTTTGTTGAAATTTTACAGTTTTTCAAAGACAATCTGGTAGAAATTCCTCACCAGGCCTCCTTCTCACCCTTTGCACCATATCATAGAGCACTGCTATTGTGGATTGGTCAGAAAACACAACCTGGAACAATTGAAAAACATATCGAATAAGTTACTGTTTTAGTCTATGACAATCAAGAATTAAAAGTCATATTTAAATAATTCTTCATAAATCTAGTTTGAAGAATTAAATCGATCATAATGTTATTCTATTAATAAATGTCGTATTTTATCAATCACACAATACATAAAGACCCTAAACTACTATTTAAGATGGTCTAACTTGGTCCCATTACTCAGAAGTCCATACATTAGGATTTTTACCTCGTGCATGGCGCGCCTCCACCATCTTCGGGGTAAGCCTAGGCTTTTTCCTTGGACCACTTGCGTGTAAGCCACTTTCTAAAAGTCTGTTGTTTCATTGTTCTAAAATGCATAGTAATGTTGTTTTCCATTTATTCAAGGCAAATCATACTACAAAATAGTCTCATATTGTTGAGCGACATTCTTTTGATTTACTATCAACGAGTTTGTTACTCGTTTACGCACACAGTTCCCAAACCTTTTTGGCAACATATTCTTCTTATTTTCTTTTAATTGCCCTAATATCACTAATTTTACCCATCTCACCCTGGAATTGAAATAACACGTTACTTACACTTTAAATGAGCTTTAGTACATGGATTGGTAATTTACACCCCACATAGTGCCTAAAAAGGCATTATAAAACAAACAAACACCCTACACCGACCCCTACAGGATTATAACTGAAGGAAACGTGGGTTGCTGCCGTTTGATCGCATGGTAGAAGTGAATATCGTCACATAACGACGGTCTGTTATTGCCAGATGTCACCAGAAACCTGCTAAAAGTGGGCAAAGTGACTAGCGAAATACTAGTTCTGTATAAATAATAGGAAATAAATCATCTGTGAACAAAGCAATTTAGTTTATTTGACCTTTATTTATAAAATGACTAAAAATTAACTAAATCCATAATAATTATTCCAGTACTGTATATAGAAGAAAGCTCTCTCTTACCATTTATTTTTTAATACGTATTTCAGTCATTTGTATATTAAACTTAAATAATCTAACGGTTGAATTTAACTATTTGCTTTTAGGATCAACAATGAAGTAATGGTGTCAGGTTATGAGGGTAATGTGGAAGTCCTGGGTTAGTTTACTTTTATGTAATTTCTCCCCTTTTTAATTTTTAGATGTTTTTATTTGACATCTTAAATATTAAAGTTAGGTTAGGTTAAGTTTATTTGGGTTTTATATTATAGTCCCTTAACTAAAGAGTATTACAAATATGAACCTCTAGGAATTCATATAGCCGAGGTGTATGGGGAGGCCATTCCTTATTTTCCATTTATGTATTTATCTTGAATTTTATCTTTATCGAATCTATTTACTTTCTCAATTTCCTATATCTTTAAGTTGACCCTTCAAACATTGTCTTCCATTTATCTTGACTTAATATTTTTGTTGGCTGGGGTAGTTCTTGATCTACGCTTTCTTTCTTGATGCATCTTCAGTTTATTCCAATTTATCTTGAATTGATGATTCTTTCTTGATTCTTGATGAGTTAGTCCTTGAAGTCGTTTTCTTTGTTTTCCGTTTTCTTCTGGAGATTTCTTCATGAAAGGTTGGGGACTTTGAGTTTCGGACGCGGTACCTCTTGATTTAAATGCCAGTCACTCTAGCCATTACGCCACAGCTTAGTCCGTCTTGAGTTGGTAATTTAATGGGCTATTTATATTATCGATTTGGAAGGAATTTTTCTCTGATACATCTTTGCACCCCTACACTGTATACTAATCCTTACTCCTAATTATTTCCTTTATCTCATCCTTCTTCAAAACACTGCGATTTTCCTTTCCTGATTCACAGCTTTGGGATAATGTAGCAAAGCTGCCGTCAATCTAGCAATAAAATAATTGCAATCGATGCCTATCTGCTAAAAAAACACTGACTGCCCTCCCACAAAAAAAAATGTCGGAGAGGCCAGATGTCAGCAGAAAAATATCTTGGCATATCTCAGGAAATAGTAATAAAGGTAATAAATATATAATACTTAAATATAAATAATAATAAAAAAGGCATGGAAATTCACCAAGGTAGTAAAAATATCAAATTATGAGTAACAAAAAGGTAATATTAATGGTAAAATCCATGATAGCGCAAAAATATGATGTGAGAGAGCAAATCCGAGATCAGATTTAAATTCAGAACCCCAAACTTAGTCTATAACGGCTGTAATTTCCTTCTTCTACCAGAAAAAACCTTTTTGTTTTTGTTGACCCGTGTTATCATCTCAGGTAATTTATATTCCCAAAACCTCATTCCTGTAAGTTTAAACTCGGTCATTTTATCTCTGCGTAGTTTAAATCTCTTGCAGGGCACTGCAGATTTCGTTTGTTGTCACAAGAGGTAACCTTTTATGACTCATCATTGTTATATAACTAAAACCTTTACTATTTTATTGTAATAACCATTAACGAACATTCCATTCATTTTCCAGATTTGGCATAGAATTTTACCGGCTGTTAAATCAACCAAATTCATTCATCAAAAAATCGTTACAAATAAAAAATATATAAACTACCTGAACAAATATTTCAATGAAAATGTCTAAGTAGGTTATTACTGGACGGTAGTAAGAAGTAACTTTTGGGGAGATAAAACGTGGTCTATCATTACCGCCCTTTTATAAAGGGAAGTAATGCAACTCATTTTGGGGTCTGGATTTCATTGCCATTAGGAATTAAACGTGATCTAAAAGGAAAACCTTTCAGACTACATAAATTATACAGAGCAGAGAATGGAGTTAAGTGAAGAAGGAAAGAAGGGGGAATCGAACGTTCTGGATGGCTACGACCTAACAAGCGAAAAAAAAACCTTTTGCCCATTTACCCAAAGGAGCTTAAAGCAGAGTCTACTTTTACCTCATCTGTCAACATTCGTAGTACCTTATGGTTCGGACCTCACAGCAAACTATAAAACTCTTTGCATAAAAGGAATAACGAAACCGTTATCAATTTATTATGAAAAACAGTGATTCTGTAATGTATATTTATTTGAAAATAAGATATTTATTTTATTACAAGAAAAAGATAGCTTCGATAGCTGAGCTAGTGCGGAATGATGTTGATTGTGTTTATAGAGGAGATATCTGGTCTTTTCTGTTCGCAGATCGGCTCAACTTCAAGACATCTGACGGACAAGTTGAAAAATGCCTGATAGGTTGTCCGACTGTCTAGACGTGTGATGGCTTTTGGGATCTGGCCATGGGTGAGTGTGGGTAATAATTTACAATTTTCGAAAAGATGTTCCTTAATTTTCTCATGCACTTAAATTTAAGTACTGTAATCTATTCAATGTTTGCTACACATGAGTACTTGAATTAGTATTTCCCTCTTTTCAGCCGATTTTTTAGGAGTTATGTTAAGGCCGTTGGCGTTTTATTATATTTTAAATAAATGGTTTGTGTTACCCTGCTGTTTAGTAAACAAATTTCAGGTAATTATGAAAAAGAAACGCTGATATAAATTTTCCACGGCTTACCGTCCTCTATTTTTTTTGTTTCCTGTCACGAAACTTCATAATCTAGAAACAGCTACCCTTCAAACCAAGCAAGAATTTAATTAACCTCTTAAAAAGATATCAGAGCAATTATAACCCTATATATAATTCTTTATTACTATTTGGAATTATTAGTGTTCTTTATTTGGTTTTAAATTTTTTCGCAGAGGTCTTCTGGATGATTACCTAACGGTGTTCCTGAATACCATACAGAAATCTTTAATTGCCAAGTGAAGTTAGCAATAACTTTGACTCATTCGTTGTTCTTTATTAAATTTTGACTTCTGGATCGAACATAGATTAAAAAAGACGACCATTCTATCACCAATTTTTCAGCCTGTCGATCAGATGGCTTGAGTTGAGCAAATCTGCGAGAAATGCGTGGATTAAAAAATAAGACCAGGGATATCTAATTAATTCTGGATTGTATTTGAGCAATGCCCTTTTTAGTAAAGGCTTACTTGTATAAATGACCACAAATGGAGCTTTATGAGCTCCATGATCAAATAAACATGTTCAAAATCTAGAAGCTCATGTGCTTCCACAATTATGTGCAAATATTTATTATAGAAAATGTATTCGCTTCAATTATATGTATGATTTTTTATTATTCTTGTTCTAATTAGTGTTTAGTCCCTTATAAGTAATAAGGCATATATGGGCGAGAAATGGAAATGTTACCAAAAAGCTTATAAGAGGTTAGAATTAAATATTCAAACCTATAAAAAATGAATGAAGGCAACCATATCCAAATATGGTATATTGAGAAAAACGAGACGTTATTATTCTATATATTTCCTATCTTACTCTCAAATCGATTAATTAGATATATAATTAATTATATGAATCCATACAGTTTTCAAACTAAATATTTAAACTAATCGCATAATAACAAACTATAACAATTAAAACAGCTAATATAAAGTAATTGAATGAACCACAAGTAAGAAACTGAAAGATACACAAATTTATATAGGAACTGTTTTAGATCTACTGGAATAGGAAGCTTGGCTCTGAATAACATGATAACATCTTTTGTCTACTCTTGAAATCAAATTTTTAGATTAAATGAACAGAAACACTCTTCGCAGCATCCCCGATGGCTTCCCTAAGTCAGTTTTGTTGTTAATTTACCTGCCATCTGGGTCAAAATCTCTTCAAAATGGCCGTGTGTTAGATTTGGGTAAAAGCAGTTGACCCAAATCTAACACACGACCATTGTTAGAGCACTTTAGCTGCGTAATTAGGTACATAATCTTACAACAATACAGGTTACTTCTTTATTCCCACTATGCCTACTATGCCCAATAGCTATAATGTTATTGGCTAAACAATATATATATATATATATATACTACGGTTGCTTTTCGTTAGAAAATTTCCGTCCTTTTCTACCCAAAAGAAGATTGCTTCAAGGAAAGAATGAAATCACAATATGTGATATAAAATTACCTTATAAAAATAATTCTTTACAGAAAGGCAAAAATAATTCATAAAATTCAAGAAATGGATAAATTTGAGTTTTCGAAATAATTGTAAGCAAATCCTAGTAGTAACTAGCTAAAAAATTGGCCTGAATTGAATAAGCCCAATTTTTTATAGTTAGTGTACAAGTTGAGTCGAATTTTGCTTTTATAGTTACTTCAATTCGAAAAAGGTTAGTTCAACTGCACTTGTTTTAAGGCGTTTCATCTTGATAGTCTTAAGTGGTTCTCGGAGAATTTTCACCACTTCACAAACGCCAACTCCTGGCCTCCTAATTCCCTGGATTCTTATCCCTTGGATTATTATGTATTGAGCGCCATTGAGAAAGAGACGAATCAGTGGACCTGCAACCTCAAGGATAAGCTAATAGATAAGATCAAGGAGGTGTTTGTAGATGTTCCCATGATCATAGCAAGGAATGTATGCAAAAAGATGTCCTTGAGGTTGCAAAAAAAGGTCAGGGCGTCTACTTTTAGTAAACTATTATCTTCTAGCCACAATCTATTTTATATTTTTTAATTTTTACAATACGTATAACTTCTGCCTGAAATATTGCTGGAGTGGTTCTGTTATACAAACCTTCGGATTTATCCCTAGTACGCTTTATCGGACGATCATAATTTTGCTTCTCTTGGAATCCGGAATCAGTATAGTCTAATTTTTGTTTAATTTTGAGCTTCTAATTCATTACAAAATATCACTCAGGACCCTTTCCATTAAATAAATTTTGGTGTGATTAATAAAAAGCAATTGAGTTTAAATTATACCGTTTGGGGCCATTTGGGTCATAATCCTTTTATAATTTTTCGGCCTAATTTGTGACTTTAATTGTTAAGTAACTACATCTTTAATGTCACGGATGTATGCAGTGTAGATTTTTTGATTTTCTTTGCGGTTAAAATAAGTCAATACGATTTCTGAGTTTATTGCCTACCATTGTCAATCTATGCTTCATAAAATATTAATCAGTGATCTTCCTTAATTACGGCTGACATTAACATGTTTTAAAAAGATAAAAACATATGCCAATGAAGTTTAATTAAATATAATTTACTAATTATGTCAGATAACCAGTATTACTATGAATGACAGCCGCCAAACAGAGATCCATTTTGAATTATTTAAATATAAAAATCAAATGTTATTTGAGATTGAATTACAAATTCTTTATTCATTCTCTTATCAGCATAATTATCAATGACAGCTTAATTATCGATATATTATATCTCTCCGAATGTCCTTCAAAAAATAAAATTTCGACTGAGCTACTGAAAGTTTAAATATCTTATTTGTCTTAAATCTTTTGCGTACGAAGACTGTGGTAGAACTACCAATCATGGGGTTTAGATAGTAGCGAGGTGTCGTAGAATGAACTCTTGACGATATACCATATATAACTATTCGGTGAGGGAACTTCTTTAATTATCTTTAGAGTGCGTGGATGTCTGGCGGGCCGATATTATGTATTTTCGATATGCTTAAGAAGTGGAACTGAGCTCAAGGATAATAATATTGCTACCATTAATAAAATATAGTTTTATTAATAATAACTATCAACAATACACAAAACGGAAAATTTTGACATAAACAGAGAATGGAAAGGGTCGTGGGGGCTCGGGCTAATCTGAGGATTAAAAGATTTAAAAAGGTAAAAAAAATATAAATTTAAAGAGATGGGATGGTTCGCTAAACCATTTAAAGCACTGGATAGAATTGCAAAAAGGGTTAAATACTCAAAGGTAACGTTCGGCTTACGTAATTTTGTGCTAGTGGAGCAGAGGAAGTCGAAGTGAGGAATTTTCGGTCCGCTGGCGAGTTCCGGCCGAAGGGGGGAATAAAATGATCCTGACGTGGCGTCTTGCGAATGATAACCGTTTCTCGCCATCGGCTTGAAGAACAATGGCTGTTCTACGTTGTTCTCTTCTGAACAACAGGGGGGGGCAGAACCGTCTCTTGTCTACGGGCTCAAGAACAATGGCTGTTCTAATGTTGTTCTCTTCTGAACAACAAGGGGGAAGGGTGAGAACGGTTTCTTGGCGAACGGGCTCAAACGAACAATGGCTGTTCTACGTTGTTCTCTTCTGAACAACAGGGGAAGGGTGATAACCGTTTCTTTTTAACGGGCTCAAACTAACAATCGCTGTTCTAACGTTGTTCTCTTTCTGAACAACAAGGGGGAAGCCTTGTGGACTCGGCGTCACGCAGGCTAGAACCTTGGCACTCAAGGGATATTGTCCTCCTTCTGGACAAGTGATGGTGAATCTCGAGGTCGAGGTCCTTTGGTGCACAAAGTGAGAGAGGGTCGTGGTGATGTTTCGCGACGAAAATCTGGATCTCCAATCTGATCTTAGTGGTAAAGTTTTCATCTAAATAGTCGAGACACTCCCTTGGCGTGGGGGACAATGGAGTGGCAGCTTCGAGGGAATGCACAGCCGAGCCTGGGAACAATGCCTTATCTGCCCATAAGCCTAACTCAATCTGGCGAGGTCGGCGTGTGGGGGCGAACGGGGGAAGATAAACCTCCTTGTTTAAACATTGACTCAGGTAGCTGCGATAAGGCGCCAAGCTTTAAAGCGAAGATGCACGTGGGAGCATCGTGGTTTTTAAATAACATGGGATAGGGGTTGAAATTAACGCGGCCTCAACCCGTTCTATCACACGAGGTGTTAATTGTTGTACAAGACAAACACTGTTTTTTCTGTTCAGAATTTCAGAAATTATGATTTTTTCACATGATCATTTTTTGCGATAAATATGCGATGATATTGAATTGTGGTGCTTCAACAGGGAAGAAACTATTCAAGGAGTTTGGGCTATGGTATGAAGAAGAAAGGACCCAATGAGTAGGATCAAAATTAAACTGGGTGAGTTTTGTGGTGTCATCATGAGAAGAGAGGAATTAAAAAATATTAGTATGTCAGGTAGAATAACAGACACAGGAGCAGAGTTGTAAAATTACCACACATTACGGGGGGACTATGAAAGAGTTTGCTGGATTGCCAGTGGAAACATTATTCTAGCTCACAATAAAAATATGTAAATTAATCATCACCTTCAATTATCACCAACTTCTTTAGAGACGCTGCACATCGGGGAAGTAAACAGCTGAGCAAGACAAATTGATTTATAGGGCTCTATATCTATTTTTTTGACAAGTATAGAATTCAAAACTTTGTTTAGAAGACATAGAAGGTGACTCGTCTTCAAAAACGCTGCTTTCCAGGTCAAATAGCTCAGTTTTAATTACGAGTAAAAATATATGCGTTTCCTATTGAATTATCTGTTTCTAGTAATACATACATATCTTTATCCTTTATTTCTCTCATGATATTTATTAATCTTTTCTATTATCTGGATCATCTGAATCTTCCCTCTTTTTTCTCTAGAATATATCTTGTATTTCCGCTAGTTGCTTTTCTTTTGTGAACACTTTACCTGTTTTTTTTCATTTGTTATCATCGAAATTTGGATTTTCGATTTATGTTTCAAATTTTACACCTCCATCTATCGATATCTCCACTGCTCGGACAATTTGATAATTTATTTAGTAACTATTAACTTCTTGGTTAGTTTTAGACAATATTTATATATGTAACACAGCATCACACGTTGGTCATTATATGTATTCTGTTTTGACTTTCATCATTTGGACTTTGTTTTTAAATGGCAACTGCAAGCAATATCAATGGCCTATGAAAGTAAAATAACCTAATAGCTAGGTTATATTAAAAAAAAACAAAGATAAACACAGAATAATCCAAATGACTAAGAAGAACAAATGGAAAATGCATTTAATGGCGAAAGGGGGGGATTGGCCTCCACCAAGGGTCAAAGAATGCAAATAACTCCCAATTTATGGCAGTGTCATTTGAAATCAGTTTTCTTTAAAATATATATTTGTTCTCAGTTGGAGGAGGAGGGGAGGTGTTAGGTGAATAGTAGCGGTGTTCTGAATGCACTGGAATTTAGTTCAATCTATATTCGAATGATGTTAAAAATATAAACCAGTTTTTAGGCGACGTCTTTTTGTAGCAAATATTTAAATTTGCATGGTATAGTTTTGCGTTTTGTTCACAAATCCACTTTACAAGTCTACGTGGAATTTCGACCAATGTATACAATTTTGCAACATGTTCTAGTTATGTTGTTAAAACAAAATATATACTATAAGAAAGTGCATGAAATTTGTAATAAAATGATATACAAAACCCCAAAATGCGAATTTTGAACGAAAGAATTTGAAAAGTGACTAAAGAAAAAATGTGGTATCCCCTTAATGGACATAGGCCTGTGAAGAGCGCCTGTTCATTGACAAAAAATGCTAGGGATAAGAGGTGGACCTTAAAAGTCCAATGGGAGGTAAAATGGGAGGAGATGAGCGTATTGCTGCAGTCAGATCGTTCCACATTCACAGTGGAAATATAGAGCAAGGTCGATCACTCATGCAGTAAAGAGGAGTAAGAGGAACAATCAGGAGGACAGAAGAGCTTTAACGCAAGGTTCGGATGGAGTAGGATAAGGTGAGTGTGGGGAAGAAGTAGGAGGAAGCTGTGGCATTTAAAAATTTGTATGTAAGCTGAAGAACCTTATAGGAATGGGCAGACTCTCCAGATTGCAAAACAGGAGGTCGCATGAGAGAAACCTCCAAGCAAGAAAAAAAGACGGACTACAAAACTTTGAACCAGGTTTAAAGATCCAAGAGACGAAGTCTGTGATCCTGGTTGAATTTTGTTTATTCGTTTCCGGATTCCCTGAAAATGAGGGCAAAATATTCCAAAGGAAAAGAAGGACCTTAGATTTAATTAAAAAAAATTTCTACAGATTTCCTAAAAACATGAGGAAAACACGTATGTTGAAGTGTTAGGTTGTAGGCTAATCTTAAATTGAAGAGATGACTATCATAACTCCAATCTAAATTCAAGACATCTGTTCCATCCTCTTACCTTCAGAGACATCTATTTAAATGAGTAAGTTGGTCGGCGAAAGAGGCGAACGGTTAGATCCATTTTCTCTGCTGATTTTCTCAAATTCGTCTTTTAAAACGCCTGTAACATTTGTATGAGTTTATTTTATCCTGAACTAAAGTGAATAGATGAGTAAGAAGATAAAAACGAAACAAAAATGAAGATCGTATCTCTGAACACTTCATGATTTTCGTATTTAAATTTTGATCTCTGTAATTTTATCTCATCGTTTTGGGGAAAAAATCATGTAAAATAAATTAGTTTATATTATATAGTTATTTATTTTTGTATATACAGTATATATATATATATATATATATATATATATATATATATATATATATATATATATATATATATATATATACATATTTAGACTTATCATCCAGAGATTTATGAGTTAAAAACTAACAGAAAACCTATTCCTGATGTCACAAGATATCGCTTTCAACCTACCATCTTTATTAAATGTTCGAAGGATTCACTATTTTATTTAACTTGCTTATTTCCTATTCTTTACAACACTTAGACAGGTCTTAGTGTGATAAAATACGGTAAAACTTTAAAAGTACTTGTAGTTATAACTTTATTACGACGTCTTAGAAATCGAGTTTCGCAAACCACGTCCCAAATTTTTTTCCAGCTTTTGATAATAAATGTGGGAAATGGTTTCCAACTTCTGGATCCAATTCGTATAACTTTATATTTCAAATCATTTTTCCTTTGTATTTCCACAGGAAAACCTATATACGCTGAGATATTATTATTATTTTCACAGCATTTGTTTTTTTTTCTTTAAAATGATACGTAAAAGTTTTCAACAAAATCTTATTGAGAAATTCCGAAATAAACCCCGTCACTTTTCAATTTTTTTAAATTAGTGGATAAAGTATAAATATCAATATCTTTGCGATCGGTTTCCGTTGAATGATGTAATATTTCGGTTTCTTGTACAAGGATTCGTCTCCAACATATGTACAACAAACCTATATCAGTTTGATCTACAAATCTACGAGAAAAGTTGGCAGTTAAATCCCTCATTAACTAAGATTAATTGATAAAATATAATTCATTATATTTAAAAAGGGGATATATTAAGCGAATATAATATAATCAAAGGTACAAACAAACGAATAAACATACAGTAGTGAAAGAACTCTAGATGAATTTTGCTAAAAGACTACCTTTTAAAATTCCTAACGATAACAAAACTTTTCACAACAATGATTTATATTAATTAGTGGCTATAAATAGTTCTTTTTGAAGAAAACCGCTTGAATAAATAGCTTAGGATCCTTTGGGCCAAGAGAAATTTAAAACAAAAGCAGAAATATAATTAGAAAGAACGCAGACGGAGAATACGTCCAATAATTTCCTATCGCGCAAAGAAAAAAGAAAGTAAATTGGTTATTTTAAATCCGAATATTATCTGGTTCTATAATTAATCAACTCATATTTGGACTAATCCACAAGTTATCACCAAACTTATCGAAACCGTTCATGACTAATTTATTGTACACAAACAAACAATGATGTCCATAAAACCTCTGCCAAACTTCTTTACTGGAGCTAATTACTCTCCCGGGATTGTGCCCGAAATCGAATTGGTCAAAAAGTGAACAATATCGTTCCTCTTGTACAAAGATTTTCAATGAATAACTTTCTTATTCACTATTGAATATATAGTTTTTACAGTTTAGAAGAAGATACAATTACAGTAATTAAATCTAAGGATATTATTAATTGAAATTATATCCAATTAAATTAATAAGTGATTCACAGACAGCGCCTAAAATACCTTTTTTAATCTTGTGGCAATTTTACTCGATTTGTACCATTTCATAGATTTTTAATATTTTTATTATCTGTGTTATAATATCTTTCTAAAATTGTATTTTCCTATTGCTTCTATCTTTTATTCGTACGCAAAAAAACTTGCCAATTAAAAGCCTCTCTTATATCTTTGTTTTTCAAACGTCTATTGCCGTACAACGAAAGCATCTCTAACTTAACCCGAATTGCATCTTTACCTATTAATTGGGGTCGAAGATTTGTACTCGGTTCCACTGAGGTTTAGATAGCTTGCCTCCTCTCTACTTCATCCCTCACCCCTAGTTGCGCTCCTCATCCACGACAAGCAAGTGGCTGTATTAAATGGACAAATTAAACTGACCTAAAAAGACATGTGTATTTTAGCACTCAATCTTAAAATCAATGGAAACGGGATCATGTTTGCGAAAACCGTCACAAATCTCTGACAGCAACCGTAATTGCTAAACGAGACAATGAAACAATTTGGGGGGACTGTTAAATTAGTCTATTTGATACAATGACTGACCTGTCATGGATGAAGATCGTCCCCCAGTCCAGCTATATGCAGTGTCGAGGATCCAACCCATAACAAAGCGACGTCATTGCGGTCGTTTCCGATGATAATTTGGTAAGTGATGCAAATATACATATTTCTCTTTATAATTAGGACATTCCATTCATTTTCCTAACACTCTCTTTCTGTATTTTCTCATGATTTACTAATATACTTCTTTTACGCTCTTAAAAACAAGAGTTTCCACTTCTATTTTATTTAGCAATGGAAAATTTGTCAATCTCCAAGAACATAAGCACCTATTTTATTCATTATTTCCATTTCATGGTTCATTCATATTAGCTGTTGATTAGAATTATCTAGCTGCTAAAGAGCACCGATTCTCTTCCCAACCAAATTTTAAACCAATTTTCTTTTCCATTTCACTTCCAATTATCGCACCTATTTTTCTAGCCCCAAATTATGATTCGCGGTCTATTACTCTTAAGTCCTCTTTAGCCAATATTTTGCCTTGCTCAAAATTTGGGGGCATTATTTCTCTGCTTCTTACCTGTAATTCTGTTTGCTAATCCAAAATCAGAAATTTTGATGGAAGGAATAATTTATTAAAAGAAACAAGGCTCAAGTAAACGATTAAGTATGTAAGCCCCGTTAATTGCATTATTGCTTATTTAAATAGAGGATTTCTATAAATAATATTTCAGGTGAAAAGTTTACATAATTTGGAATTTAGCAAATAGAGTATTATTAATTATGTATTCGATATGTTAATAAACTTATTTTATTGCTTGATATGTATTCAGTTTTAATGATTCATTGAATATCGCTCGATTATCTCAATCATTCCTAATTCCATTCCAACTCGAATGAAATTTGTCGAATTAAAAACGCAAAAGCAGCGAATGAGTTTCACGCGAAAATGTTGGAATAAATTATAGATCAAAAAGGGGTAAATCGATGGAAAGTGAAAATGTGAGGAAGATATATATAACTGTACATGCTCGTACAGGCAATATGACTACATAGGCAAAAAAGCGCATGTTGGGGCAATAGATCAAAAAAGCCTTCAGGTGCCCCCTGACCTTCCCTTGTGATTTAGTTGATTGAAACGTCAATTGAAAGAGACACAGGGGATGGTACTATTAAAAAAAACAGAAGTGTGTGTTTAATAAAAGATTAAAAATGATATTAATTAAATAAATAAACAGTGGGTAGGCATTTTGAACACATGAAAATGAATAGCTCTAACTTTCTTATACTTATTTTTTTTAAATTTCTTCTCAGATTAATAAGGAAGACATAAAAATTGACTAAGGAAATGAAAAGTCACGCTGGAATCGTTGCCATAAAATATTAGATAAATGGTACCGAGATTTCTTGCTTTCCGAAAATGGCTCGATTCCATGTTGCCAGTGTGAGAAAAGGTCTATGGGGCTTCTTCGAGAGAGAGGTCGATTAACACCCCCATAACCTATTTAATCTCTTAATTCTTCTATAAAAATGACTATTTCCGAAATTGATAAAGCTCATCTGATTCGAGGATGTCAACTCTTCAGACCTCGAATTGAAGCCGTCATTGAGGCCAATGATGGATTCATTGAATATGAGTGTTATAACGTTTCTCAATATAATTTGTACAGATTTGTATTTAAATACAAAGCTATTTTCTAATGAGTTGTTTGTCTTTTGTTAAATTCCAACAAATAACCTCAAAATACTGTTAAACCCTGTTATAAGATAAATACGTGTAACGGAAAGAGATATTGAATAATGAGGCTATGTCATCCAGGCATTAAGTACCATCACGCAGCAAGCCTTAGGAAAAATATATTCATATTTATGCTTTTGATTGACAGAGCTTTGGTTTAGGATTTGATTCTAGAAGCATTTCTAAAAGAATTATATCAAAGGAGGGTAAATAGAATGTTTTATTCCCAAAATGCGATACTACTGCCTTATTATGGATAATTGGTAACAAATATCATTTAGAAACCAATTATTTTCGTTACCTGGTACCAATACTATTTTCAAACTTGTCTTCCGATGGTTATCTAAGGAAGATAAGTTTATCAAGGCAGGCCAGTTATTTTTCAAAGCTAGATTTTGTTACCATAAAATCAGCAAATTAAGTTAAATTGGTCATTTGTTATCGGAGGTAATTAGTAATTTTAATTTTTTTAGTAAATTTTCGCTCTAAAATAAAAAGTTAATTTCTATAGGGTTGAAATTATTAATAACACATATATTTAAACATAATTATCCTGTAGACTCTGTTGTATTTATCATAATTTTCTTAACTCTTTTTGGTATATAATTTCAAGTTTTAAACTTATACATATAATCTCGATTCTTTTGCACTTATTATTCTCTTTCCAAATCACAATTTATCGCTTATTACTTTGTCTCATGCCTTATCTTCTTAAAGGCACCAATGGTCAACTTTGAGTTTATAATTTTCTTGGAAATCTTAAGAACAGGTTTTTCTAGTCGATTCCTTAGGATAAACCCGTTTCCGTTCATGTCTGCTGCCTAGGATGAAGCCACAATGAGAAAAAGGTCAGGAGACCGAGTCTTCAGAAATCAGGAAATTGCCTCAACACAAATACTGCAAAATACAGTAAAATGCAGGAAACGATTTATGGTTAGACAAAGGCAAATATAATGAAAGAAGAGAAACAGTGTAAAAGGTAAAAAATAGCAAATATTTCGATACTAATTCTTTGAAGGGTGAAATCCTGAAAAATAAGTTTGTATAAAGAGCGCAAGGACAAAAGAAAACAAGCCAACACATTCGAGACAATTCCTATTAATCCATTTACAAACGAAAATATAATCCCATCGAATAAAGAACAAAGATTGTTATATACACACATATAAATCACCTCGCTTTCGTCCAGATTACAAACTAAGCTGCAATATATCAGGAGTGGATTACGTCGCTCTGTTGGTGAGAAGCCTCCACTTTTCCCTAGTGTAAATACAATCTTCTCTTTCCATTAGTTCCTAAAAGGTATAAAACAAGAGAGAAGAGAAACTAACACTTGAAATTAAAGAAGCAAACAATAGAAGATCCGTCAAATTTGCGACTAGATCATATACATTGACTGCAGTGTTCAATTTCATTAGCTACGCACTCTAGACGTTGGTGTTGTTACTAGAGGCTCCATCTCTGCAGCTAGAACGATGCCTCTATTTTTGACCCAATAGGGCATTGTTAGAATCAATTATCTTATTACTTCGGTGTTGTTTCCATAACATTTCAATAAACCTGTCTAGTTTTTCGTCGTTTTGAAATTTAACCTACCTCCTTTCATGGGAGAATTAATGAATTCTAAATTTTACACCGTCTGTCACTAGCATTCCACAACCCTTTTACCTCATTGTCGTAGAATGAACTCTCGACGATATACCATATATAACTATTCGTTGAGGGAACTTCTTTAATTATCTTTAGAGTGCGTGGATGTCTGGCTGGCCGATATTATGTATCTTCGATATGCTTAAGAAAGGGAACTGAGCTCAAGGATAATAATATTGCTATCATTAATAAAATAGAGTTTTATTAATAATAACTATCAACAACACACAAAACGGAAAATATTGACATAAACAGAGAATGGAAAGGGTTGACATAAACAGAGAATGGAATGGTTTTGGGGAATGAAGTTTGGGGGTTTTACTGGGCCCGGAAACTTCGTCAGCTTTCCTGGGAAGGGGCGCGAATCCTTCCTTCTTTTCTGGTTTGGGGGTTGGTGAGAAGTTCGTTTCTCCTTTGGGTATAAATTATGGCTGGCGGCATAGACATCTGCTTCTTCGGTACATTCTGCAAAGGTCAGGCACCGACGATCCTTTACGAACGTGCGGATCTCCGTCGGGAGAGACGACAAAAATTGATCTCGCAACACGAAGTCTGTTAAGTACTCGTAGTTCGGATCAACCTTTGAGGATTCTAACCAAAATTTAAAATTCCTCTGAAGAATGTATCCGAATTGACGGAACGTCTGTCCGGGTTTAATACCACCTCCTCGAAATTCCTTGCGGTAGAAATCGGGAGTCATATTATGAGCGGCCAATAACTCAGCTTTTAAGGTGCTGTAGTTAAATGTACACTCAGATGGTAAAGATATAAAAATTTCGCGCAATTTACAATTTAACAGGGGAAGTAATCTGGCTACACCTTCAGCCTCCAGATACATGTTATTGATTTCGAGGATCTTTTCGAAGTAAGCTAAAAATGCTCCGGAATCTCTCCATCCTTAAAATTGGGGAGCTTTAGTGAGAGATTGGGAAGGACTTCCGAACGGGAACTGGCTAACTGTATCTCTGCTTCAACACGAGCTAATTCAATCTGATGGTGAAGCTCAGCTTGTCTTATCCGTTCCTGTCTTTCTCTTTCTTCTCGATGGATTTCTCTTTCTTCTCGTTGGATTTCTCTTTCTCCCTCTTTTCTTTGCTCCTCTTGAACGTACTCAATTAGTTTTTTCCGGAAAGTCCCAAGGATTCTCCTTGCGCTTTAAAGATTTCGAACTGAGTCATCTTTGCACTTGAGGCGCAATAGTCAACCAACTAAAATTCCTTGCAACAAGAATTATGCCTTCTAGCGAATTAGCCTACCTAAATATGGGCACTGACCTATTCGTACTTGGTTTCTCAATCTAGATAACCAATGACTGAAATCACACAAAAAAAAAACAAATAAATTATTATAACAGTTCCTTGAGCTACCTCAGCTTCTTAAGTGTAAAAAAAGGGGATAGCAATCGTTAAAACAAAAGGGAACGACTATACTCTATTATTATAACAAATAACACTATGCTTTACTCGACTGAGACCAGTGTTTACAAAGATATAGCGTTAAACCTTACACACTTGATACCAAATTTAAATAGTATATATATATATATATATATATATATATATATATATATATATATATATATATATATATATATATATATATTTATATATATATATATATTATATATATATATATATATATATATATATATATATATATATATATATATATATATATATGTCGTAGAATGGACTCTCGACGATATACCATATAGGACTATTCGTTGAGGGAACTTATTTGATTATCTTTAGAGTGCGTGGTTGTCTGGGTTGACCGATATTATGTATCTTCGATATGCTTAAGAAGTGGAACTGAGCTCAAGGATAATAATATTGCTATCATTAATAAAATAGAGTTTTATTAATAATAACTATCAACAACACACAAAACGGAAAATATTGACATAAACAGAGAATGGAAAGGGTCGTGGGGACTCGAGCTAATCCAAGGATTAAAAGATTTAAAAAGGTAAAACAAATATAAAGTTAAAGGGAAGGGATGGTTCGCTAAACCATTTAAAGCACAGGATAGAATTGACAAAAGGGTTAAATACTCAAAGGTAACGTTCGGCTTACGTAATTTATACTTGTTGTGCAGAGGAAGGCAGCGTGAAGGAATTTTCGGTCCGCTGGCGAGTTCCAGCCGAAGGGGGGAAATAAAATGATCCTGACGTGGCGTCTTGGGAATGAGAACCGTTTCTTGATGAACGGCTTGACGAACAATGGCTGTTCTACGTTGTTCTCTTCTGAACAACAGGGAGGGATGGTGAGAACCGTTTCTTGTCAACGGGCTCAAAAGAACAATGGCTGTTCTAATGTTGTTCTCTTTTGAAACAACAGGGGAAGCGTGAGAACCGTTTCTTGGCGAACGGGCTCAAACGAACAATGGCTGTTCTACGTTTTTCTCTTTCTGAACAACAGGAGAGGGGGGGGGTGAGAACCGTTTCTTGGCGAACGGACTCAAAAGAACAATGACTGTTCTACGGTGTTCTCTTCTGAACAACAGGGGGGTGGGTGAGGAACTGTCTCTTGTCTAAGGGCTCAAGAACAATGGCTGTTCTACGTTGTTCTCTTTCTGAACAACAAGGGGGAAGCCTTGTGGACTTGGCGTCATGAAAGGCTCGAACCTTGGCACTTCAAGGGATATTGTCCTCCTTCTGGACAAGTGATGGTGAATCTTGAGGTCGAGGTCCCTTGGCGCACAAGGTGAGAGTGGGACGTAGTGATGTTTCGTGACGAAAATCTGGATCTTCAATCTGATCTTAGTAGTAAAGTTTCCATCTAAATAGTCGAGACACCTCCTTGGCGTGGGGGACAATGGAGTGAGAGCTTCGAGGGAATGCACAGCTGAGCCTGGGAACAATGCCTTATCTGCCCATAGGCCTAACTCAATCTGGCGAGGTCGGCGCATGGGGGCGATGAGGAAGATAAACCTCCTTGTTTAAACATTGACTCAGGTGGCTGCGATAAGGCGCCAAGCTTCAAAGCGAAGATGCACGTGGGGAGCTTCGTGGTTTTAAATAACATGTGATAGTGGTTGAAATTAACGCGGCCTCAACCCGTTCTATCACACTCATATATCTGTTTATCCTGATAACCAAATCATCAGAGAGTGAATTTTCATTATTAGTCTTCAGGTTTCATCAAAATGAGGAAAAAAATATTCTGAAGGGAGATAAGGACTTTAGTGTTTATTTTTTTTTTCTTTTTATAGGTTCCGACAGAAACTAAAAAAAAATCATAATATAGAGCAAATTAGTAGGTCAAAGCTTTAAAATTAGAGTGGTCTCTGACAACTACAATCTAAATTCAAGACATCTTTTGCATTCTCACTCCATCACCAACAACATCCTGTTAAATGAGTTCGTCGGTGGCGCGCGAGGCGAAGGGTGAGATCCATTTTCCCTGCTTATTTTCTCAACTTCGTTCTTTTAAACGCCCACAAACCCTGTATGAACATTTCATTCCGATTTATAATGATTAATGAAGTCCACATCCTTTACGAATGGCATTATTTATAGTGCAGGACTTTTTCTCCTTAGTTGTTTATTCTAACGTTTTCATTTTACCTACTCTGTGCCTAAATAGCCCTTCATTGAATCAATATATATACACAAGTGAAAGTTCCTAAGTTTTTTATTTCATTTTCCTTTAAACTTGCTTGAAAACTTGAGGCCATTATTTTTAAACTCATCAAATTCGGGCCCACCAATAGAACTCTGCCCATTCAGTAGAGATATTATTGCTTCTAAAGTGATTTTTTTTTTTAAATATTACCAAAGAATCTACGAGACCACTTCAGGAAGCACCGGTTGAACTTGAGGAAGAAATGGTCTCGAAAATAATAGCTCCAGTTATAATTAACGTAAAATACTTTCAATAATCCATTGTTGCTTGAAATCATTTGTAGCCTGAGTCGTCATATTTAGAGGTCGTTGTCACCAAACAACCAACTCGATGGTTTTCAAGCATCTCTGTATATCCAAAGCTGTGTGTGACTATAGAAGAGCAAATAAAATTGATTTTTTCACTCACATACAAAATCCATATCACGGTCGGATTAATTAAAATGGCGACTTAATTATAAGATAAGAAGAAGCAGAAACATGAGTTGTAGTGAAGCGCTGCAATTCGAGTGGATTAAAAGAGACAATTGGAATTTCGTTTGAAAACTTTAGGAGGAAAATTTATGTAGTAAAATTAATCATTATTACTCTTTACAATGAGCTCTTTTTTATTTTCCGGCCTAATTTTCATTAAGATTTGGTGGTAGGAATAAAAGTGAACCATGGTCATCTCCGACAAGATTCGGCAAAAAGGGTAAAGAGTGAAATTACATGAAGTGAAAAAGTATCACAGTTAAAGCCCTAACCTTTAGAAGAAGAAAGAATTCGGAATGCTTTAGAGCGATGGTCACCCAACTCTCCTAAATAATCTCAATAATGAGCGACAAAAAATTAATCAAGATTCAACATTTATAATGGATGGTGTTTGAACCTGCTCTTGGAACGTTCATGTTCCTTAATATGCAATAAATGACCGTAGAAAAGAAATATTATGGAGACTGTATATTAAAGAGATGGACAGATGTGGTCAAGAAAGTGACTGTTTAACTGATCTTGATGAAATTTAGCCTAAAACCAAAACATATGTTGGTTCTATATGGCATTTGATCAAGGACTACTAACACCTGGGGTTTTCAATTGTTTTTCCGTTCAAGTTTAATTGTAATTAATGCTACTCCTTCTTTCAAATTTCACGTTTTTCACATTGCATAAGTATTTTAAAGCACTTCACGGTTTCTTAGCTTTCCTTTGGCCTTATGTGACGAGTCCGTCTTTTGCGATATGATGAGAACTGAACTGCCGCATTGAACATGTATGGTTATGTAAATATGTAAAAGAATGTGCATGTTTGGGCAATTCTGCGATCTACTGTGCATGAAACCATATCTGGCGTCATCAAATCATCTTTGAGGCAAATAATGCTTATATCACCATCTGGCCTATTGGAACCCGTTCTTGAGGAAGATCCAAAACAGGACACTAATTTGGGCTTTCGGAATAAGGTGGTAGGCAATTCTACTGAACTTCCTCCATGAAAAAATAAAACTATTATTTTTTGCCCCAAACTTCACTTTTACGCAGCGAGTCAAATTCTTACATAATTTGTCACGATCTCTGGATCAAACACTTATCCCAGGCCTGTAGGGTAGAGTGTACTTAAGCAAGCTATCTGATTTTCCTCACGATCCGTTTCCTTTATATTTTTCTTGTAATATTTTCTTCTTTTTTCATGCTCTCACGTCTGCACAGCCCAACCTCTATTCAGAAGTAGAGATAAACACGTTAAAATATAAGTAGGAGAGGGGATTAAGATTCGCAAAGTGCTTTTATTTAAAATACCTCTATGGAAAATAAGCCTTTATAAAAATTTGAAGATAACTTCATACCTGCATGACAGAGAATAACTCTATGATATGCCCTCCATCATTTCATAGCAGATAGAGGCGTTTCCTCCTCGCAGAAGGGTTGACACTGAAATAAAATTCTGTTCGGTGTGTCACAAAACATTCAATTACGCTCGTCTCGTACGTCTTTCCGTCGTTAATCCCGCCATATTGTTTTAGGTCTTTGCCCTCCGGTTTCATCCCTCGGTGCAATTCTCCTCGTTAGATATACAAAAGCTTATTCTCAAATTTCAACAAGATAAGCACCATAGGGTTGTCAACATGAGTACTACCTCTTGACTGATCTGTATAGTCCAAAATTAGATTAATGTATACAGTTGGCTGTAACAGAGAAATCTGACCACGAAAGTCATGCCCTGGGTGAGAAAGAACACTAAGAAATTCAGACATTATGGACTATTTTATCCAACACGCATAATCACAATTTTGCTGATATTAAAATTTTATCTACCTTCAGGAAGTGATCAATCATCTTTGTATACTTTTTTGTTCTAAACTTGGCTTATTTTAATTCTCTTCTCATCAAGATCAATCGCAATTTTTTAATATAATTCTCCCCCCCCCCTAAATAACCTATTCTCAAATCCAAGAAAAGTTAACTTTGTAATGGAAAAGCAAACTTAGAGCCTTTCCTTTACGGTTTCTGTGTTTTACACGAATTTCCGTCTCGGGTCATTGACCAATCTGCTCCAATCCTCTTAAATTCCCTTTGTTTCGCGATTTGGAGTCGATTTTGCTCACTAAGCCTGTGTTAAACGTCATTCGGGTGACCGGCCAAACGCTTAACTCTAATTTCCCTTTCAATTTCTCATTATGTTTAACTTAATCTCTATTTGATGCTTACTGCATTATTCTATTGAGTTTCAAGATTATCTCCTGATGAATCATAGGTTTTAATCTAGGCAATCATTAATTTGTTTCTACGTGAAATTTCTTTCTTCCATTTACGGTATTTATACCAAATTAGGCTTCTTCCCATTGATAGTAATTGCTCGTTACAATCCTGTTTGAATTGTCTGCCTCCTCCCATCCCTGGTAATACGATGTTTCAATACTATTTGAACACTAAGATTCCTCCAAACTCGACCTTATTCAGTCCAAAGATTTAAATGATGTTAAAATATTATTTAATAAAAGATACATACTAGAAAATTTGGGCCCACAATAGGGGAGGGGGCGAAATATATAAAATGTTAAATTGTCTTATTCCACACTATGCATCTATTAAAGCTTAAGTAAAGCTATGGCCAAACTTTTTCCGGCAACTCGGAAATTTTAGGAAATTAGATAAATACGGGGTTATAAAGAATTTATTTCTATATCAATAAGAATATAACAGTGAAATGAGGAGATACAAAGAACAATAAGTTATATATGCCCCAAACGATCAACAATAATTAACAAAATATAATTTTGCCATGACATGTAACATCCGCAGGGTATAAAAGATAGGTAAGTAGACGAACCTTTTGGAAATCTACCACAACACTAACCTAATACAGGTAGCTCATTGGCGTGTCTAGAGTTCAATGGCAGCGATCAAAACACATATACTTGAAAGCCTGCACTTCTCGAGGGTGCGACACATAAAAGGTGTGATGATGGTCACCTCATAGGTAATGACTAACTTTAGTTGCTCCTTAGATTCTTGATAACGAGGTCCTACTGGCACCATCAGTGGATTAATATCCAGAGATTGAGATAGTCAGTCTATCAACTGCATAATATTTTCCTGCGACTAATTTATGGGGGAGACAGTCTTGACATGATGCTTTGTTCTGCTGAAACATCAAATCTCTGACACTCCTGGAATCTCTACGGAGAGCTTCGGACTCCTCTAAATTCATGGTCGAATCACAAAGGGTAGAACAACTTACAACGCAACTTGACATGCAGCCTCATACCATTACAGAGCGGCCTTCATGAGTTACTGTTGACGCGATTCTATCTCAATTCTCTCTCAAGGCGGTTCCTCACTGGGACTATTAATCCTGCAATATGGGTGCCACATGCCTACCTTCCTTGCCTCTAGGGGGCGCCACAAGCTCTTTCAGTACTCGTTGAGGAATGCCATCTAGAACATGAGCCTTGCTTTTGTCAAGCTGTTCGAAAGAGATTACAGGACCGGCGTATGATTAGTAATAGGAACCTCAGGAGCAAGAATATGTAATCATTACTTCTTTTTTAAAGAAGTGTTATCTTCATTAACTAGTACCCTTGGAAATTGGTTTTATGGTCCTAAATGACTCAATTTTAATTGGTGAAATAAGTGACATATCTTAACTGTTGAAATATAAATTATTCAACCTGAATTACATCAAAATATTAGAGAATGCTGAAATTTGTTTAGCAATTAATTACTATGGTCTGTGGGCAGATAGAAATAGACTATCGTTGCTCCCCCATCCTTGTTCTTTTCAACGCTTCTAAGGGCAACCACCTAACTCTTCCGCAGCGACTTGCGACTATCCAGGTGTCGGAATTCATTACACGAGAACTACTATAGAGTTAACTTAATTTAACCTTGGCTACAGGAAAAAAGGTTTATTCAATTAACTCAAAAAATTGATTTTTACTTGATATTTTTAGCCTGTATTCGGCATTTACATATCATTTTTTACTTGTTCAGTGTTAAAAATCCTTGATGTGGAAATTGTCCCCTTTCCTTTGTAAATAAACTTTTTTTAAAGTAATCATCATTCTCTGTAGGTAGTGGACTAGCCATTTATTTATTTTTTTAATGCTTGTGTTTACTTTTCTTAATTGTAGATATTGGTGTGAGTGAGAGAGTACAAAGTATGCGAGGGCCTCACAGAAGGCAAATATATTTATACGTTTTTCCTTGCTGCATATTTTCCTTTGCATATTTGTTTCTTTTCTCTCCATTCTTACTAAATTGCCCTACTCTTTACGCGCTTTGTCAATATATTTTTTTTTATTCTCTCATCCAGCGCCACCGGGCGGCGGAATAGATTTCTTTAGAATTGTCTCAAAACCAAACAGGGTGAAGTAACGCGAGCTTCCAATTCAAAAACATTTAAAAAAAAAAGATGTTTAAGTTATTGGGGGGATTAAGTGAAAGAAAATGGGGATTGATAGCCAGGGGAGACTAATTAGAATTAAATTGCTCAAGAGGGCACTCAACTCCCACCAAACCTCTCCCCATTTGGCACTGAAGGCCGGTGGTCCTTCGGTGGGTTCCCCGCTACAAAGGGTCTTAATGGGTTTTCCGATTATCTGAGGACACGAGACGGGTTTGCTCTGGACGCTTCCACACAAAGGGAGAGAAGTCAATTATTGACTCGCCCAAAGCTCCGACCCTCGCTGTTTGCACTCTTAAGGGGAAGGTCTCACAACACACCGGGGACAATTTATTTGTTTAATTTAAAGGACAATTTGTGATCACTGTGGTTATCATTTTCTGTCGGCCTTAGCATTTGGTGCGGGACACAATTTGGTACGTTTACATGTCCACCTTTGTACATTCTGTGCTATTTCTGGTCTATAGCGGTTTTTTCTTCTTTCAGCCCCGTCCAAACCCATCTCACCACAATCCATCCCATCCTACCGAATCCACAAGTAGGGTTAAGTCAAATCCTAGCAGGTATGTACTCGACGCCAGCCATCTACCTTTCACACAGTAAAGATGGGCATCCTAAGGTCACCACTTTTACCAAGAACCTCTTTACAATCCTTTTTGGTGGAAATGCCCTAGTTTGTCCGCCAAACGGCGGATTTGTCACGGAAACCAGAGCAGCGGAACGCATCGCAATGAGTCATCGAGCGAAGCAACGTCAGCCATGTGGCCACGAGAGGATGTGGGGCTGAATGAATGAGGTCAATGGGGTCAATACAATAACAGACATTATATCAATAATTTAATGACAGACGTAACAAAATTTTCACATTTATTATACGCATTCGTCGACCTAAAATACCCCAAATAACCTAAATTAGCATAAAAATCCTGACCTAAACTAATCAACCTATCCTAACCCAAACAAGGTGCCCTAATATTACCTTCCTAGTCTAACCTAGCCAACGTAACCTAATCTAACCAAATAGCCTAAAATAAATATTTGCTCATTTTCAGTGCATATTCAATACTGACAAGATGTTATTGTTAACTTTTCAGTAAAAGATGTTTTGCATCGCCTCCATTTGGTGACTTTACTAAATTCAAAACTTCTTTGCTTCTAATTCGTGTTTGCACTTGTATTTACTTCATTTTGTACGTTAAGATTGCTTGTCTGATTTTAGAGATACGTTCTCATTTTTGCTTTCGGTCACGATCATAGCGATCCTGTGAATGTTTTGAAAAGGTAGTTGATACAAGTAGGCCCGGGACCTTGCTTCAATGTGTAAAGGTCCGTTTCCCTTGTGCTTGAAAAGTTGAATTGTAAGCTTGTTTGGCGGAACTGTTTGTATCACACACATAATCATGTTGCAAGTTTTAAAAACAAAACACGAGTGTAACACAACCTTTGCGAAACTCGGTATTACGTGGCCAAAACTTCCAGACCAAGTCTATCAAAACAAACGTAGTCTAATCTACCCAATTTAGATTACCCATTAGTCACCTGAGGTCCTTCAGAGGTCCTCAATTCAGTGCTACGGAATCGCCCGAGTGCTTTTTGTGGCCTTTCACTTTTAGACTCTTATTCGCCCTGATTATTATAAATATTCATCATATTTTTTTATCACACACTTATGTAAGTGATTAAGCATCTAATTAGAATACATAAATGGCTTAGGTCAGTCCTTCTTTCTTTGTAAACCGAGATTTAGGGATGAGAGTAACTTGACTCCGCTTTAGGCCTCCCTACAACACGACAGCGAAAAGCAGCTGATTTATTATTCACAACTGTGTAAACGCGCCGTTTTTGATGACTCTTCCTTTTTGGAGCGGGTTAAATACACTTAGGTTTTCATTTTTCATCCAATTAAAACGAGGAAATGCAATTCGTTAATGAAAGCACACAAACCAGCAAGCCTATTTTGTCTGGAAAATACAGTATTATAGATCAAAACTAGACCATGAGCAAAATATTCATAAAATTTAAGATATAAAATAGTCTCCCATCTCCCATGAATGGCAGCACTGATTTCAATAATTTGATGTAGGTTTTAAAGCATAACTGATTTAAAAAGCAGAAAAGAACCCTGGGTGTCGATGAAAATTTGTGGAAGATCTGAGAATTATAATCCTAATTATAAATAGGTAGAAGGTTATTAATAATTTTTTAATGATATCAATAGAATAATTCTTTTCAATTAAAATATATTATCCATAACCCTATATTTTAAGAACGAGATTTTTTGAAGGTTTGAATAAGATTTTTTCTTTTAGTTCGGTTGTCACCTAAGTAGATTTCAATTTGGTAGCAAAGTTATTTCTAATAATTCCTTTTAATAGGAAAAAAATGGTGAAGTTCAGAAATTAATATAAGTTTCGAATTTTTGTGATTTTTTAAAAAACTAATAGAATTACAAATGGTGAAGTTCAGAAAATTTATTAAAATTTTGGCATGGAATTATTAGAGCAACTTTAGATGGAGAAATAAAAAGAATCATGATCGGCCGTAGGCCACAAACCGAAAGTCTAACAGCGAAGCGCAAGCTCCTTCTGTTTAGGTTTATTTGAAACTTTTATTCGCAGGGCTGTTTTTTGTATGTTTCGAGCTTTTATCAAAGTTCTTTCGAAGAGTTCAGAAAAAATAAATATAATTATCGAAGGATTTGGAATGAAAAAACATACAAATCGTGAAGTTCAAAAAATGTATTAAAATTAGGGCTTTGGCGCTTTTTTACTATCATTTCGTATATAAAACAAATTTAGATGAAAAAAGACATCTGAAGAAGGTTTTTCTATATATCAAACCGGGTGAAATAACTTAAAAAAAAGGTTTTAGGGTGTCTATGTTGAAAAAAGGGTTTTGGAAAATTCTCAACTATATATAAATCTTCAAGGGATAAAGACAATATAATAAAAGGTGAAATAACTTTAAAAAAAGGGTCCAGGGTATCTATGTTAAAAAAGGTGTTCAGGGTGTTAAAATAAAGTCTATAAAGGGGATTAAAAAAGCGGTTTAGAATAGCAAATAGGCCGTAGGCCACACGCCGAAGCAGTGCCTGTGGAACCAAGTTCTTTCTGTAAGAAAGAATCCGAAGTATGGCTTGTTTGATTTATAAAAAAGGATTTAAATATTTTATTTTAATTATTTTCGAAAACGTGTACCATTTTTAATTTTGTAGAGGGCGAGTTCGAGAAAAAAAGCCTATTCTGACAAACCTAGCTTAATTAATCTAACTAACATCACCCTTTTCTAAGCAATTTCATTATATATAACCAACTTAGCGAAATCTAACAGACCTAATCTAATCTACTCTAGTCAACGTAGACAAATCTAACCAACTTAGCCTAACCTAACCAACGTAGCCTAATCTTACTAAACTAGCCTAAACAAATTAATCGTAGCCTAAATTAACCAACTTCGCTACCCCTAATCAATGAATTTTAACATAACCAACGTAGCCTAATCTTAACGAGTTACCAAAACCTAACCAACGTAGCTTAATTTAACCAGCATAGCATAACCTAACAAAGGTTGCCTAATATAACCAACTCTTATTTACCTAACTAACGTAGCTTAATCTCTTCCACCTATTCTAAAATACCCAAAGTAGCATAATATATCTGACTTAGCCTAACCTAACCAACGTAGCCTAATCTTACTAAACTAGCCTAAACAAAATAATCGTAGCCTAAAATAACCAACTTCGCTACCCCTAATCAATGAATTCTAATCTAACCAACGTCGCCTAATCTTAATGAGTTACCAAAACCTAACCAACGTAGCTTAATCTAACCAGCATAACATAACCTAACAAAGGTTGCTTAAAATAACCAACTCTTCCACCTATTTTAAAATACCCAAAGTAGCATAATATATCTGACTTAGCATAACCTAACAAACGTAGCCAAAAGGCTCTATCCAAGTAGGCTAAACCGGATCATGTTACTTTTATGCTTCTATACTTTCCTCATTAAATTTATGGTGTTATCTATTTTCTCATTACTTTTATGGTGACCATTATTTTTCTGATTACTTTTATCGTGGTCTCTATTTTTCTCCTTACTTTTATGGTACGCTCTACATTTCACACCACACTTATGGTCTTAAAATACTTTGAGAACCATAAATGTAACAGGATCCGCTCAAACTTCATCAACGTAGCCTAATATTTCCACCTTAGCATAACTAATCAATAGAGACTAATCTTACCGACATAGTCTAACATAACAAACATAGCTTAATCTAACCAAATTCCCTGACCTAACCAACGTAGATTAATCTATCCGACTTAGCCTAAGCTTATCATCTTAGCCTTATATTATTAACCTAGCTTAAGCTAACTAACGTAGCCTCATCTAACCAACTTAGCTTAATATAACCAATGTAGGCTAATCTAACTGACTTACTATAACTTAAGTAACGTATCCTTATCCAATCAACTTATTTTACTCTAACCTACTTAGCTTAATCTTTGTCTATTCTAAGTAGTCAAGCATATCTATCTGATTTAGCCTAACCTAACCGACTGATAATGACTAGGCAAAAGGTTCCGATGGGATCGTTAGCCAGAACAAGTTATTTGATTATAAAAGTCGTCTCATCTGACAAATAAATTTTACCAATAACTTTTTTAATTAAAAGAGACAATTTTAATTATGCACCATGATATAAGGTGGATATTACATATCATGAATTAAATTCAATTATAAAACTATAATGCACAGTATGTTAATTATCATCGTCCCAAGCCGAATGAATAAGGAAGAAAAGGGTCTTATAACAGCGCTAATGAAGAGAAGGAATTACAAAGATAAATAACTTGGTCCTCGACAAATTTAACCGAGAATGAAAAGACACAGAAACTAATAGTTGAAGAAGGCAAAGCCAGAGAGCCTTTGTTTGCTACCGAGAGGCTCATTACTACAAAGCAGCTCTGTTCTGTTGATGCGTAATCTTTTTTAATGATTTATAATTCTTCTCTATTTATTTGAGGTACATTCCTCGGGTCTATCAAGGCAAGTGCATATATTAGGGTGTATGGACTAACAACTGGATAATCACTTTACTTACAACCCGTTGCCGATCTCTTATCCTGTTTTTTTTTTGTGCCCGATATAAATAAGTTTCTCTTCCACTGTTTTATAAAAGAATAAACTTAAATGTTTTTTAGAACGTAGAGTAAATGCTCCCAATTACTCCAATTCTACCTCTCTGTTCTGCAAAAGATCCTGCAGAAGATCTCTTGAATTTTATTGTTGATTTAATCTCCTTTTCAAGAAGGCTTTATTATTTTTATAACCAAGCAAATCATGCTTTATAAATTCTTTCACTTTTTTTTATTCTGTTATTTTACCTTTTTTAGTCCAAAGATTGAACCACCGACGCGAAAAGTTGGTCAATATAAGACTGAAATGGTCATTTCTGGTAGAGCCGGGTTGTTTTAATTAGAGCAGGCACAATTAGGGGCCTCAAAGGAGAGGAATGCCCCCTACAAATACCAAGAAAAATATATATAATTAACAATGTCCAACAAATTTCAGCCTTCAAAATGCTACAGGCACTTGGAATTCATTCTGTAGTGCATTTTTACGTTGATCACGAAAATGACGTTCGTTTCGTTTTCAGCAAATAGCTCCAGGTTTCGTAAACTACAAAATAAATTTACTGAAAGCAGTGAAAGTTGGCTGCTAATTGCTGTTTTAAATTAGGATTTTATTAACGATTTTACCTAAAATGTTTACATTTAATTAGAATTATAAACATATGCCAATAAGACAATAACAATCATTCAGATTCTTCATGTTATATATGCGCCTCGTTAGGATTTGAGAAGAATAAGCGAAAATCATTCTTTTGAACAAAGAACCTTATAGAATTATATCTTTGAAAAGTTGGCAATCAAAATAAAGAATAGAGTGCGCAAATAGGTTGGAGATACTACATGTTAAAATGCATCGTTTTGGTGAAGCGAATGTGAGTGTGTGTGTGTGAAGGGCCATTCTCCCACCCCCTTCCCAATACCCTCTCCCTCCCTCTGTAAGAATGTGTGCGAATGAGAGATGTTTTTCTATCTTTCGAGGAGATATATTCTGGAAAGAGTGTATGTAATTTTGACATAACGCAATATATTTAAAACAAAAAGGCCACTCTATGATAGATACAGATCTGAAAAATTTAATCTTTCCTTTTTGTAAAGAGTGGCAATAAGTTTTTGTGAGTCCCGGCTAGACAGAAGGTTTTTCTTTGATAGCTTCAAGAAGCGACCAGACGCAATATTGTGAGAGCTCGGAGGCGCCAGTTTTTTTTTTTTTAGAACGCTTGAGACGTCAATACCCACCTGGGTAACACGTGAGGCGTTTCTTCTTTTTTTGTTCGATATTGCTCTAGAAGATATTTTTTTGTTGTTTGACTTTGCGTATCTTCCTTTTGTATATATAGTTTAATTGAATGTGTTTTTTTGTAGAAATTTTGATTAGTATTAATCAGATAATATTAATTGTTTTATATATATATATATATATATATATATATATATATATATATATATATATATATATATATATATTATTAGCGTGTTGTAATGAGATCTCTTATAAATATTTACCTCATAATTTTTTTTAGGTAAATAAAGGATGGTACAATCTGTTTCATTTCTCCCTCGAGAAAGAGAATTCAAGAGAAGAAGGCAAACTGGGTCAACGTAGAATGATCGGAAGGTGAGAAGGAAGAGTGTGGACTCGTTATACTCGGATAAAGGAGAAAGTGATGGTGTGATTGGTGAGAGCAAGAGCAGCTCAAGTGAGAGTGAAGTGAATGTGGGGAAGAGTGTGGAAGAATTCTTCGGGGATTTGAGCGGTATTACAAGCTCAATCACTCGGAGAATAAGGGATACTGGATGAATGTTATAGGGGAATATTGGGATGGAAAAGTATTAGAGTTTGTTCGTGTGATCACGAGTGTAGGAGAACCAAGGTATCAAGTGGTTAAGGAGAGACTGATTGGGCAGGTCAACCGAATGAAAGAGAGTGTGAAGTATAAAATAGTGAATGAATTTGAGAAGGCTCGAATGGGGAAGAGTGAATGTGTGAACATGTATGCACATAGGCTTGCGAGTATGGCGAGAAAGAGGTATGGTGATGATGATGTGAATTAATGTAAACAATTGATGAGAAAGTTCCTGGTTACGGTCCCGCGAAAAGTAAGTGAATAGCTGAATGGGAAAAGAAAGGAGAGAATAAGGCTGACAGGTGAACGGTTGGAGGGGAGGATGTGTTGGAACTGTTTGAACATGTGCGATTTGATAAGGAAAGAGATTTAGACAAGAATGGTTGGTACAGTGTGAATGTTGGCGGTAACAAGCCCAGGAACTTTCCGCCACCGCAACAGTATCTTAGCTATCGGGATGCCCTGAGGGCTGCTCCAGCTGGGGTGATGTCGAGCTTCCTGGTCCCGCAGGCTGGATGGGCGAATTGAGGATGGGCAAATGGAAGGAGATAGATGAGTGGTAGGCGCATAAATCGGTATTTGAGGAAGCAACCGAGGTATGTGCCAGCAAATAAGAGACCGAATGGTGTAAGAAAGATCGTGGAATGTCTTAGTAGGTCTGGAAGGAAGGGTTATATTTTGGCGGAATGTAGGTGGACGTCGGTTGCGTGTTTTGGATGTGGTAAGAAAGGGCATATGATAAAGGATTGCCAGGAAAGTGTGAAAGAGTGATTCGAAATGTAAAGAAAGAGACCATTTGAAAAAAGCTTGTCCGAAGTTGAATGGTGGAGCAAATGCTGGGGAGAGTCGAAGATTTGCAGGTGGGAACTGTGGAAATGTATGTACTTATTGTTCGATGGAAGGACATTCGAGTAAAAAGTGTTGGATTAGGCTGAAAGCGCAAGGTGTGAATTGAAAGTCTGAATTAGGAAACTGAATTGTAAGAAGGTACCTGGTGATGTATCCTCTGAGTGCATGAGTGCGAGTAATGTGTTGGTAAGTGTGTCTATGTAGTGTGAAATTGCTGTATGGTAGGAAGAATGAGTGTCTGAGTGTGTGAAGGTTGAATTGAATAGGATAGAGTGTTTGGCTTTGATAGATTCTTGGTATATGAGGATGTGTATGACAATTTGAGTGAAAAAGCCGTCCTGTCTGAGTGTAAACGTAGTTGGGTAGGGATTGGTAGTATGAGAGTGCCTGTGATTGGAAAGATAAGGTCAGCTGTTCAAATGCATGGTATGTTGATGAATGAATGAGTGTGAATTTTCTGTCATTGATATAGTGAGTATCATGTGATTTTTAGGGAAGATTTTATGAAAGTGAACTGTATGGTTGTGCATCCTGCTAGTGATCACATTGAGATAAAGATTTTTAAAAATGGGGTGTATAAGTTGTATGTAGGGAATGATGGTAATGTTTTGAGGAGTGTGTTTACCGGTATTGAGGTGACTGCTATGCAGAGTGTAAGGCTTGTGAAGGGTAAAAAGTAATCTATTAAGGTGAGTTGGAGTAAGGATGGGAGTTTGAATGTGGGTGAGAACACTGTGATATTGGGTAAAAAAGATGCCAGTTATAAGGTAAGGCGTCTTGCTTGTGTGTTTGATGGCTTGATGAAAATGAATGATCCTTTTGTATGTGTGCAGGTGGACCCCAGTGTGAGGGGAATCCAAGTCGGATATGTAATGGGCCATCTCCCCACTGTCAGTGAGGTAGGTATGGATGATAGCACGGATGTCAAGGAAAATGTTTCGAATGAAAAGACGTGAGAATGGACGTATAATGAAGTGGAAAGGATTGTGGAATTGGATGAATGTTTGACTGAGTATGAAAGGTAGGAAGTGTATTGAATGCTGTTTGAACGAAAGAGGGTCCTCAGTAATGGTGATCTGGATTTCGGTGTTGCGAACTTCCGGAATTCAAGATTTCCTGAAGGAGGACACCCCAATCTATCAGTGGCCGAGACATTTCCCGCGTCCAGTCTCTGGTGAGATTGAGGAGCAGTGTGTGGAATTAGAACGATTGGAGGTGATTGAATAAGGTGAGAGTGCCTGGAATAGGCCGATTGTAAAGGAAGAGATTCTAAAAGAAAGGTTTCCGATATGTGTGGTATCTGAGTGTGTGTATAGTATGCATGGGATGAAGTGGTTGACAAAGCTGGATTAGGTGCGGAGGTATTACCAGATGCCAATTGCTGAGAAAAGCCAGCATGTGACTGCCTTTTCCTCTACAAAGAGGCATTATCAGTTCCAGAACCTTAGCTTTGGGTTGGCTAATGCTCACGGAGCCTTCCAGTGGTCGATGAATGTTGTGTTGAGTAAATTTGCGAGTAAAAATGTTATTGTGTTTATAGATGATATTTTGATTAGGACTTAGAGTTTCAAGGAGCATATGAGTTTGGTGAATGATGTGTTGAGAACGTTGGAGAGTGTTGGTGTGAAGGTGAAAGAAGCGAAGTGTGAATGCTTTGCGAAAGAAGTTGAATTCATTGGGCATATGGTGAGTGAGAATGGGTTACGAAAGTCGCCGAAGAATGTTGAGTATGTTGAGTAAACCTCTGACTGAATGGATGGGCAAGAAAGGTAGTGCGATTGTTAGGTGGATTGATAAGATGAATGAGGCATATGAGAGACTGAAAGAGGCAGCGGCTGAAGATGTTAAATTGGCATACCCGGTTTATAGTGTAAATGCTAAAATGCTTGAATTGTATACGGATGCGAGTTGGTAGTGTATGGGAGGTTATCTGATGCAAGAGCAGCGTTTGAATGGAGAGAATGTCAGGCGAATAATTGGATATGTATCCAAGGCTATGAATGCAGCAGAGCGAAAACATTCGACTGTGGAGCAAGAGTTAGCTGCGATAAGCTTTCGTTTGAAAGTATTGCGTCCGTTCTTGTATGGTGTGAGGTTTGTGATCTAAACAGATCACCAAACTCTTGTCATTTGCGACGTATGAAATGGACTGATAGTAGGATTGCGAGGACTTTAGGAAGATTTGAGTGATTTTGACTATGTGATTGAATATGTGCCTGGTGAAGGGAATGGAGTGGCTGATTTGATTTCAAGGTATCCACGTCCACCGATGGAAACATCTTGTTTGAGATTACAGTTCTCATTCTGAGACCCATGCTAATAACATCCATGAAGGAGAAACACGGTTCCTCCTTCTGATGGTAAAAACCCGTCATGGAAAAAGACTCTCCCACCGACAGAAGGACTTCGCTCACTACCGTTTTTGCATAGAAAATCGGGATTCCTCTAACATATTATTCTCAAACATAAGCCAACCTATAACCTTATAAGAAAAAGCTTTTGATTTCATCCTGTTGATAATTGCAATTGAATTTTCTGGTAAGAAGACATCTTTATACACCTTGTAGCACAAGGAGGTTATTGTGATGAAAGACTGCATACGATCAATGTTGAATCTCCTGATGAAGGAACACCTAAACTTCCCAAACACAGACGGAGGATAGAAACATCTTGAATGCAATACTTAATACACTCTATACGAATATTGTATTTTCCATTCTGGAAATTCCGGTAAAAATTACTGTCAAAATATAATTTTTCCTCATTTTTCATTTTCTTATATTTATAATACCTTTTTTTCAGGAACCGGACAAATATAATTCAACCTTTTCTCAGAAAGAAAATTGTAAGGAAAATAACCTTTTTTCCAATTGTGTTTGGCAGTTTTGTTCAACGATAATTGCGATAATAGAAGTGTATCCTTAAACATTATGTATTGAACGAGCTCTGACTCAAAGATCTTTCGTCTCCGCTTCATTGGATTTGAAGTAAACAGATTAGGATTAAAATATTTAAGTAGCTCGTCATAGATGAAGTGGGCATTGAATTTTGCATTGTTATGTGCCATCACATATGTTTTCACATTTTCTCTCGATCTTCTTATTCCTATTAACTCTTCTATAATATTAACTCTTCTACAAGGGAAATTTTCACCATCTTTTTTAAAAATCTCTGTTAGTGGACCACGGTTTTAAAATTATTATAAGTGTCATTCTCATTATCAAAACAGAGTTCACTGAGTATCTGCTTAACCAATATATAAGGATAAGGTATAAATGATCCCATTTTTTTATAGGTTTCTATGTGATAATACGCTGCATTACATTTCTTGACCACCGACTTCTTCAACTTCTTCGTGCAGCACGTATGCTCTGCTCCATCCGCTTTATAGTATGTATAACATTTTGAACAGAACAACTCCTCACACTCGTGTCGTCTCGTCCAGTTTGTACGATCCATGATCATTCGATTACATCTACGACAGCTCCAAATTTTTTCCCAAGTATTTAGCTTCTTGTGTGTGTTAAAATACGGTTGGTTGTAGAATGTCCCATTGCTATTATTACATTAAAATATCTCGATTACTTTATCCATCACATTTTCGAGACACTGACTGCACATCCCTTCACAATCTTTTAGATGGGCCGTTATGTTGTAATAGAACGTGCAGCATGACAAACACATACCGTGATTTAAAGAAATTATCTTGTTTTTAATATATGTATCAATAATGTTTCGAATTGGATAGTAGGTTTCACCTTCAAGACCAATGAATATTTCATGATATGTTGGTCGATGAAGTAATTTGAAATTGCGTCTAACCCCTGTTGCCTTAAATACGAGGATCCTGTATCTAAGCTCGCCTTCTATTAAGGAGAAATGATCTACAGTGACAACCTCTTCGTACCCAAGATTGCATTTTCTTGCCAACTACTGAGCTTCTTTTGTTATGGTAGGAAGCCTAGAGGTTTTTGGAAAGAACATTCTCCTTCATTTTTTTGCGAGCACTGAGGAAACAAAGGCGCAGCTGGCAGAATTTGTATGGCTTCTAAATATGTTTTGTCGATCAAATCGAATATTCGATGGAATTATAGCATGACCTGAAGGAATCCTATAAATACGAACTGCAAGATTGAAAGTTTCACGTAATTGTGTCCGCAGACTGGAATGCTGTCTCGAGTCGTCCCATGATATAATTGATTAGTGTCAATTCACGCAATTGAACGAATGGAATGTGTAAATAGATCGTATTACCGAGGGCATCCGCAATTTCCAAACTTATATTTACACGATACTCACCCTCCTAAAGCCATTGCGAATTCAATATATACCGTAATTGCTCACTCATTACTCGACTAAGACCAGCTTCTTCTGTTTTTTCCACAATTACACGGTAGAAAATGATAAGAAGCTTTCGATGTCTGTTTTGTTTTAAGGGTACGATTCTTACACGAGAATAATTTTTTTCTGTGCTGTAACGGATTTGTTTCCGTCTGAGGGTGCGAAGTTCTACACAGTTCATTTACTTCTCTCTCCGAAAAAAGAGTGGTACGAGTAGTGTTACATGATCTATATTGAATATTTGAAAGTTTACCTTCTAGTACAAGTACTACATCTTTATCATCGGAGCTCACTGTATTGACACCGTAAGTATTATTACGTACGTCAAGTATTCTTTTCCGATGAAAAACTTTATCAATGCCATTATCGTCGTCGTCTTCTTCATTAGACCCACTAGTTGAAGCAGAATAGGATATTAGTAAAGTTTCACCGCTGACACTTTCACTCGATGAGGGTTTGAGTAAAGAGGTATAAGTTTCTCGTTTCGGTAGATCTGCTTTCGTTTTTCAGGAGGAATAAACATCATTTTTTATGAATTAAAAAGAGAGAAAAAAGATGTTTTATATAGTTATCTGAAAGAAGTTTGCTGAATCATTACACTAGCCAAAATATTTTAACTTTCTCTCTGCTACTTGAGTAAATCTTGATGTAACTAACTAATTTTGGTGCGCTCATTCCAAATATGTGCACGTAAGGTTCTTGAGTTATGCAACTAGGCTATACGGCTCACTTTGTCACCTTGGATAATTTTGTGAGGGAATCGATGCCCTCCCCACCCCTCCTAATTAAGCATCTGGTCTTTAACCACCACGTCCTGGCATTTTAGGTTAGCAGCGTAGCCCGACCACTTAGCCTCTCCTCTCTCCTCTCATTTCAAAGAGAAGCTGAACGGTCGCCCCAGACCACATAATGCACTAATCAGCTTAGGTCGGACCCGAGACCCTAACATCGGTTAAAACAGCAAGATTTTCCCTAAGAGTTGGTATTCAATTTCACCGCATATGTGAAATGAGACGAGTGTCGTCATAAAGACAGAAGCTTTCCCTTAGGGCTAGCTAAAAGACGCTCTGAGAAAAACCGTTAGAAGAGGAGACTTAATGCAGCCTGTCCACGCACCCCCTCCCTTCCTCATTCCCCTAGCCCCCATTGGGGTGGCGAAGTATAAAACCCAATAACTGTGGAAAAACGAGGTAGAATACGTTAGTCAAGAAGATGACTAAGCCGGCAAGGGGTCCGGCTACCAACAGAAGGGACTTAGAAAACGCTCATACGGAGCCAGTTCCTGGTGGTCACACCAAACTTTAAGTTAACTTGATTTAAGAATCAAGTTTAACTAACTCTCGTAAGAGCAACTCTCCTATCCTGGCGTATCCCAAAGTACAGAGATAGTCCGTTCCTTTGAGGAATAACCCCAAGTGAACTCCTTCCAGCACTTCTCTGAGTCAAAGGATTGACGCATTGACTAATCGCTCGCCAATGCGAATTATTCCTTAAGTATCCCGAAGAGAAGAAGAAACATTCTTTCCCTGTCCCGTGACGAGATAATTTCCCCTAGAAGGCGTGCGTCCCTCCATCTGCCACACGCTCCAAAGTCCTATGTGGCTTTAAAGTATTTCTCCCGTCTGAGCACATCTGGGAGCTGATCCACGCGTCGGCTCGAAACAACATTCTTGAGGTGTCAACTATTGATTTCAAGCTCAGACTCAAATCCGCTTCTCGATGAATCGCGGAAGGTATTTAAACCCCTGGTATATATTTCGTTGAGGTCAGTTGCATTTAAGATTAAAGGGAGCTGTGGGTCAGCCATTACTATAAATTCAGCTATGTCATTTAGAAAGCCTCACTTAAATTTGTTGAATTAATTTCTATGTGTTTAGTGTGTTAAATTTCATTGTTTCATGTTTTTAATTAAAGTTCTAGTTTTCTTAAGAAACATTCTTTTATTCAATCCTCAACACGCTGAGCAAGACACTAGGAACAATTATGATTAACGTACTAATAATAATCAGATAATCATAATTCAAAATATAGCACTCTTAGAGATAAAACGTTATCAGGAGTTTTGAAGTACTTAATCAACCTATGCGTACGAACTGCCATCACTCGGTGCTTCCTATACCACGACAAATTAATGATATAATTATTACGAGTTTGAGAAGAATAAGACTTTTCTAGGCAAAGGTTTGAAATCGGAGCACCCTATTTTGCATTATATACGTTCTTTGTAGACCCAGAAAAGATATGTATTACATATAAAAGAGGTAGTATTCACCTACCTATAAATTTCTTGAGACTCTTGCTCTTACATTTGTACGTGGATATAGGATCCCCCCGTTGTAGGAATCAGCATGAGTCACCAAGAATGTTTTCGTTGAAGCGGACTTGATACCTTCTTTCCATCATTGCGATATCTCGGTGGAAACTTTTGCCATGTTCGTCACTAATATCATCCATATTAGATGGAAAGAAATCTAGATGCGAATGCAAGAAATACATCTTAAGAGACATTCGACACCCCATTCGTTGATATGCCTTTAGCATGTTGTCCACTCGTTTTTCATAGTTTTCAGCCCTATGATTACCAAGAAAGTTCTGCACTACATGGACAAATGAATACCATGCTTCCAAGGGAGTTAGTTTATTTCTGAACTTCCTGTCACGTATCAATTCTCTGATCTCCGACCCTACAAAAATGCCAACTTTAAGTTTACCATCTGTTTTCTTTGCACCAAATTTTTCTTTGAGATACTAGAATCCTTCAGAATCATGGGTTATTGCTAAAAAAATTCGTGATAAAGCCAAGTTTAATATGTAGTGGTGGAAGTCAGATCTTCTGTGGATGTACCAAAGCCATGTGCTTCACGTTGTATCGGCCAACTATGTGTTCTTCTCTTTCTGGCCACTTTTTGACAATATAATGATTCCTGTCGTCACGGCTGTTCCATAGGCCTAAGAAACATATATTCTTTGTATATCCTAGCTGCAGTCCAAGAAGTAAAGAAATTACCTTTAGATCACCACAGATATTCCACTTATGATGCGAGTAATGAACACTTTCCAAAATAAAATTCATTGAGTCATATGTGTCTATCATCCCAACAATAAGTGCGGCAGGAATTGAAGTTTTTTTGTTACCATTCTATAGAAAAACAGCTTTGAAGCTAGCAGTGCTTGCAACGATAAATAGTTTTCATTCATCAGGTAAATGCTCGTTTCCTAGCTGATTCATTAGGCCATTAACATCAGTACAGAAACAAGCAACAGCTTATTCTTTATAGAAAGCAGCCAAAGCCTTATGGTGTTTAACGAAAGTAGATATTTTTGCAACGCCCTTTAGATGATTCCATTGCTGTAGTCTAGAGCCCAAAAGTTCTGCGTTCTCCTTTGACAATGACAAATCCCTCACCAAATCATTTAATCTTTCTTGATTTTTTAAATGGATCTTCGTTTCTTTAGAATCATACTCATACATTTCATCGTCATTGTTATCCTCCTTTTCAGGATATGAATCATCTTCTTTAACTACATTAGCTGATGGAGAAACTGGGATAGGCATCTTCATATTATGGGGGACTGGTTTTATGGCTGAATTACAATCTGGATATACGATTTCTGACTTGTTCTTATTTGAGAATCCCGCAATATTTGTCATACAAAATTAGTAATCAAAAACATGATTTGTTGGCTCACGCCACACCATTGGTGGAGCAAAAGGCATACTTTCTCGTTTTCAATTTAACCAGTGTGTAAGCCTCGTATAAAAGACACTACAAGATTTGTGAGGTGCCCAGGGCTTGTCTTGATCACCAACTTTATAACCCAAATAATAAGCGTGTGCAGTTTTCACTCTTTTAGCTAAAATTTTCTGCTCGTTGCTTGGATTATATCTTCCACAGATATAAAAGAGTTGTCTGGACTATTTATACATCCTCTTCGATTTATGTTTTCAACTTAGTTTGTATATATCTTGTTATATACTTTTGTGCAATCATATTTCATTTACGAATTAATTGAAAGATAAATCTGAAAGAAAAATGCAATTAACCACTACTATAATCGCTAAATTTGACAACGTGATAAAGAAGGAGTGTAGCGCAGGATCCAAACACACACAACACATCCTCTAACTACGCTAGCCAAAGCAACACTGCCCATATCTGTACTAAAGAGTATGTATGTAACTCAGGAACCTTACGTGCTAGAACAATTATGATTGAAGATTCTGAATCAGCATACTCGATCTAGTATAAATCACAAGCTAATACTCAAGTAGCAAAATCATTGTTGACTAATGTTATACAAAAAGAGAGCATGAGTGAAGGAAATATGGACAAAATTAATTTGTGGAGAAAAGGTTTTGTATATGGTTATCTGAATAAATTTGGCTCATTCAGTACACAAAAGGAAAGTATGAGTGAAGGAAGTGTGACAAACTTAAATTTATATCCCCATGTACTTCATCCATCATTGGGTCGATGTCCGGCGGAAAAGCCCAATTCCTATTAAGTATAATCCGGAATAGAAATAAGATGTTTACTCAATACGTTGATAGAATCATCTGGTGTTGCACTGTATGGCAGAAAGACTATGAAGAATTTAAAAATGAAGTAATCTTTGACGAAGTTGTGTATGATGTGTTATCTCCCTAGATGGAAGAAGTGATACATTCCTTATTTTAGATGACTTAGTGCCGAAGATAGATGCAAATATAACAGAGATATTTTCAGTGACCTCACACCATAAGAATATCTCTATATTCCTCGTGGCCCAAAATCTATTTTATAAAAATTCTTATATACGCGATATTGCCTTGAATTGTCACAATCTAGTCTTCTTTAGCCAAAGGAGAGACAACTCCCAGCTAAATATATTCCCTGGCCAAATAATTCCTGGGGAATTGAACAGCTTTATGAGATTATATAAAGAAACGCGTATCTATTTCATACGTTCCCCATACTCTCTAAAAAGATAAAAAAATCAATCATAGGAAGCATGGATAGTTATTTTGTCAAATGTGATATGTGAAATGTGTCTTAATCTAATAAAAGGTAATGTTCCTATGACATCAGCGCAGAAACAAATGATATCACGATTCAAACGGTTGATACGTATGTAAAATTAATATCTTCTAATATCCCTAAATCTATAATAAAAACTCGCAACTTCGGAAAGAGTTAGAAAATATTACTCACACGTAAACTTTCTCTACATCAAGCTCAGTGGATCGAGCAAACACACGCTGTACTTCTCTTTTGCATCAACAGAAAGACCTAAGGAACTAGTTGAATTATTAATCAATTTAGCCGCTGGAAGATGGCAACTAGACAGATCAGTCAAGCGATTGTAAACGGTTAAGTGGCAACTCCACACAGGGACTTCATGAACATTCAAATCGTGTCAAAGAAACCCTATCCGATGGGACTTTAAATCAGTGGCTGTACAGATCTCCTCGAATAATCACACATAAGAAGCTGTCTCGATTCCAGGTGAAGCAAATTATACAACAAGAATGTTAAATTAATATATTCAACCTTTTTAATATTACTAGCACAAAATCCGGTTATGTTAGAGTGATCTTTGAAAACACCTACGGAAGAACTTGTTATAACAATAAACTATTCCTTGGTGAGGATGAGTTTTGGATGGGGTTTGGGGCAATACAACGGTTAAAACAGGAAAATTTCCCCTATTTTCATCGACTGGTGAAGGACTAGAATGGAAAACAGCTAAAGTGTGTAGTGAGGGTAAATACAAACACTCTATTTCCAAGTATACATTTCGGTATTTACTGAAAAGGGAATGAAGAATTCATTGCTACACGATTTTAAAACGCGCTGTACAATGAGTATGAAGTCAATACTTGATGCTTGTTATCTTATATTCAACGATCGATTCGATGAATGTCGAAAACTTCAATCTACCATCTTAGAAGATGAGTAGATAAAAAATGTATCGTTTGATAAGTTCCATTTTTTTCTCAGCAAAAGAGGGAGCACTATCAAACTTGGGAAAGAATTTGTCCTTGGGGATCTTTATGACCATGTCACCATTACGTGTAAATAAACTTTAATAGAATATCTATCTATCAATCAGTCTCTCCACGGAAGTCCAGAGGATGGAGAGTCCCCAGCCTGCGTCATCAAGACTTGCAAGAAGAAAGTTTAAGTTCACTGCAGATAAAAATAATTTTTTTATTAGAGCATAATTCCTTAACAAATATGCTTATTAAAATTATAGATTATATACAAAAATTCTGATATTAATTTTCAGAGATATAAATTTGGCTTAAAAATACATATTGATAATTTTATCCGTTGCATATCGAATACCGTTTTCCTGACCAGATTAACCCAGCTCTTTTGACTCAAAGAATCAGTAAATGTGTTCAAAGTAATAAGGTTGCGGGGATCAATGAAATTCTAATTGAAATTATGTATTTTAACCTAGATGTTAAATAAAATTGAGTTTATTTTTTTAAGTTATGCTGTCTTTTATTGAGTAGTTATATAAGAGTGTTTAATTGACCAGATATTCAGTTAAAAATGAACCGCCGATTGTTACGCTTATATACATACATCCACGAGTCTGTTAACATCTTTTGGTGGGGTAAATTGGCTAGGCCAATCTGTAAAAATGATCGCAAAAAGATCTGATGTGGAAAGCTTTCTGCCAGGTTTGGATAGCTATACACTACACAAACTCGTGCGGAAAATATTCAAGACATAACAAGTAAAAGCAGAAGGTTCAAACGAGATTTGGAAAGTAGATCTTATTGTGATGGCTAAGTTGGAAAGTTTCAATAATGGTGTACGTTACATACTCTTTGTAATTGACGTATATTCTCGATATTTCTGGCTAATTCCTTCAAAGGAGTAGACGAATAAGATGGTGTCAAATGCTATACGAAATTTCATGGAAGAAACCAGATGGATTGCAAGTTATATATGTCCTGATGATTGAAGAGAGTATAAAGGAAAGAAGATGAAACGCCTATTTAGCGAATATAATATCGGCGTATATTATGTTCACTCTCTAAGCAAAGCTAGTCTTGTGGAGCGTGGACAGAGAACAAAAGAGGAAAGACTTCTCAGATATTTTACTTTTAATAACACATGGAAATACACCGACGTGTTAGATTATTTTGCAAGGGCTTATATCTAGACATAGAATGATTGGGAACACACCGTTTAAAGCTATACATGATGGTGCTATACCGAATCAAAGAGCTGAAGTTCAAAAAAAGAGGTTTCTATATAAGATCGGCGATTATGTTCGAATCTCACGCGTTTCTAGTAATTTTAAAAAAAGGATACAAGGTAGGGTGGAGTGAGGAGATATACAAGATATATAGGATTTTATATCTATTAGACGTGTATTATAATAAAAATTTAAATGGAGAACATATTGAAGGTGGTGTTTATGAAGAAGAACAAGAGAAATTAAAATTTGACTCCCGTAAGAAATATGTAGTGGTAAAGTTAGTTAAAGTGAAAGGCCATAAAAACAGGCATTATTTAGTAAAATGGCTAGGGTACCCAAATTCTTTTAACTCATACATCAAGCCATGTGATTTCACCCACCAACCTTGAGCACATGCATTAGTGAAATTATATAAAGTTACGAGATGAGGAAGGTTTTTATCATTTGTGAAGATGGAGTCAGAGAGTTTTTATGTTACCCTTCCTTCCTCATCCTCCCTGGATGTTTACCCTTAAAATACCATGGCTGACTATAAAATTGAATTGCATAAATCCATTATAACACACCACAGTCAGTATGAAGTAGGACTTTGTGGGTTTCAAGGTACAGGGAATATCTATAATTGTAGGGGAATAGTCACCCCCCCCTCCGTTCACTCGCGGGGCAGTTCCAAGGCATAAACCTCAAAGACATCCGTCCCAGGCATCGGCGAGTCTAAAGCGTAACCGCAGCGGGGCACAACTCAGTGCCATGAAGGACCTTAAAGGTCAAAATGTAAGATCTCCCCCAGGAGAGTGAGATCCAGTTTCACGTCGAATAAGAAATTGGAGACGTGTTTCTCCCAATCTCGAAGGCTAACGAGGAGCCGATGTTTGACTTCATGGGAAAAACCGTTGGCCAAAAGAACTCTCCTGGGGCCGTCCTCAAGCCCATTCCCCCCTTACCACTCCCCCAGTGGGGTGACGAAGTATAAATGAGGAACTCTGAGGAAAATCGAGGTAGTATACGTCAGTCTCTAGGTGACGAAGTCCTCGGATCCAAAACCGAGCTACCGAGACTGAAGAGGTAGTTTACTTGGGTCGCCAGACCAAGAAGTACCCTGCAAGAGAGGCAGGGCTACCTACCTTGAGGGGCTAAGAAGAAGCTCATCCTCGAGCTAAGTCCCTGGTTATCAAACCAAACGATAAGTTAACTTTGGTAAGTTCAACTTTCTCTCGCGAGAGAGACTCCTCGTATCCTGGTGCACCTTAAACACCAGGGGTATTCCTCGTCCTTGAGGAATTAAGAAAAGAAGAAGGAAAAGGCTCCCCCTCGAGCCCGTTACTCGGTGGCCACACCAAACTCCTAAGTTAACTTGGTAAGGAACCAAGTTCAATTTATTCTCGTCAGAGAAATCCCCCTCCGTTATACTCGCCCTTAAGGAAGACTGGAATCAAGAAAAAGCTCATCCTCGAGCTAATTCCGGTTTACCAAACTGAACGTTAAGTAACTTATTCTCGCCAGAGAAACCCCCCTCCGTTATCCTCCCCCTTGAAGAAGACCCTCCCCGAGTTCAGTCCTCGTCCATGAGTAAATAAGTAACAAAGGAAAAAAGCTCCTCCTCGAGCTCGTCACTCGGTGGCCACACCGAACTTTAAGTAAATTATTTTTGCCAGAGAAATCCTCCTCCGTTATCCTCGCCCTTGAAGAAGACCCTCCCTGAGTTCAGTCCTTGTCCATGAAGAAATAAGTAACGAAGGAGAAAAGCTCTTCCTCGAGCTCATTACTCGGTGGTCACACCGCACTCCAAGTTAACTTGATTTAAGAACCAAGTTCGACTCACTCTCGCCAGAGAGACCACGACTGCCTAGGTGTTGCATAAAGCACCGTATTGGTTCTCGTCCTTGAAGAACCCCTCCCCCTCCAGAAGAACGTGTGGACCCCCCAGCTGCTACCCTCACCAAAACAACCGTGTGATCTCGCTCATCTACATCTGGCCGGCGGCACGCGTCGAGAGTCAATAACATTCTTGAGGCCTTTTAAACTCCAGATGAGTCCGCAAGCCTAATTCTTATATTATTGTTGTGTGTAGAGAAAACGTTAACTAATTTTTGTGTGTTAACTAATGTAATTATTTCTTGTTTATAATAATATTTAGAGTATTGCTGTAGTAAATGTATAAATGTTATGTATTCAATTGATAAAGGTAAAATATAAGTTTATTTTGGGATTAATGTTCGTTTCTCTTATATATCCTTACGTGTTTCAGAATGGCTCTGTTCTTTAAGATATTCCGATATCAAAATATATTAGACACTCTTAGCACTCTTAGAATAGAACAAAAAGGGGGGGAATTCTACGGCAATAATATTACTAAGCCTACACATGCATCACAGTCTATCGGAAATAACAGAAGTAAATAAGTAAGCATCGTATACTATATTGGTAAGATGAATAGAAACAAAAATAAAAGTCATAGACTATGCTTATGATGAGATATGGATAAAGGCTGGATATTACAACAATGAAAAAGCACTCATAGAGAAAATGAATCTGAAAATGAAACAGAAATTATCATCTCAATATTTAATGTTTCAATCTGACAGAAAGCAACGGAAAATGCCTACTGATTATATGTTAATGCTAACTCCAGGTTCATTGCTCAATGTGAAAAGGAAAGAAAATCTATTGTTTTATCTGTCAGAAGAATTTTCCAGTATAATGAAAAGATCCATCAGAGATGATATGCCCTAATTAAATAATTGCATAACGTTTAATATAGCTTTTCTTGCTCTTATATCTCATCTGAAATCATGTTACATTTACTCTAACCTTGTAGACTATCAGTTAGTAGGCGGGAGGCAATCGAGGCTGCTGAGAATTATTCCCCCTCCTTTCAATTATGGTTCATTCAATATAACTTTTGATAATCCAAACTATCGGAATCTAAGCTTTCGGGATTTGAGATCAATTTTTATCTAAATAAGAAAGGTTGAAGGTTAAAATCTGCCATTCTTTCTTGGTCATATGATAATAAGACGCACATTAGGAGCAGAGGTTAAAAAAATAATTAAAAATTTTTGACTGGATCACGCGTATTTAAATGGATAGAGCTCAGAGGGAACTTTATCGTGGATCCCTATTCTCCCCCCTATTCCAAAATGCGTCGCCCTATCTAAAGAGTGATGATCACCATCTAGCAATGAAGTCCATTTCCGCTGGTTTCGACACCGTTCAGGATATTATGCATGGAAAGATGCGAAGATAGCTTTGAATGATCAAGTGGGAAGGAGGAAAAATAGTATTTCTAAAGATACTAGACGATATATTAGAATAAAGTTAAAATCTCCGAGTGATTATGAGAGGAAATCCGAAATAAATGGGTGTATTATAGGAGCGAAAATGGATGACAAAGTTGAAGAAGAGAAAAAGTCGAATATAGATGATGAAGAGGATGGGCAAGTATTTTATTCATAATATAAACAAGCACACATTTCATTGATTTTCTCATAAAGTCATCTTCAGCTGTAAATCATACCCATGTAAAAATGAATGCTCTTCATTCAGCAAGTTATATCTTTTCGAAAACAGAACTCGATTTGTTTACCGTTCCACCGATCAAAATTTCCATCCTTGAGAGCAATTATATGTCTTACTCTCCACTTAGCAGATCTTACCCTAGTTGAATATTATATATCTGGTAATGGACAGTATTATATAGACACGAGTGAGGTTTATTTTTATATTAAAGCAAGAATTGTGAATGCAGAAGGAAGCAAACTTAAAGAAGGGGGGAAATATTTTTCCGGAAAATAATTTTCTTCACACTTTGTTCAGCAACGTTGATATTTATTTAAATAAAACATCTGTAAATTGAATCAGAAATAATTACTCCTATTTTGCATATTTAGAGACCTTGTTGAACTATACTGAAGAAGAAAAAATTGCATTTATTTCCACTGCAGGATATTAGTCTAGTAAGTAACGCATAGAAAAGAAATATCGCAAATCGAAGAAAAAACTATTTGATGTATATGGAAAACTACACGCCGATTTCTTCTCGCAACATAAGCTGTTGATAAATGAAGTCTCATTAAAGATAAAGTTATCCAGATCACCACTTTAATTTACACTATTTAGAAACCAGACCGATTTTGAATCTAAAATAGAATTATTAGAGTTTCCTTTACTTAAGAAAAGTCCGCCTTTCCGCATCAGCTCATCTGGAGATGGAAAATAGGTTGCTTACATTAAACGCTAAGTACCCTCTAACACAAGTTCGTATGCGAAATTTTACAATTGTGAATGGAATATCAATGAAGAGTGTGGATAATATCTTCATGGCAAGAATATCTACGAGGATGGTAGTTGGCATGGTTGACCATTCAGCATTTTCTGGAATCAATGATGCATCCCCTTTTGAATTTAAACCTTATAATGTGAATCACATCACTATCTATATAAACAGGAATGAAGTTGGAAGACCATTTGAACTAGACTATTCAAACGAAGCAGATCCAGTTGTTGCAAGGGCATTTTACTCGTTATATAACGGAATAGGCTGCAGTGGAGTTAGGCAGAGTATTGGACTTACTTATGAACAATTTCTTAAAGATAAAATTATTTATTGTATTAACATAAATCAAGACAAGAGTACTTCTTGTCTTGATTAAAGTTCCAATCCTATACAACAGGGCACATTATCAATAGAGTTAGAGTTTAGATCTCTATCAATAGACGCGGTTTCCCTTGTTGTATATGCAGTTTAAGTCTATTATTGAGATAAATAAATCTAGAAACATACTAGTTTATGCTTAATAAAATGAATGCAATAGAATAGAAGGAATATTTTATCGAAATAAAACTACAAAGCGAGTTTTTTATGGCTGTTTTGCGAGAGACAGTCAGCTTATATAATTAATCTGGACACCAGCCATCGACCTGGATCGCATTTGTTTGTTAAAAAAAATTAGGTATTATTTTGATAGCCTATTTCTAGGGTTCCAGGATTATGTTTCTATTTGTGAAACTTAGAAAAAATGAATCAAATTATTATTGTCAACCAATTCAGAGTTCAGAGTTACTTTTCAAAGTCATGCGGCTTGTTTTATGTCTATTTCATTCAACAGATGACAAGCGGTAAATCATATCTATCTTTTATTGAACAATCTGATTTATATATTTATCAAAGAAACGAAGAAACTTTTGTTAAGAATACTTGTAGTATAATGTAAAGAAAAAATGATACTGTACACTCAATAAATATTGATTATTGGAAAATGTCATTATATAATCGGGTTAGTATCAAATAAATGTCTTTTTCGATTTATTAATCTATAAAAAATGTAGGCATTTTTGAATTGCAATATAAATTAAATCTTTATAACAACCTGAACTTTAAACAAAACAAAATCAAGTTACACTAAATAAATATTGATTATTGGAAAATGTCATTATATAATCGGTTTATTATAAAATAAATGTTTTTTTTCGATTTATTAATCAGTAAAAGAATGTATGCATATTTGAATAACAAGTCACAACTGCGAAACGGTGAAATGTTGAAGAAAGTCAGGTAGCTCACCACACGGAGCCCATTCATATTCTGTTAATGGACCCATATTCTTATGTTTATTTAAAAGTCTCTAAACAAAGAGGAAAAAGGACTTCTTCACAGCAAAAGCTATTAGATACAATGATAGGAGATTTTTTTAATTGGGTTTTATATCTCTATAGATGGGGATTTAGGACGAGGAAGAAATAAAGGGGAGGGAGAGGGTACATATGGGGTTTTAGGACGTTAAAGAAATAACAGGAAGGGTAAGGGTAGGGGTAGGGTCCATTAGAGATGAAGGGTGGTGGTAGAAAAGTGTGTAGGCTGGAACATTTTGGCAACAAAGAAGCAATTTTTATGTTAAATACGGTTTAGACATTAATAATCTTTTGATTAATACTCCGATATCTAAAAAGTGTGCGTGTGTGTGTGTAGATTCTAATTCGTTCAAAAAAAAGGTTATAGATCTTTCTTTTTCTTCGGACGGAAAATATATCTTTAAACGATCTAGACATTAGTAATCTTTAGATTAATACTCCGATTAATACTTCGCATCATTAAACATCAGTATTTACTAAATATCGAATGAAAAGGAAAAACACCTGTGCCCAGCTGCGCTCTACCGATTTACTCCCATGTGTGGTGTGTGCAGACTGAGATTCCTATGAAAAGGTCACTGACCAAGGCTTGGGTTTTTTGGGTGAGGGGACTCAGATTCCACCACAGCACTGTAAGAGGGGGTTTAGTTGGGGGAGACTCGGATCTCACCCAGCAATACCCTGTAAGGGGGTGGGTTAGTTGGGGGGAGACTAAGACCGCACGCAGCAATACCCTGTAAAGGGGTAGTGGGGGGACATTCGGACCTCACCCAGCAATACCCTGTAAAGGGGTAGTGGGGGGATCTCGGACCTCATCCAGCAATACTACTAATGCCTACACAAGGCTTAGTAATACATGAACGACGGATTCCTGGCAAACGGCTTGTCGTTGTTTCCGGAGCCGTTACAAGGCTTTATAGAGTTTCCGTGACGCTCATATGTGAGGGTTCAACAAGAAGCCTATTCTGCCTTACAATGCATATTTCAGATAATTTGCATGGACGAAAACTATACAATATTACTTTTCAGAGATATATAACATTACTATTTAATATCACTCTTTATATGAGTATATTTTGTACATATATATTATACACGCTAGAAGTTATTTTTATTCAAGAACACCGCTATATCTTTCATTTTAGATTATTCATATTCGCGTACCAATTACAAGCCTTTACTGAAATCGCATAACACTCATCTGGGAGGCTTCATACTGAATCTATTTCGCCTTGCATTGGACGCTACAAGGCTTGCGCGTGCATGCCAGAACACCTCACTTTCAGCTCTTCTGAACTTAAGCATACTGAGTTAACCTTTAAATTAATACTTACATGAACTATGTAAACCAACAGGAGTTAACTTTATATTAACAAATATCTGACTTTGTACATTATGAAATTTCTCGGATTGATATCCTTCTCACACCACCAGACATATAAAAGAAGTACTGAATTTGCACCATTAAATTGATCATTAATGGAACACAACACTGTCTACGTTTGTTAGTATTATGTTTAAAAAAACTGTACCTGAAAATATGGCCTGAGTTTCATATGGCATTATCTCGTTCCAGTCTCTATTGCAGTGGCCTGGGGTGTAGCATACGTCCTTCCACCATCCTTACTACAGCTCCTTCGAAAGAGTAGCCTAACGATGCTTCGAGTGGGCTTGGGGTCGGTGTCCATTTCGGCAACTCCTGTATCCCTTCGTCGTCCTGCCTGGCGTCGGTCCGCTGTAATGGCCGCCCGAAGACGCTCGACAGTCTCAGAAGGAAATGAGGCCAATAAGTCAAAAAGTTTAGACTCCTCTTCTCTAATTTCGAAGATGTAAAATTGTGCCTCCATAATCAGTGTTGCCAATTTAGCGTGAAAGCGATAGATTTGGCGCGTGCTAGCATGGCTTAGCGCGAATTATTATTATTTTACGCAGCCGCGCAATTTTAGCGCTTTCGCATTTTATTTTAACGCGTTTTGGCGCATTTTTCAGTTTTAGATTAGATTAATTTGATAATCATTTTCCATCGAGGCCAAATCTGTTTCAAGGCTACAATAGTTTGTACGTTCGTACAATGATTTTAATACCCTGAAAAAGACTTCAGCAAGATGAGTTTCTTCGGAATTTTATAGACCCGAAACCCTATCTCTGTTATCAGTTTGAAAATGGAATTTCGCAATGCAACTTTCTTCAACAAGTTTAAAACGAAATACCTGAAAGACACATTAAATTCGTCATTGAGTTTGTGCAGCAAATTAAGCAACGACTACCAGATAATGTAAAAGATCTAGAATCCTTGAAAAATTTTAGTACGACTGAGTATCTTAACCCAATCAAACATCCAATTGTAGACCTTGTAAAACATTTCTATGTAAATGATGAGACGATAGCTAAAATAGATTCTTGATGGAATCAGTTACGTAATGTATCCTGGGTTAAAGTTCCGAACACCATTTCATTCTGGAGAGAAGTTTCTTTGTATAGGGATTCTGTGGGTGAAAATCCGTTCAAAGAACTCTCTGATTTAGCATTAAGACTACTTATTTTGCCGCATTCCAATGCAGATGTCATGAACATTGTTCATTCAAAGTTGCGCAACCGCATGAAATTTGATCCGTAAAATATGATCTAAAGCGTAGTGATGAATGCTGCTTCAATTATAAATTGGCAAATGACATCTTGAGGCAAAATTGGAACGATGAAGGCATATGACGCCTCGACCTCAGAAGAAAAAGTTGACGAAGACTATGATGATTTGGAAGAGACCAGTAATTTAGAAATCTTGGATTAGGAACAAATTAAAGGTAAATTGCTTTATATTCATTTGTTTAAAATTGATTTAGGGTTTTAACGTATTGCCTAAACTTTCCTATTTTAGCGCGTTTTAACACAAGTTCGGTGCTTTTTAGCGCATTTTGGAACTCAATCTAGCGCGTTTACCTTTGAAACATTTGGCAACACTGTCCACAATTCTGAAACAATCTATGACTGCTGTTTCATTAAAGATGGGCGGCTTGATGTTGACAACGTTCCCGAAGACTCCTTCACTTTTTCTTGTCTGACGATGTTTTGTTGCGTCCATTGCTCCTATACCTTCACTGTCCGGTCAAAAATGATGGTTAACCAGTTATAGGGTAAAGTTTATGGTGGTGACTAATTTATAGTGGAGGTGAATTAAATGAATGATCTCCAATGATAAATTATATATCTGACTCCAAAGATGAATTATTCCCAATGTTCTTATTTTGGTTGGGGTTAGCGAAGGTTTAGGGTAATCGAAGTAAAGAACGACGTTGCAAAAATATATACTTTATTCTAATATTGGGCTATAACAGGGTAAGCGGCACGTCACGAAGATACTTTGCGGGCCACTAGCAGTTTATATATACTCAACGCGAAGTATTAGATTCGGGAGCGACAAAACCTGGTGATTAAAAGGGGTTCCGTAACCGCTAATACGGGTATATACATATACAGTTTCATTTCCAAGGGAGCGTGGCCAAGATTAAACTCTGGGACAAATTAGTCCTCGGGGCTCATTAGTTCCAGATCATCTAGCTCTTATATGAACCGATTTGACAGAGCTATAATTTCTTTTTTAGTCAAACTAGGTGTTCTTTCAGGTGTTCTGTAGATGTGAATTTTTCTTTATTCGTTTCCTCTTGACCTTTATCCCTTTTCTCGCGATCGCATTTTTTGCTTTTCCCGCGTGTCCATTTTGTGGAGTTTCTTGTTGGGCCTATTAAATCCATCAATTTAGTGCCAGTAGCCTACCTATTACATAAACCGACCCCTACAAGCTCTAAGTGAAAGAGTCAGACAAAATGTTGAAGGAACGAGGTAAAAAATGACGCAGATTCCTATTTAGCAAAATAAAAATATATTTTCGAAAAGTGAATAAATACGATAGTATTAAGTTCCGGAATTAAAAAAAAAAGATCGGTGAGCATCATTCTTAGAATTAAAAACCATTGGACCTTTGAAAATTACAAAATCGTGTTTGCGTTAAAAAGAAACAACCTTGTAGCGTTCATTGACGAATGAAGTGAAATTAAGTTACTAGGCTATATATATATATATATATATATATATATATATATATATATATATATATATATAATAAAAACTAAAATTAAATTTCTTCAACATTAAGAAATATATTAGTAAAATAAACCAATCCTTAAAAAAATATTGTTGAACTATATACTCTAAAAAATTAATACCTGCAGAATATATGCTTAAGTCTACCCTCTGCAACATTCAAGTAATTAAAAAGGCGACAATTTCTTCCCTATTCAATGTAGAGATAACTTATCTTTTTCGGTGATTTTTGAAGTTGTTTCCCATCAGAATCTTCAGTCTTGTTTGTAATATATTAGCCAATACTTTTCGTGACTTAAACTGGAAAAGTTTTTAACTCCTCGTCTCGTGAGTGGTCACGAAAGTAGAACCGACTGGAATCAACCATGTGTGACGTAATTACTTTTTTCTCTTAACATATTTACTAGATTACTTCAAGTTAATTTACTTTAATACATAATTATACTTATTATTAGTTTTATTTATTCTATTTAATAGTTATAAAACAATATATTAAAATAAGACATTTATTTTAACGTCTTATATTGTTAAACCGCTGTTAACAAGACTTAGCAAACAGCTTTACTTGAGTTGCCAAACATATAGTAAAGACTACAGCTCTATTTTCGCGTACACTTTCAGGCTTATGTAATTTAATATATTTTATACCAACACTTCCGAGCACTCCGTAATGCTTTCAATGTCGGCAATTGTCTTGAAAACTTAATAATCGTCTAAAGGAAGTGGAGTTTTGCTGTCAGAAGGTGGCATTGATTTCTTACGACTTTCTCACATTTCAGGAGAATTGCCGAAACAGTTCGAAAATTTGAGAACTTTTAATTACAAGTCTTCAACCTTAAGAGGCTTTTAGGATTCCATTGCCTACCTGCGTGTGTGAGTACATGTGTGTGTATGTTGAGTGGAAGATATGGTGGGAACAATATTGCAAAGGAGAGAAAATTACATTTGCTAGATAGGAATAGATATGCGTATGTGATGAACATGCTGAAAAACAGAGTGACGGGCAGTGTCTGGGACAGAGTGGAGGTTTGAAATAATGGATGATGCTTATGTAAACCTTTCTTCAAATTTTGGTCAGAGAGTAGAATAGAAGATAAATAAAGAACCGAGAGAATGGAAGAATATTGACGAAGCAAAAACACAAATGAATTTATCTCAGGAAACACACTAACACAGACCAAGGAAATAATAGATACGAAATGATGTCAGTCATGTATGCACATACAATAAGTAAGTACACAGACCCTTCTACAATTTTACCGAAATAAAGAGAGATTTTTAAATACGTGGATTATTTCGATAATTTCGTGTTGTTTCTCTTTCAAGAAAATTCGTTTGATTGTTAATGTTGATTAAAAGTGATGATTTATTTTGCGAAACTGGAAAGTTACCATTTTTGCACAAAACATATTGTCTATTATCGATGTGTGCAAAATCTCCCGTTGTTTTAATACAAAACTTAATTCGCTACAGACTTTCCTAAATTATTTGAATTATACTAAAAGGAATATCCAAATAAAAGGATGCGAATAAAAGATTTGGCTTATCAATTTATTTATATATAATAATAAAGGATTTCATTAAAATCTTTCGTAAGAACGAGTGAAAGCAGACACTCGTCCCCGTGCGTCATTTCCAACCAATGTTTTGCTATTTTGAGACTTTATTACTTTTTAGGCAGAACATTCACAGAGGATTTACGTCAGTTGCATCGTATAGCTGAATTAGGCAAGAGACGAACGAGTAAGGATTAGTAAGGGTTTGTACATAGGAAAAATTAATTAATGAAAGATTTTCCTACGATTAGCTAAAATATATACCATCAAAATATGTTGATAGTGTCCATTCTCACACAAGGTCTTATAATAAGTTACGACTATAAAAGAACACAAAGGAATACACTGGTTACACACAACCGTGGCTATAAAACTAGAATATCTTTTAAGTTTTCCTGAGAACAAATGGAGGTATTTCGGCAATCCTTTTGGATCGCTGTTTATCTCTTCATTTGAACTTTTCAATTATCCAATTATATTCCTCTATTCTATTTGTAATATGTAGCTAAGGAGGTTTTAAAATTTGAATATTTTTCAGATTTCCATGTGTGAACATTTTAGTTTCACGGTTTAATTCATTTTTTATCTCCTTGCTACAGGTACTTTGGATACAGCAATGTTAGTTTCATTCAACGAAGAGGAGCTCGCCCATTAGTTGGCGAGGATGATTTAACCTCCTAGATTAATATGGACCATGTCAAACGAATACTAGAATAATTTTTCACATATGTACTTTGAAGTAAAGGAAGCACAATTTCCTTATGCTACTGGTTCACTATGTAAACATGTTGAGCTTTTTGAAATATATCTTGGTTTGGGAGACTGTAGACTGGACTATGAATTCTGTCTCTTTGTCACATCTGTATGGTAAGTTTTTTCCCAACTATTCCATGTAGCACTAAGTGAACCTGATTGATATAAATTTGCAAATAGTGAGCCATAGGGCGGTGCGGGTGTATTTATATATGAAACTATGTTATAGTGCGTATTGACATTTACCTTATTTATAGAATGCTATTTTACTTTATTTTAGTTTGTACAAGACAAAAGTTGATCTCTTAGTTAAAGGACACAAAAATGCAGCTTTCTAGCTAATATTCTTTCCATTTCTTGAAGAACAGCTATACTTGCAATAGTAAACGTGATTTGAGTTCTACATGTGACATACTGTTTTGGAGGTCGCAGAGATGTAGCAAAAAATGGAAAGTGTTGAAAGAGATATACAACGGTTATTTAAGTGTACCAAGTCAGAAATAATATTCAATCTTTTTTTCCAGCTCGAAGGCAAAACTGTGACTTCACACTTAATAAATATTGCTACAAGAATAAAACAGCTGAAATATAAAGTTTCATCGTCTCTTACCTCATGTAAACTGATGTGTTGGTGGTTCTGGCTTGTAGTAGCACCTCTGTAGCCTGGCAGCTGTAGTCTTTTCTTGGATGAATGTGCGCAGTAATCTTTACTCATCTCTAATATGTCTAAGGTGTTAGCTACACACAGTCTTAGCTGCGGATTAAATCACATGAACAGGTGATGCTAACACTGCAACATTGGGCAAAAGAATCTCATCAACCATCCATAAGCCGGAGTTGTTGAGCTGGAGAAACGGTCACGTGTTTTGCATCAGTACACATTTGTCTTTATCCGGGGATCGTGGTCGGTACCAAAATGGATGCGGACTTATCCGATTTTAGGTGACCATTTGCTAATGGAAGGGAAACTCCTACCTAAACCTATTAAAGCTAGACCTAACTGACACCGTTCTTCTTTGCTAGAACATGATGCTGAATGGGTGGTCTTGTGCACATCACGATCCAATTTAAACTCAACTGCGTAAGTGTGAATAAAATATCCATATCATAATAATCGATCTCCATCCTTTTTCAAGTCCCTTATTTATGGGAAAGGTGAAAAAGAGCAGCTAAAGGAGGTCACAGACAGCTGCAGTTACAGTTTTGCCTGAAGCGATTCAGGAATATGGGACATTTGATGTTGACAAAGAGACAACAGAAACAACCAACATCAACATACATGAGCAATCAAACAGCCTGTTTTTGCAAGAGTACTTGATGACACTGACACAACTTAAGGTGCAGCAAGCGTCGGTCAAAGGCAAACAAGAAGATACGCTTCAGGTGTCAGAGCTGTTGCCACTTTGTTTGCTTGAGCCACTACTTCCCTTACTGCTATGATTGTGCCTGAGGCTGAGGTAGGTAATAAACATGAACTGTTTTTTTTCGTGTGGGTGTGTACAAGTGTGTTAGATTTATATAACTATAACCATTAGGTTTATTTTATTAGCCATCACAATCTCATACCAATAAATAGTGGAAAATATTGAAAAGTTGCCACATCAGTGACAGGAGGTTGCAAGGGATAGACACCAATGGAGATGCTTGGTGTGAGTGGTCATAGGTCATATTCTGTATTGTATTTTATTAGTCATTTCCAGGTGGTTTCTAGGGGTTTCATAAGAGAAAAACACATTATATTGAACAATTAGTCATTTTGGTTGAAATAAAAGAAGGGTGTTGTTCCCAGCCTCTTCCCTACAGTTTGTGTGCATCATCAGTGTCATGGAGAGTCCCTGGAATGAGAGCCTAACATCCTTGGAGTCTTGTGCGAACGTTTGGGCGAATTCTATGGAAGGGTATTTATTAAAGAATATTTCACCAGAATTATTGAAAGATTTTCACTTTTGGACTGGGATTTTTTTGTATTTTTATAATATACCTTTCCTAAAGTTAGTACGGATTTTTATTAGTTTAATTAGCATTTGCATGGCTTATAGTTAATGTGTACAGGATAGGATTAATAAATTTGTATATTTACTATTTTTCTTTTATTTTCCAAAATCGGGTATAATATACCCGAGTTCAGTGATTGTGAAACAGAGACATATGTTCAATGTTCCAGGGTTAATTGGAGAAATAGGCTTCTAGAGACGTCCTTATTAGGTTGTTTCTTTGTATTTTGCCTATAAATAATAATTATCGTTGATTTTGTGTTATATCCAGTCAAGTGTTAACGCTAACACGCAAGTAAAATTCAGGAGGCTGTATCTTTCAGCGGGGCCTTGCAATTGTGTGGACAGCGTCACAACTTGGAAAAAACAGTTGTTCAAGATAATTTACATTTTTTCCTGTGATGTGTGTTCATAATTTGTGCAAAATTATGCTTACGTAATTGTTGTTAGATTATTTCTCTTTTTTTCTAGTTCTCTCTATTTGCTACTCCTAAAAGAGGGTAGAATTTTGTTCTTGATTTTTTACTCTAAAAAGTAACATTACGAATAGCGAGGATAAATACTTTATCCAATTTTCCCCTCTGATCTTATCTTGTTCCTTAATTTCCTTTCATGGACTTTCGTGGATGTATATAATAAGTACTCTTTAAAAGACCATACATCTGTAAATATCTTTTATTGCTTTCTCATCATTTTGCATCCTAAAAACAGTTTGATCTTTGTAAAATCATGAATTCATTTTTATTATTATACGAAGTGAAAAACAGCTTTTAATTTATAGCTTTCTTCGATTTTGCTTCAGCGTGAAAATAATTTATTCACATTGAATTAATTTTATTCCCAACTATTCTTGAAGCATGGGAAGAGGCAGCATTGATTTTGATAATGTTATTCATATTTATATTTTGATTATTTTAGCTTATGCTTCCTTATTCTACAAACAGCTCCCTGAACTGCATTTCCATTATTCTTCTCTATTTGTACGTAATTGGATTACTTCACGAGGAGCGGGATATGTTCTCGGAGAGACTTTTAAAGTAAACAAAGGAACATGTAGCGGTTGGTTTATGCATGGTGATTAGGGTGGAGAAGGGTCTCCATAGACGAAGCTAAGAGTGTACCAAGAAATGACTAAAAAAGAGATATTATATATAAATACAGATCCGAGTCATGTCGCGTTCTATGGAAAAGAATTTCTGGAATCCAATTATAGTGTTGCTGCCGGCAACCTCTAAGGAAAACCCTTCAAATAAAACAATCATAAAGGCAAAGAATTTGATATTTAACTCGAATTCAATTGGGTAAATGTTTTAGTATGGTAATTGTGTGGAACTTGACTCGACTTTGCTCAAGTTGTCTTAATTTGCTAAAGTCGTTCAGGCTTTATAAGTCCTAAATTAAATTCTCTGATGATTACAAATGGAATACTTTAGGTCTTCTTGAGAGGCTGCCCATCCATAATGATTCGTGTGTGAGCTATTTACTCTCGAGGACTCGGACACAGCGCGTTCACAAAAAAACCCTGACTAAACCCTAACATATGTACGCTGAAGTTTGTGTCATCCTCATACACTCCAAGTGTGCACTACAGTTGTTGAGGCCAGCCAAATCCTATATAGTTAAAAATAAATCAGAAACCGATGTTTGAAAAGGATTTTGGCTCTAAGATGAAAAGAAGACGTCTACCAATTGGTCCATCATCAGGTTGTCAACCTTCCTTAGACAAAGTTATCTTTTTTCATGTCAGGATTTCCTCTTGTCGACAAAATATGCCGTTCGCTAAAGTATTATTCCACATATAATATTTGGTTTATTTTGTTCTAGTAGCTTCAACTACATCATCAGGGGGAGTTTTTCATATATGAGGGCTAAAGGTTAACAACATAAAATTCCGCAAAGCGCCTCCTACAAGAGTAGAAGAACATAGCACAGGTTGTTTAGGTAAGCTACTCTTGTACAAAATGTGCAGTGAAATAGAAAAATGAAAAAGTAGAAAGGGAATAAAATGTCGCACTTCTGAACAATTTTAATGACGATCCGCATACTTCACCAAGACGTGTGCCACACTGGAAATGTCAATGAGTCTTATAACAATTCAATGTATTTTAAAGCAATAAAAATGTTTTCCGTAAAAGTTCATAATGCACTTTTACTTTAGAAATAATTCCAAGCGAGCTCCGTTTATTATTGATCATGTTGTCAGACTTGTAGTCTTCTGAGGTTGTCAATTTTCACTTAAATGGGAAGGTAAACATTCAAAATCATCAGCACTGTTCCTAAACATTTGGTGAACGAATAATCTCCCTAATCCCTAAAAATTAGGGTCTGGCTCGCTTTGGGCCAATGTGGTGTTATCTGGCCTTATTTGCCTGAGGAAAGTGACACAAGTAAAATATACCTCCATATGTTGCGGAACCATTTCATCCAAAGCTGGAAGATAGATTCTTACCTAATTGATGAACATTACTTCATACACGATGCAACTATTTGATGATTGAACAAAATCAGATAACGGTGTAATGTGTCAATGACTGAGCGATGGTTTTATTAATAATCAAATATAGGCTACAAAACCAACCATTCTTGATTAACTAAAGGAGAGAGTCGAACTAGTTTTGAGCGAGATTAGAGTTGAAGGAGATTTGGGAAAATAGAATAAGGATGAACTTTATTGATCTAAAATGATGGAAATCACGTAGAATTTTATAAGTATGCGCCGTTATGAACGTAATTTTATATATATTTATATATATATATATATATATATATATATATATATATATATATAACTAAATACCGAACTTAAGTTTATGCGATTTGATTAAAAAACATAAGTTATTTGGCTATTAAAACAGAGTTGAAAGGCTTACCCGTCAGCTAAATAGTTTTCCTTTTATTCCTATAATTATTCAATTTATTATCATTATTATTATTAATTTTAGGTATTTACCTTTTGAGTCCGATAATCTAGGTTGGAGTGCGAATGAAGTTGGGTCACATGGATAGACGGGAAACGGGAAAATAAAAGTTTGAGAATCCTTATTTGAATTCTGTTCTGAGAAGGATAAATGAAGAACGGCAAATGACCTTCTCATCATGCAGATTTTCTTCATGCAGACATTAAACAAAAATCAAGGAATTGAGAGCGTAATTTGGTAACCTGATTCTTTTAACGACAGAACCTTGCTCAGCGAATAGTCGATATCTCTCTATGTGTCTCTGCGTCTCAGTTGAGCACACGAGGACGAGGTCAACACTAAAACAGCTTTCTCTAATTACATGACTAAACTAGCGTAATCTTGACGGCGTACTTTCTATCCCTGGCCAATTATTGCGTCACTTCAGCCGGTCACCCCTGTGGAGCCTCAAAACAGCTCAGGTAGAATAAATTCACTCATACTCGAGATCAGATAAGTGACCTCTATTTTGATGATGTCCTCCTCTCTCCTCTCGACTCACGGTCAAGTTTATGCTGGACCATTCCCAAAATCACTTCATGCAGGAAAGAGGTTGGTTATGATTAAGATAACAAATGACAATTAACGCGAAATAATACCGCAGGGTAACGATATTAAAGATACCACACAACAGTCTAAGGAGATTAGATTTATTTGAATGATAGGATGGAATTGCATTAGTGTATGCATTCCTTTCTCTGAGGTGAGCCTATTTTTGCTATGAGAAGAACCTTTTCAATAAATACAAAAGCTTCGTCCTTGGTGCTGCTGCGGAAACGAATATCATCTTATCACTTGATTTTTTTTATGCATTCGATTGTAAGAGATTTTCTTATAAAACGGCTTGGAAGCGCTTCATCCACTTTCATTTATATTTGAAATCAATTCTCCATACTGTGATAACTTCGTCGTTTCCACACAACTCAATGCGATAATAATAATGATAATAAATGCATCTATTTTTGCTTCCTTTGTATGTGCTTCTTCTTTTGAGTTATGTTTATGAGGATAGCTCTGTTAAGTAAGTGGTGAAGTTAGAGGAAGTGACAATGCAAGTGTTACAGTCTGTAGAGAACTCGTTCATCTAAATGTGCATTTCAAAAAATTAATTTCCTTATATAAAATATAAACATTGGACTAAGTTAAAAGAAGTAAAGAAATTTGCTTTAGGATACAAGCAATGAATAGTACTTTGAGAGATATTAACCTAATTCTTTATCAAACGAATCAGAAATCACATGTATCAATTAAAGAGGAAGAGTCAAATATGGCTAAGAATTACTTGATCCATGAAGTGGTTAATTTTGGGGGATCGTTTGCCAATTAACTTTATTGAGTCGTCGTCTATAAATATATTTAAACATCGTTTGGGCTTCCATTTTAAATTTATGGGAATATTCTAAAGAGGGGCTAGCCAAGAAATGGCCCCCTGGATCATTTGCAGGTTTAGTTCTCTTATAATCTTATATCCTCTCTTCCTTTCTGATGGCGGGCCCGTCTGACCCCCTACTTTCCCTTCTCTCTGGAAATACATTCGATTGGATCTTAGGTTTTTCGAAGCCTCTTAGATTTGTAAGATCTTCACCAAAAACAAAAAGAGTTTGTTTATATTTTAGATACTTGATAATTACCTACACGATTTTCTGTCTTGAAGCAAATTCCTACAGTAATTTGTTCACTCATATATTAAACAATAAAGATATATATTTAAAATCTTTAAAAATCCTCTCTCCTCATCATTTAAACTCATTAAAGTAAATATGTATTGCTCATAAATGCATTTACATCAAATTAAAACAAAAATTAACATCTAAGCCTTCATTTCATCCTTTCATATCTTATTTTGTAAAACGATAATTTCTCTCTTTCGTCCGTAAAATTGGTGGGGAAAAATAGTCTTAATTTAATTCCTTCATTTAATTACCTTTTAAATAAACTGTAGGATAAAATTTAGGGTGTATTTGCATAAAATTTACTTCCTGTCTTGAGAGAATTTTAGCGAAGTGGATTCCAAAAATAGTGAATTATTTTAACTCACAATTTACTCCCCGTTTCGAGGCAAAAAGTGATTTTCGAAGAGCCAAGGAAGAGCTAGTCATCACTTAGTGTTGTTCGGGGAAATAGTTTTAGGCACGCTTCAACCCTTTTCCGCACGTCTTCTGATTTCAAGGATCGGAAAAACGATCCCCGAAGCATCCTCCATTTGTCTCTAAAGAAGCAGAGGCCCCCATCTTCACTATCTTGAAGTTGGTTTGAGCGTCTCGTGAGACGCCCACAAGTTCAAGGTCGAACTTAACTCCCTAGTCCTACTCGCCGCCCATCAATGTAGAAGGGATTTAACCCCCGCTTAGTCACGTTCTTCCCACCTTTACCGCGACGAACCTCACAGATTCTCTTTGCTTTATAACTTGCATAATTGTAAGATTATTTCTTGATTAAATATCCCTCGGTTCAAACTTAATCGATAGTGTTAATCATCTTAGCCGTGAACTGTCAATATTTAATTGCATTGCCATTTAACTTGCGCTATATGTGTATATAATCTTTAGTCCTATTAAAGTATATTTTTGTAGCCGTGTTTGAATATTCCTTGGCCTAGTAACTGTGTAGTAAAAGCACTCTTAAAGCCATCCGCAGGTGTCTGAGCTCAAGAATATGGTTGAAATCATTGCCAAGCATATTTACAATAGAATGACGTGAGATGTTAACGATCAGTGTGCACAGACAAGCAGAGTATCTTCGACGAAGATTCCAAGGCGAGAGTAGATTCGATGAAATTACCTGGCACCAAGAAGAACCTTATTGATAAGCTCCACATTTGTATGAAATAGAAATATTGGAATGTTTAAGACTGCTGCAAACCTATATTCTTTTTTAAAGATCTCCTTCGCTTTTTTGGAGCTTCCTTAAAGATACTTTGTTAAGAGTAGAAAAGGGGAGCGTTTTTACCATTCTTCTACTAAGCATATGGCGAAACATGGGGACACTAACCTTGTTATAGGGTATCTCTCATTTAAGCTGACTCAAGCACTATAAATCTTTTTCAATAAAGCTGCGATGAACTCAAACTGATACCTAAACTTGCTTCATCAACACTTTCTATAACAGTTTAGGGCCAATTTGTGGATGGGAACCGCATTTTTACGCATAAAAGTCTATCTATAAAGAAAATAAACGCATTAACAAATTTCTTGGCCATTGGCCTGGAAATTCTCCAACTTTGAACCCAAGAGAGAATTTGGGGACGATACTCAAACTGCTCTTAATAGACAGAAGCCATACAGTTGGGGGCCGGTTATGGTGCTTATTGAACAAAAATGGAGCAATATCAGTCAGGATTCCATTACAAATTTACTCTAAATCAAGCCCAAAAAGTGAAGTAGGCAAAGAATGATGACAAAAAAAGAGCTCGTGTGTTCGAGCATGGATATTTGCTAATGGAAGCGAACTATTTCCAAAATCTGTCTCCTAGCAAAAGAATTTTATATTTCTATATTGTTTAATAGTAAAAACTCCGCAAACACTGTGTCCCTCTAATTATATATATATATATATATATATATATATATATATATATATATATTTATTTATTGATTTATTTATTTAGCTCATGTGACATTTTAAAGAAAAGACTTCTTTTAATTCATTTTTATCTTTGATTATGTTTTCATCTTAGTGATTTCTTATATCTTTCTGCCACTATAAAATATTTTATTGTTTATTTATTTCCAAACCGTCGTTCATAAAATAAATAATAAAGAAATAATAATGAACAAATGAAATATCATAAAGTGCAGTGTCGATCGTATCTCATGGCCCAAGTGGTATAAAATCGTGTCCATGTTTGTTTACTATTATAAATAATGAGGAAACTTCTCCTTATTTTGCCAAGAAATACGAGTGTGAACTCCATTGCTAGCTAATGATGGCCTTTAAACTTCATTTAAAGGCATTCAGAGACGCTTATCCTTCTAATATAAACAAAGATAATTTTTGCTTCATTCATCAGAGACATAACTCCTATATATATATTTAGATGAATGGGGAACATCAATGAATATATATAGGAATGAAGCGAGAAAAATGGCAGTAAACAAGGCGAATTATAGTAAGGAGTGGGTTTTAGAACTTGATAATGAAGGATCTGGTGCGAAGGTGAGTTAAATACCAGCATAGGGAGGTTTCAATTGTGCTAACTTTAACCTATGGTCAAGAGGCTACTTATCGGAGAAAAATAGGAAAGAGATAGCAGAAAAGGTTAATAAAAGATTGAAGGGGTAAGAAAATTAAATAATTGTAATCTTAAAGCATATTTCAAAATTAATAATGTACCTCCCACAGAATATTAGAAAAGGGAGTGTTTGATAAATAGGGTGTAAATTTAAATGGTAGTAAAAGGCAAAGAAGGTCCATAGTGGTAGATTCCCCAAAGACGAGACATTTGAAGGAACGCAATGACCCCTGAACCTGATCCCGTTCCACAACAAAGGCAGATCCATTCTCTGCCTCAGGTCTCGAAAACTTGACAATCAATATCTTGACCCAGAAATCGGAGAGAAGGAATTACTCGAAATACTGACCAAAAATAAAGGATCATTTATGCAAGTTTTGGAGGAGACAGAAAGCTGTTTTGGCAAATGTCAAAAGACAGGTGCCAACCTTTGGAAATTGTCTACTAAAGTTCTAATAAGTGTAATTTTATGACCTAATTTTCCCACATTGGATATTAATTAAGATATATTTTATAGGTATAAAAGAGCAAGTAATAAAAGGGATAATTAAAAAATCTCATTTAAAATTGCGGAAAATATAAATATATTTAAGCATTAAATCATCGGCATCAAAGTCATTATCACAATATTAATAATGGTACAAAGAATAAAGCCACCTATTTCGAATCCGTCGTAAGCTGGCAAATAACGTCTAGCAGCTGGTGCAATGAATTTCAACCCCGGCTCCATTTAATCTTCCATGGCCGACATCAGGCAATCAACTACTTGAAGTTGATGAATATTGTAGTAATTCATGCTTAATGATAGTCCCAATATCACGCGGTTATGATGAGAATTGGTTTGTAAGAAATGTTGTGGAGTGTATTAATTCAATGCAAAATTCTATCTATTTCCATCTGTTGTAAAAACAGATTTTTTAGTTTAGCAGATAATCATGGTCACAATTGTGGAAATGGAAAGTATTTTCTGACATTATCCTGCCCGGGGGAAGGGGGCAAATAATTAAAAGAATTGATTTATAAAGTTGTTTCTAAGTGTTGCTACAAAATATTATGGAATAAGTATTATCACTTCATGTGAGAATAAGACCTCTTACCGTACTAAATTTTATTATCTGCAGGTATACCCACCTTTGTCAGATGCAAAACGTGTTCATCTATTTTTTAAGAAAATTCTTTTAAAAAATCACTCTAACAAGGAAATCTGCTTTCCTTGTGGCACAAGAGCGTGTTCGGGAGAATTGCGTGCCATCCCTTTTCGTTGAGCGGCAAAAACCTCCCATCCAGAACATTCAACTCATGTTATCAAACATCTTCTAAGAAATTTTAGCGGAGAAGATACGTTTGTTCATGTTTTTTTTACTATAAAACTACTAAAGAATTCTTCTTTAGTTTCAATTAAATAAATACATTTTGGATAAATCTCATATTCTTTCCCGTCATTAAAGTTTTGAATCAGAAATTTTGGAAACTTAAACTCTATTGATTATGATGGAAGGAAGGAATATTAGAGCTTTGATATCGAATAAAATGTGAGTCATTCATTGATGACATTTTTTCAATGCGGTTCCATCATTTGACAGGGAAGAAAGTTTTGCTTGTAGTTAAAGAAAAACTGATTTAATTTATCGTGAATATAAATGTCGAAGCTTTTGTAATAATCATATTAAAGTTGATGATGACACTGTCCAACAATGATTTGCTACAGAAATGACAAAGTAGTTTTCTATTTTAGTTTTTTGCGTAGATTACTAAAATACTCTTTATTTTCACGAAGAGACTTCAGTTTTTTGTAATCTGCACATTTAATATTTTATTAATATTAGATTATTCGGTATATAGAGGTATGGAATATTTGTTATTACTTTATTTTATTTGACAAAAAGTACAAAGATAAGTCAAAACAAAAAGCTTATTTATCAAAAGAAATTAATAAGTCCTTTTAATACATTTCAGAGTCTGGTATTATAAAAATATATTTAAAATAATAATGAAGATTTAAGATTTTTTCAAAATTGCTCAAATCTATACAATAGTTAAATATTTTTAGAATATTTAAGCTTTATTTATGTACAACATCTTGTCTGTCTCTGTGAAGGCATTGCTAGACTCCATTTTCCTTTACAACGATTTTCTATAGTAGCAAAATCTTGGTGTAATGCTTCACCATGCTCAGCGCTGACGTCTGCTGGATTCTCTGGAAAGAAAGACAGATGAGTATGCAAAAATTCACCTTTAGTGACATACTACATCCTAACTCATTATAAGACCTAATTAAATTCTGAAAAAGTATGTAGTAATTTTCTGATTTGTGCCTTCCAAAGAACCCATTATATACACCTTTAAAACTATGCCAGGCCTCAAATTCTGGCTTGCTCAATTTCGCCTCAAACTCATTATCTACCATAAGTTTTCGAATCCGAGGCCCAACAAAGATTCCTTCTTTAATTTTAGAATCACTAATTTTAGAAAATTTTGTTTTTAAATATAAGAAGGATGGCTGGTGCTGCTTTAATGCTTTCACAAATTGTTTTATTAAACTAATTTTATGTGAAGTGGTGGCAAAATTATGTTTTCCTTAGGAACCAATGGTTCACGTATAAAATTATGACAACCTACTTTTGTCTCTTCTCTTAAAGGCCATTCTGAGTATATGTAAAGTTCTCCCCGAGTTCTACTGTCCCACTCGCACAAAAAACGCATGAACTTTGTGTAACCTGACTGCAAGCCATTCAAAATGGCTACTACCTTAATGTCAGCACAAATCAACCATTTATGTTCACTGTATTTAATGCATTTAAAATGAAATCTAAATTCTCATAAATTTCTTTTAAAACAACAGAGTGAGATACTAGTATCGATGGTAGTTTATTTCTCTTATGCAGAAGCACGGCTTTACTACTATATAAAGAAGCGTCAATGAAAGGTCTCCATTGACTGGGTTCATAATCTATATCTAATTCTTCAAAGAGACGTGGAATATTATTACAATAGCATAAATTGTTGTCAAATGAAAATTTGTCTTGTAAATTGTTTGATCGAATGCGAAACTTAGTAATTCGAACATCTTCTGCTACTAAATTTCTTTTCTTCCAGTCTCGAGGCCAGTAATTCACTCTGCTGCTTTGTTAAGTTTAGATTTCTTACAAGATCATCGAGATCAAGTTGTGAGGTAGATTTTGGAGTGGTATCAACAGTTTCAGGGACATAAATTTTAGTTTCTGTTTCACATGGTTCCATATCTGATTCATCAGAGTTAGAGAAAACCATTTCTGCAGGTGTTTTAGGTACTGGAATGTCTTTTGAGTGAGGTATAGGCCGAATAGCAGATCTAAGGTTGGGATATACCACGGCGGAAGTGCACTTCGTTGTTTTCCCTAAAAGTATAGAAATTATATGCATAAAATTCAAAGTTCTATACACATGTGTGATTACAATACAGTTCTTCGAAATTTAATTAATTTTATATTTTAATAAAATAATATTACAGTATACTACTTCGAAATATAGGAACAGTGAAAAAAAAAATATTACTTACTTTGTATGTCTACCAAACAGAAATATCACTCATAGACATGATCTTGGGGCTCACGCCATACCATTGTAACACCAAATTTAAGGCTTTATATTTTTCCTTAGGACCATTTTGCTAAAGAATTAGAGCATGTCGTGCAACAGATATGTGGTGCCCATGATTTATCTTGGTCGCCAATTTTACATACAAAATACAAATTACATGTTTTTTTCACTCGAGAAGAAAGTTTTCTTTGATTTTTTTTTAAATGTTATTGAACCACATATGTAGCGGAATTTATCTGGGATATTTTTACACTGTCCTCTTGGCATTTTAATTAAAATTGTTGTTTTCATTTAAAATTTTATTTAGTTAAATAACCTGAAAATTAGAAATAAAAGAATGAACTTCATTAAAATCATCGAAATTTGAGAAAAATAGTAATAGGCAACTCACAAAAAACTGTTGTCATTTCGATAAAAATGATTTCCATTTCTAAGACTACATTGAAAAATGTTAATCAATCTTGTAGTCGACAAAAAGTTAAATTTTGTTAGACAGTGTTATTAAATAATTTCCATGTCGTATCTTAAACGTCATATAGGCTCTATATATTTTCCTGTATAGCTTTCATAATTTTGACACCACGGCGGAAGTGCACTTCGTTGTTTTCCCTAAAAGTATAGAAATTATATGCATAAAATTCAAAGTTCTATACATATGTGTGATTACAATACAGTTCTTCGAAATTTAATTAATTTTATATTTTAATAAAATAATATTACAGTATACTACTTCGAAATATAGGAACAGTGGAAAATAAAATATTACTTACTTTGTATGTCTACCAAACAGAAATATCACTCATAGACATGATCTTGGGGCTCACGCCATACCATTGTAACACCAAATTTAAGGCTTTTTATTTTTCCTTAGGACCATTTTGTTAAAGAATTAGAGCATGTCATGCAACAGATATGTGGTGCCCATGATTTATCTTGGTCGCCAATTTTACATACAAAATACAAATTACATGTTTTTTTCACTCGAGAAGAAAGTTTTCTTTGATTTTTTTTTAAATGTTATTGAACCACATATGTAGCGGAATTTATCTGGGCTATTTTTACACTATCCTCTTGGCATTTTAATTAAAATTGTTGTTTTCATTTAAAATTTTATTTAGTTAAATAACCTGAAAATTAGAAATAAAAGAATGAACTTCATTAAAATCATAAAAATTTGAGAAAAATAGTAATAGGCAACTCACAAAAAACTGTTGTCATTTCGATAAAAATGATTTCCATTTCTAAGACTACATTGAAAAATGTTAATCAATCTTGTAGTCGACAAAAAGTTAAATTTTGTTAGACAGTGTTATTAAATAATTTCCATGTCGTATCTTAAACGTCATATAGGCTCTATATATTTCCCTGTATAGCTTTCATAATTTTGACACCACGGCGGAAGTGCACTTCGTTGTTTTCCCTAAAAGTATAGAAATTATATGCATAAAATTCAAAGTTCTATACATATGTGTGATTACAATACAGTTCTTCGAAATTTAATTAATTTTATATTTTAATAAAATAATATTACAGTATACTACTTCGAAATATAGGAACAGTGGAAAATAAAATATTACTTACTTTGTATGTCTACCAAACAGAAATATCACTCATAGACATGATCTTGGGGCTCACGCCATACCATTGTAACACCAAATTTAAGGCTTTTTATTTTTCCTTAGGACCATTTTGCTAAAGAATTAGAGCATGTCGTGCAACAGATATGTGGTGCCCATGATTTATCTTGGTCGCCAATTTTACATACAAAATACAAATTACATGTTTTTTTCACTCGAGAAGAAAGTTTTCTTTGATTTTTTTTTAAATGTTATTGAACCACATATGTAGCGGAATTTATCTGGGATATTTTTACACTGTCCTCTTGGCATTTTAATTAAAATTGTTGTTTTCATTTAAAATTTTATTTAGTTAAATAACCTGAAAATTAGAAATAAAAGAATGAACTTCATTAAAATCATCGAAATTTGAGAAAAATAGTAATAGGCAACTCACAAAAAACTGTTGTCATTTCGATAAAAATGATTTCCATTTCTAAGACTACATTGAAAAATGTTAATCAATCTTGTAGTCGACAAAAAGTTAAATTTTGTTAGACAGTGTTATTAAATAATTTCCATGTCGTATCTTAAACGTCATATAGGCTCTATATATTTTCCTGTATAGCTTTCATAATTTTGTCTAATTACACATTTGTTTAGGTAGGAAAATTGCCCTGATCCCTCTTTGCTTAACCTATAGGACCCATGTAAAAACGAGGAGTGAAGCGGGACTTGTTTATTCAAAACGACATAAAAGGAGAGAATTTAAGGAAAATTGGGGATGTATGGATGTGATTTCATAACCAGTTACCAGGCGAGTGATGGAGCTAGATCACACAAGACTATTTTTTATTTTATTATTTTAGGACATCACTTTAATAACTTTTATCATGCAATGATTCTGTTGCTACCCACACACATTTCTTCCTTCGTCTTCCTCACAGGACGCCCAAATATTTTTCTTAGAATATAAACTGAGCGAAATTGTATTTTAAGTTTTATTATTTATCTAAAAGGATAAATGTAATCTAGATTAGAGGCAAAAGACGCAAAGAAATAAATAATAATATCTTTACCCAAGATACTTAAAGAGCAAGAAGTAGAGGAAGATGGAGTGTGCACGAATAAATGCAAATATGTCGGATTATATATTGAGTTGCAGTAGAGTGGAGTAAAGGGGAATGGAATACATTATAATGGGTGCGGGAGGGGTGGTAAAACAGAAAAAGGAAGAGAAAATGGATAATTTAGTTCTTACATTGAGATTTAAAGTGAGATCAAAGGGAATGAACCGGATACGTAGGTGTAAATAGAGAATAAGAGAAAAAAGTAAAGTAAAGAATGGCGGAATGACGTTCATTATGAGAATAGATCGAAAGGTACTAGGGAATAGTTTAGTTACCATTCTTTTGTGCTTAAGCCCTTTATAGCTTTGAATCGAACGCCAAATTCTCTTTTTGGCAGCTAGAATGTGTTGGTTGTAGCATGGTAAGTGATGCAGTTTTTTCCAAACGCTGAAAGAGAACAAGGGAGAGAATTTGGGCAAATCAACTCTCATTCGAAAGTTCAAATGAACCAAACATTTACACTCTATTTAATTGTCTGTCATTAAGATGTTGATATAGGGTCGAATTTTATTCATAGGTGTTAGATTATGTATCTAAACCAGCCCCCGATTTGAATATGTTGTTGTTAGATGAAATTAGAAAAGAAGAATTTGGGGGATTTGCAAAAAGGCTTGCAAAATTAGAATTAGAAACTAGCAAAAGAAATTCTGTTGAAATTCGGTCGCATTGGAAAGAAAACTGAAAATTTTTGATTCTTTACGGCAAAAAAGCTTAGAAAGTATAGAGAGGTGAATGAGGATGTTACGGGATCCCAATGGGTCGTCTGCAAATAGGGACTAAGACGAATTTCAATGTTTGTGATGTTTCCTCTACATAGATGATAGATCGGGCCTTATGATGGATACTGTCCTGAGCTTTCAAAATAGCGTGAAGTGTAAAGATGCAAAATATATATTTAGTTCACCGAAAATTAGATTAGGGAGAGAGAGAGATATGGATAGATATTAGGGATAAGCACTCTTAGATTTCACAACTTTAAATCAGAGATTATTATATATTTAAACAAATACCTAATTCTTTATCATTTCCTCTGTTTATTGTCTAAATTTTTTTCTTCCTCACCCTTATTTTTGTGGTTCTTTACTTCATTTTCCTCGTGGAAAAGAGATGTAGAAAGATGACATCTTCCAAATTTTTTAGTCTATCTTTTTTCGCAAAGCTTTCAAGGGCATGTATTTTCGTGAAGATGATTTAGGATTTTCATCTACATTCGTCACCTATTTTTATTGCTTTGTAGTTCCTGTTCTTTACTATATTTGTTCTTCTATTGTATAAAAGATTCTGATAAAAGCCACTGTAATCGCCTTCACAACTACGGAAAAAATAGAGAAATATAATTTAAGCAAAGGGAAAAACAATAGAGAGGGCTTGAAGAAAATAAATAATTTAAACAGTGGCTAATTTCTTCCTTGTTTTTTATCCGAACGACATTAATATCGAGTAAAATATTTACTATATTCAAATTATTAAATTTGAAAAAATACTTATAAGCATTTTGATAAAATGCTACAAGATACATTAAGACCTTACTTACGGTCGCAACTTGTCATTTGGTTAGAAAAATAGGAGAGAGGGCTCCTTGATTGAGGCTATGCTCGGCGTGCACAATTTCATCTTCTCTAATGATTTTTACTTTTCCTTCAAAACATCTGTCTTTATATAAAGTAAGAAAGTGCGAGTTCTTTTATTTACTCCGTTGAGAGAGAGAAAAATACGATGGGTAAGGTCTCAGCCAGCATTGGTTTACTCCCGTTATGGTGAACTCCGACAAGGACAAGGCTTGAACGGTTCGAATCTGTCAGGAAAGTGCAAATTTTCGTTGAGGTGGTAGTCACGTTGCTTCAGTAGATTTGTATAGTACACGATACTCTCCTACCATAACTCTGTAAAAAATATTACCCCTTTGAAATGAGATGCGGGATGCATCTCGTCACTATTCTTAAGGTAAAAATGGAATATTATTTAATCAAGCACGTATCGTAGGTGTTGTCTGTTATTTTCCATATCTATAGAAATCGGGTGAGACTTTCCTACGCATTTTAATTTATATCAGTAAGGAAGCAACCGTAAACGGGGCAACAGTGCCTATTCTACTCTCCCCTGTACTGACCCGTATCTGATGCTACGAAGTTGAACAAATTGAAGAAAATAAAAACCATTATTTTTGCATTCCGTCTCGTTTATCTTCCATCTCTTCTGAGAGATGGAAGATAAACAAAAGGATCTAGTGGACTAGATCCTTTTGACAAGATAATAAAATTTGCTGAAAGAACAGGATGGGGAAGTATAGGAAAACTACTATGAATTTATTTTTTCTTCAGCACCAAGCAGGAAGTGGAATTGTGAGGAGAACCTTGAAAAAGCGACAATGGTTTTAGGATTAGCTATGGCATGTGAGGATGAACCTATTTGCGCCCACTTGTCAGATTCACTACGATGCCACTAGGTAACTATCTCCCAAATAACGGCTACAATTTGGTTGTCCGCTTGCGATGGGATTGTACCCGATACCTAGGCTTTAGAAGTCCACCTTATTCAATATACTTGTGAGAGGTTTCTTTATAATATAATCCATGACTTAATCAACTCTAAAATTAATTGGCATCTAATATTTAGTGAGCAAGTGAATATCCCATTCGGCGATTCCTTTCCCCATACCAGAGCTATTTCACCCTTAATTACCCATTATATTTCTTAATTATTATTTGGTTCTCTCGTCAGATTCCTCACTGTCGCTCTTCTAGTAATACGCAACTTCACTCTCAATTACCACAAAATGTGGTTCGGATTTCTACTTTTGAGATATATAAGAATTTATTAGGGTCTTTTTTACCGTTATGCCCTCTTTTAAGATCCCATTTATTCGTCTTGTGACCCTACTGATTAACATGGGCTCCAAACCGGACGCCATCTGCTATCTTGCTACATACGTTGTGGCGTAATTTCTTTGTAATCACAAGCAGTGTTTCTACTCTTCCTAAGTCTTAAGCCTTTCGAGGTGTATGTGATGAAAGTCCAAGGATTGTGATTTCAACTGGGCTTAAAAGAGAGGAAAAGGCAGTTATTTCCAACTTGTGACACAAACATGAAAGAGAATGAAGTTTTCTTAAGGGGTGGAGTAAATGAGTGCATATCATGTATAGATCATTATTATAAGGGTATAGCCGGTGTGGTAGTACTTCTGAGTGAGGAGTAGTATGAAGCAGTAGTTTGGTATAAATGTTTAAGCTTTGGAATTATACATATATGTGAAGTTGAGATTTGCAGAGGTAAAACTGTGAGTTTTGAAATGTATGCATTTATAGACTGAGGTTGATAATGAGAGTTTTGGGCCCGACCCTGGATGTAAAGTTGAGGGAATTGAGAATGTTTATCGGTTAAGGGTTGAGTGAGAAAAAACTCTGTGTACTAATTTGTGTGATGCACACATTATTTCAGCACAAAGAATCTTCCTAAATAAATACGGGTTGTCCTATGGAGGGTATTATTTCATGAGACGGTTACTAGTTTATAGTGTTCACTAATTTTCTAATGGGTTGTTTGGTTTATGAAAGGCCGGGCGAGTAACAGTTTAGAGGAGGAATAACTTGGTGGAGAGCCGGGGGTAGCTGTAAAGGGGTGTCGGACGAAAGCGTTTGAGATCTCACCGTCGAGTTTGCACTGTCTCCCAAAGTTGTTACGGAAAATCCGTTTATTGGCTGGGATTGAAATGTATCTTGGTTATCAATTGGTTTAAGGAAGGATTCGAAAGGAAAATGGTGTTTTGTAGGCTTTATTCTTGGCTTTGGTCTACCTTAATTGGGGCAAGAGAGAAGTTCGAGTCTTACGAAGTTTTGCTGTACGTTTCCCTCTACATTAGATAATTGCGGCTAAGGGTAACTGGATTTAAGGAAGAGGGAGGGAATTGTGACGACAATAAGATTAATGTGAATTCAGAATCAAGAACGAGGAATGTATCCTACTAATAATAGTGATGTTTCTTTTTTTCTGACTCTTTCTCTTTGAGAATGCTCTGCCTTTCTTATTTATACGAGCCTCTATTAATGGGAGCATGCCTTAGCTCTCCTTAATCAGAGCGCAAGGCAGAGCCTCACAGGTTAAAGTATATTCGTTTGTTCCTTTGTTGAAACTGCTGGTCAGAGTCCAAGGATGTGTGTGTTTCAATTTGGACATATTTGGCCGCATCCGGACTGGAATCGATAGCAAAATTGATTTGGTCGTTTCGCAGGTCCACGTCAACTTTTGCTGGTCAAACCCGAATCCATTCCAGCTGACTCAATATCTTGTATTAAGACCTATCGACTCAAAGCTGTTTCTTCACGTGTGTATGTTTCTGCATTCGCATGGGAAACTATTTGCTCATGTTTTTTATAATACATTTACAATTGTGATTTAACAATATATATAAGTATATCGCTTTATTGTATATTAGTTTATTGTAACTACATGGCATATTAAATCAGTAGTTAATATGTAGATCGAACAGGGTGCTCATTTGTGAATTTCCTCATTGGGCCTACTTTACTTTGCAATTTCGACCCCATTACAGAACTACGTGGAGAGGGAGTATGTAAGTGTATGAGTGGTATGTATGTGCTTAGAAAGAACAAATTTGTTGTGAAAGATATAAGATGCATAAGAATGTGAGTGTCCAATTAAATTCAAGGAAGGTGGAAAAGAATGGAGGATCAGAAGTGAAATCGGCTGTTTAAACGACACAAGGTAAGTATTTGTGAAGATTAGGTGGATGGTTTTTATTTGTGTTGATGTGCGGTGGCTGACGCATCTTGTAGTAATTGGGAGATTAAAGAGTGACAAGCTTATATGAGTAGCATATCTGGAGATCTTTTGTGCTTACTAGAGTCGTAATTATTCAAAAAAGACGAAGTTCAGTTTATGTACTTTTTCTTTCTCATCCTGACTAAATTTCTCTGGGTTTTCTCTCTTGCCAACTGTCATGGTATAGAAAGGACCAAGTGAGGGCTATAGTTCGTACGTATGGGCTTATTACGTACTTCAAAACTCCTTGATTAAGTTTTATCTCTAAGAGTGCTATGTATCTTTTTTATTATTAGGATTATTATTTATTATTATTATTATTATCTAATTATTACTTCTTTAACCTTTGAGGGTTGCTAATGCTTTGCTTAGCGTTTCGAGGATTGAATAAAAATGTGTTCCTGAAAAAAATAAAACTTTAATTAAAAAAAAACATGAACCAACTAAATTTAACACACTAAATACACCGAAATGAATTCAACAAATTTAGAGGATGCTTTCTAAATGACATACTTGAATTTATAGTAATGGTTGACACACAACTCACTTTAATCTTAAATACAACTGACCTCAACGAAACATATACCAGGAGTTTAAATACCTTACGCGATTCCTCGAGAATTGGATTTGAGTATGACCTTGAGGTCAATAGTTGACACCTCAAGAATGTTCTTTCTGGGTCACAGAGGACTTTGGAACATGTAACAGATGGAGGGACGCACGCCTCCTGGAGAAAGTCATCTCACCACGGGACAGGGAAAGAATGTTTCTTCTTCTCTTCGGGATACTCTGGGAATAATTCAAAATGGCGAGAGATGAGTCAATGCGTAAATCCTTTGACTAATGGGAGTGCTGGAGGAAGTTCACTCAGGGGTATTTCTCAAGGGCGAGGACTATCTCTGTACTTTGGAATACACCAGGATAGAGGGTTTTCTCTGATGTGAGTAAGTTGAACTTGCTTCTTCAATTAAGGTAACTTAAAGTTCGGTGTGATGACCAGGAACTGGCTCCGGATGAGCTTCTTCTTGTTCCCTTCTGTTGGTAGCCAGGCCTCTTGCCTTTCTTCATCGCCTTGATGACTAAAGTGATCTACCTCGTTTTTCCAAAGTTATTTGGTTTTATACTTCGCCACCTCACTGGGGGTAGGGAAAAGAGGGAGGATGAGTGAACAGGCTGCATTACGTCTCTTCCTCTAACGGTTTTTCTCATTGCGTCTTCCACCTAACCCTAAAGGGGAGATTCTGGCTTTAGGACGACGCTCGTCTCATTTCCCATATGCAGTGAAATTGAATACCAACTCTTAGGGGAAATCTTGCTGTTTTAACTGATGTTAGGGTCTCGGGTCCGACCTGAGCTGAATAGTGCATTTTGTGGTCTGGGACGGCCATTTAGATCCTCTTCGAGACGAGGGGCGAAGGGGGAGGTTAATTGGTCGGGCTATGCTGCCAACCCCAAATGCCAGGACGTTTTGGTTAAAGACCAGAGGCTCAATTGTGAGGGGGGGGGGATGGGTATCGATTCTCTTACATACTCTTACACTAACCTTTTTTTTCAAGTCCTTTACATTTTTCATTTAATTCTTTGCTGATTGAAACGACCTCAATTGTTAAAACTAATTTGTTGCAATATATATCTGCTATATCATACCATAGCCTGCTAATTCTTATGCTAACCTATGTCCTTTCACACCCCTCTCATAATTTATACCAATCTTGCAGTGTAATTTATTGATTATCAACCTATAGAAATGTATCTAATCATTAACGATCGACAATATTATTAATAATAGATGATAAAACAGTAAAACTTCCTACCGCTTTAGAAGGAAAATAATGATCGTAAGAATAAGTAAAGGGATAAATCTCGAAGTGAGATTGTTTTTGTTGCTAATGACGAAGTAGATCACATCAAACTCAAAGGTCACTTATGTGAGTTAGGAACACATAATGTCGTACCGAATTCTGAAAATATAGAAACAAGAACTGAAAATCTGCCAAGATTAGGAAATGCAGAGTTAAGAGAAGAAACAAGTGGAGGATCCTGTTTCCTTTACAAGTGAGGTCGTTTTGCTTGAGGACCAGGCTATTTATCAAGTACTTTTTCAAAATCAAATTCCATATTTGAATTGCTATTAGTAACAGCTAGATACTGAAGATGGCGTATTTGCATTTTCCGGTTTTCGATGGTCTTGAAAATTGCTCATTCTAAATGCTATCTTATATACTTTCTCTTTGGCGTTGCTTTATTGTTCATTAGTTAATAAGCATCTCTATCTGGGTATAGATAAACATCAGCTAACAATCCTCATTTTCCAATAAAAGAATTTCTATTGTTTCCATAGAATTCTTGATACCTACAGCTATAGTACTCTTAGTTTGAGAGAGGAAGTAAATCAAAATATTCCATTGCTTAAAAGACTAACCAGGAGTCAAATCTGCAGCTTTAAATTTCTTTGTAATAATTGATACTTGATGAAGCGCAATTTCAAGCTTTTTCACTGCATCCTACATTGATTCTAATATTGTAATTTCTGCGTTAACCATGTCCATAAGAACAGGTTTCAATTGCCCTTATCATCATATATGTGCTACCCCACCTTGTAACGTGATATAAAAGTGCTATGTTTCAGGCATTATCATTTACAATGCGCAATACATTATCTTTTTCTAATATCTACATACTTTTGCCAAAACAACTTTCGCAAGCTTATAAAGCTACTCACTCTTGTGTTGGGCAAGAGGATCTCGTACTGACAATGTGAGTCTCACTGTTATTGCTGGCATCAATAAACCTAACCATTATTGCAAAATATTGTGTTCTTAAGTTTGAGCAACCATAAAATTTTAATAGAAAACGTCCTTTTATTTGATTTTTAAGGCACATTTTTGTTCCTTTGTTTTTTCAACAACTAAAGATCTAATACTACTTCTTTTTAAGCTAATTTTTAACAATTCTGTGCCATATCGCCAATTTAACCTAATATAGCTGGTTTACAAAGGACAGAAAGAGGTAGGGAATTATTTACCACTATTTCTATTATGTTTTTCTCTCTATTATGTTATTGACACATGCACAGATTGACTGGTAAAATATTTAGTTAGCTCTGGTTGGCCGTGTTGACTTTTAGTTGCTGATAGACCAGAAGTCGGGCTGATGACTTTAACATTTGCCTCTTTTCATTTTCCTCTTGAATCTTAGAAACTTCAGGATGATTACGAATTATGTGGCATTTCAAATAATATGCTCTTTTTGAAATATTGGCCTATTTGCCAAAAGATTGACTAGCCTTTGCTCCCATGTTGAATTCCCTTCACCAGAATCCTCACAATTACATTTACAAACATAATATTTATCATCTCCAGTAGCAGTAACATAGTCAAATACGCCAGACTTTTCTCTTAATCCTATATTCATAAGTTAGGGTTTTAAAAATATAACTAATATAGATAATTAGAATATTTATAGCTTAGTCTTAATTAACAAGATTGGATTTTGTAGTTTCATTCTCATTGCAATCTATGAATTTCTGAAAAGAGCGAAATTTTCATTTTCAATGTTTTATTTGCTCAGTGAAAATATACTTTTGTTACAAACAAGTATAATTGCATGGTACATAAAAACATTAGCCTAAGGTAGAGAAATTAGTTTTATTTCTTCAATCTATAGTTAGTTCTAATCTAACATTTTGCTAATTAAACAAACCAAATTTGGCTCAAATACGAGACACTTAACTTATAAATATACAGTATATCGTGAAAACACGAATAATTTATTGTGTATTTCACGTTAAACGGTTTATTGTCAAGTACAACTTCGTAAATGACATTATTTTTTTCTTCTTCACCGCTTGTCCATACCCCGGGTCACCGTTCTTGATAAGTTGTTCCAAACACTTCTGTTTAATGCAATTCGGTAAAAGACTCATCCATTAAGGAGCTGGCAGAGACTTTACTGGCAGATGCCATTCCTGACTCTAAGCCTCCCTATGTATCTGGGCTTAGGACCAGCAGTAAGTTGGGCTGGCTTGCTCCCCCCCCCTTTCCGGCTAGATATGCTGTAAAATAACATTTTTTAAATGATGTTATTTTCCGAAATTGTTTTGTGAAAAAAGTTGCCATATTTGCGTTTTCCCACCAAACTAATTCTAAAAAAACTCTATAAATGGTATTGTTAAAGCGACGTCACCATTAAGTAATTATTTCTATGATTTCTTCACCAAATTCCAGGGTTTCAGAAAGTCCAACCTCAAATAATTTTTTAAAAGTTATTTCAATATATTAAGTTCTTGTCCGACGTGACGTCACATTAACAATAACATTTACGCAGGGTATTTTTATAAAGAATTGCTTTTATTGCACAGCATTTAACAATTATTTTTCTGCTAATGTACTTAGTTCCTCTAATACTACATTCGTGATTATTGTGAATTGTGATTGTCATAAAAGTGTCTGCACAGTTCTGGTAGGAGCTGAGTGACAGAGTATTTGATGTATTGGTATAATACCAGCAGATTTAATAGGTTGAAAGAGTTGTATATGTAATTGCCTTAAAAAAAATTGCAATCTTTGTTTATGTCCAGATTTCTAACTGGAGCCACAACCGGGGATATTTAGTGGCTCCGGCTCTACATCCCCGATTGACCCATAAACTCAAGCCTTGTTGGCCTTACAATTTTGATACTAAATAGAGCCTATGAGAAATCGCATTATTAGTTGGAAAAAAACCCACACAGATAATTACCAAACTGCTCCTCTTTGTTCATTGGTGAAGATGTTCTTATAAACAGGTGGATGATGTCGGAAGACATTCTGAAACAACACCTGGATGATCTACTTTTTCTTTTCATTCAGGTGTAGCAGCTAATATGATTCGGGAAATTTGTTCTGGTTCCCTAATCTTAATTTTTAAGTATGGCTTATACATTCTCTTCTCTAAATTTGTCATTTGGTAGTGTTTATTTGGCGCGGTACCTGTCTCGAAGATATAAAAATATGTAGTTAATCATTCTAACTCGATCTATTTATTATGAAACTTTTAATCTAGTTTGCTGAAAAGGAAAAAAATATGATACTACAAATGAAATAAGGGAAACAATTTCCGATTAAAGTTTAGGGGTGACAGATATTTCTAATAGGGCTAGTTACTTTTGAGACCATAGCCGGATAATTGAAGCTGATTGAAAAAATGAATTGCATAGTTAAAATCAGCAAGAAAAGCGTAATAAATTCATATGTAATTCTCTTGAACAAAGATTGACACAACCAGTGCTTCTGCCCAATGCGAAGGCAGTCAATCAATGCCATCATTGCATTTACTTCCTCAACAAGAGGAAAGCCGATTTTCAGGAAGATCAATTTTTAGGTCTTGATTATAAAAATGGGTGACGAGGAAGAAATGGGTGACCGAAAAGAAATTGGATGATATTAAGTATTATGGTTTTGCATGGAGTTTTTTGTCTTATGACAGCGGGAACCTAGAGTTTTCTGCCCAGTGTTGAGCCCCCACCTCCACACCTACGCCCCATTACAACGCGAGAAAATAACACTGGTTCGTTATTAAAGGCCGATTTGAATTACAAAAAACTATCTGCTTGATTGATCTGAAATATTTGGCAGGTTGTGTGTAAATTCTTTAGTGGCTATGATGCGCGCCCACCCAACTTTGTAGAATAGCGGTTTATGCAATTATCTACACATATACTAGCTTAAATGGATCAGGTGTCCCTTTGGACGATATATTAGGGCATTTCTCATATTTAAGTAGGTTTGAGAACCTCCCTTATTATCGGTTTGTTAAAATATGTGGGTTTAAGAACAGCATTATAAGATGGGGGTTTAAAAACATCCGCTATAATGAATGGCGTAAGATAACCAAATAGTTCCTTTAATAAATAAATTAAAGATTAAATAATCTGTGACCTTTGGGAAGTCGCGATGCAATTGTTTATTTTGGTTGGACTTGAATAAAGCTCTCGCAGTTGTTAAAGAATAGTCCAGAAAAGCTTGACCGAGCTCAATGGTACATCTTTGCTAAACTAAAGAAGTGAAGTAGGATCTACTATTCTCTTTTCATTTCCACATCTAAAAATATGAGATATTGAAAAAAATATATGTATATAAATTCTATTCTTAACAAAACAAGATTAAGCTTAATTTCTTTCATTATTTCAGGTCTGTTTGTTAGCGGATTGAATTAGCGGACTGTTTCGACTATAGTTAGCAACGAACTAAAATTGACAAGTTACTGTTGCCCAAAAGGGCTAGTTAATTCTGAGGGTTGACTCGTACGCTTGTCACATCTTTTTTGCTGTTAAAACTAAACCACCCATGCAATCCTTTTAAAATACTCCATTTCTCTTTCTTTTCTCCAAATCAAAAAAAATACGGACTTGGAGATGCTTCAGTCCATTTTCTTGGACCAAAAAAAACGAATCATTTTTAAGTGAAGAGGAATTCCTTCTCTCCTTCTTTTGGACCTCCTTCGCCTTAATTCTATTCGATATGGTCAATTACCTTTTTTTGAACCAATTTCTGTCATTTTTAATTTTGGCTAATTGGCACAAATGCTGAAACTAAATTGGGAGAATCCGAGAAATCATTTCTAAAATATTTTGAAGGGGCAAAGATAAACACAAATAATAAGTTATTTTTAGAAATGGAATTTAGAAATAGCATTATCGAATATGATTCATTCGCACCTGTTACCAGCTAAAAGCGCAGCTTCGAAAGACTTTAGTGTCCTCTCGAAAATACTATCGCAGAAACTGATGTTATTGATGATAGTACAACTACAAATAAAGAGGTAAATATGTGGTACTCTCTAGGATCACTTCATACAATCTTTTATAAGGTATAAATAAGGTCATACAAATACCAAAATCATAGAAACCGGCATTTACGATTCAAACTAGAGAATTACCATTATCAGATATACGTGGACTCAAAAACATATGCAAATTAAATTAACAGATGTAATAAACGGAATTGCACATAACATACTGATGGTGTATAATAATATATTGGAGACCTTTATCTATATAATGGTAAAAGAATGTATAGAAACTGGCATAATACATTATTGATACAAACAATTGCTTATAGATCGAGTAAAAGATAAAACATGACCCCAAAACAACAGAATATTTTCATCATTTACAATGCTATATGTAAATATATTCGTGAGGCTTATAAGGCGAAATCAATTTTCAATGTTGCTTTAGTAAGAAACAAAATTGTTGTCAGACAATCTGAAAGATTTCACCAAGCAGCTCCAAAATATGAACAAAGGAAAAATATTGACATCATATAGAGTATATTATTGTTTAATATTTCAAAGGATTTTAAGTAGCTTCGATAAGAAATATAAATGGCACGAGAAGAATAACTTATAAAGAGGCGTCCCAAAGAAAAAGATTTGAATTTTTTATTATTTAGGCTAATGATAAATAGCCTACCAGATATTCTTTGTTAGCTTAGAGTCAGCTTTTCTTTAGATGATACAAAAAATAGCCAAACTTTATCTAATTAAATCGATCGACGAAAGATGTTAGAGGGCCTGGCTAAAATATAAATGGACAGTCGAAAGTAACTTACGAATTGCCTGCGAGTAATTTTTACGGATACTATTTAAGGCGGGAAACTCTCCAATTAAAGATGATTGTATATAGACTTAACTCTTAAAAGCTCAAAATTAGAGATGACACAAAATATCAAAGACTTTATTATTTATAATGATTTATCGAAATTACATGTAAAGAACATATGTAATAGACGCTGAAAGAGTATAATCGAAAACAAAGCGCCAGTCTTAACCATTGGGAAAACTATAATCTTACCGGGGATTGATTATTGATCACAACTTTCGATACAAGTAAATATGAAAAAGATGCATGGGGTTAACGGTCTTTGAAGAACCTTTAAATGTTACATCAATGAGGGCAATTTAGATTACTAGTAGAGGGAAAATGGCAAAATGTAGTCTTACGATGCAAGGAAAGGGACAAAATTATATATACTTTGAAACAAATTGAAAAATGTTGCGTTTGTTCAGATAATTTCCAACCTATATATATAAATCTGGTATTAGGAGAAAATTCCTTAGAAAAATTCAAATGGATCCTTAAAAGTATGGGTTAACACACTCGATAATTCCCATTTTATCGAATTCACGCAGCTTTAATCAATAAAACCCCCAGGAATATATAAGATTTCGGAGCAGCCAAATGCGCCGGCTTTAAGAAAGATTCACTCTGAAACTTTTAAACCGATCAATTTAGTCTGAAATCTGTGTAATTGTTGGAGAGAACATCGGGGGCAATGTCTTCACTTACCCCACTGCTGTGAACATTAAAACTGATCAAATCTTGCTTATTCTAGAGTATTTCTAAATGATATTCAGTAAATTGATTAATTCACCTTCTTGAATACCGAAATTCATGATTCGTACCGACGTATTTGCCAGGAAAACGAAAAACAATTAATTAGTTTTCATTAATAATTTACACTACTCATATCCCTTTGAATGTGTGTCCTGATAGCGGAAGATGACTGGACACGAAAGAACTCCTTTCAATCTGGTTCCAGACGGCCCCAGTTTATTAAGACTTTGGATTCGTCTCTTTCTCACGATTTTATGACTAAATTTAACATTTCCTCTTCTAAGTTCTTTTTTAATATTTTACTAGAGGTGCCCTCGTCGTTTTTCGTTATGGTGAAAATGAATGAACACTCTTACCTCTTTTCCCACCTGGGTAAGTGGTGCTAATGACTTAAAAGTAATTGTTTAATTATAGTTTGAGAATAAAAACAAACAAGGATAATCAAATAAAAGCATACATTTATTCAAAGGAATTAAAATGTCATTGAAATCGCCTTTAGGTTGTTTTTCCTTCGCGTGATCTACGTACTTTATTCTTGCAGGATTTTTGTGAAGTCTCAAATCGAGATGATGTTCTCTCACTAGGCATTATTTGAAGAAGAACAGAAATAAAGCAAATGAACAGATGAAATAGAAAGAATGGTAAAGATTGAGCTTTGAAAATTATACTATAGTACAAAAAATTTAAATGTTATGAGGCAGAGGTGAAATCGAACCTGCGGTGACCCAATACTGGCAAAGGGCCCAGGAAATCTGACGACTACAAAATTGGCTTCTTTGTTTACGTCAAATGAAGACTCTTCACTTCTGAATGTGCCTCGAATTGCCTCTTCTTCAATCACCTGAAAGAATCAAGATTTAATTTGAGATTTAATTGAGATTTATTTGGACTGTATGACTAATGGAGAGGTGAGTTTGTATTTATTAATTAAGAACTATGCGAAAAACAATCCCATTGAGGCCATGTTGCCCAAAATCTTTTAGAGCTGACTAAGAAATTATGGGAATGGATAATGTGTTGAAAGTTCCTAAAGCAATGTGGTTACATGCAAGTTCTTACGTCTATAAAATAGAAAGAAAGAAATAGTAAAAGACCAAAATAAACTCGAATTATTTTACGTTCCTTGACAACGGGCAATGAGCGATAAGTGATTAATACACCGACGGAACGGAGTTGCTCATGGGGATGTCTCTTACAAAAAAGCTCCCCTAAGAAACACAAGAAAGCTCCCCTAAGAAACACAAGAATTGCCACCCTTCCCCCAAATATCCTTTCTCATTTATTGTTTAAAAGATAAGCCATGTGTGACAAACGCAAGGAAAGAAAGGAAATTTTAAAAATATGATTTTTATCAAAGCAAATAAAATTTAAATTAAATACTATATGCGTGAAATGAGTCATAGAATATCAAGGAATTAGAAGCAGATAGTTATGTTTGAATGCAAAATAGGAAGTGTTGTTAAGGTATCATGTGAGGTAAATTGGGATCACCTGCATCAAATAACTTTTCGAGGGATTCATTATAATAAAGATTGGTTAGGTAAAATGTGACTCAAAAGAAAATTTCTTAATATTCGTTTTTTCCTCAAAAGATTATATCATTATAAAGTGTATTTTTGCAAATTTATTATCGAATATTCAGTTTTTAAAATATCAGAGCTACCATCCGCATTGTTAAGTATTCTCTAAGAATTATTTATTTGTTCCATTAGAAAGTCCCATGGAACAAGTTGCTAATTTGGATCACCACTTAATTCCTACGAATTCGTAGTTTAATTTATATCGTTAATAAATTAACGCGTGAGGAGGTTAATACTCGCAAAATTTGTTCCACAGGAGAGATAAAAAGAGAACTCGAAGTAATTTAAAACTTTATTCAGTTCCTGGAGAATGAACTGAATAAAGTTCGATAATACTTTGAATTTGCATTTCGTAATTTATTTGAATTTCAAAGAAAAAGTTCTTCCGTCCTGAATTCAGGGCAAGAGGCGCCATTATTTCTCTTTATTTAATTTTCCACTCCTGTGCCTGAGCGAACATACCGATGGCTTATAACCAAATACATTCTCTTAATTAATAAGTAAAGCTCATTTATTCCTGTATATTTTAAAACATTTTCGCCCTTTATCAACAACAAATCACCCAACGCTATTTGAACTTGCCATTCTCTCCCTCGTCTCCCGACACATATTACAATAAACATTGTCTTGTATCACTTCAATATTAATTAGTGATTGTAAATTTTATACCTACACATTACATAGTTACTAAGTATTACTTTTTTTTCACTCAACATTCATTTATATGCATATTTTGTACAGGAAAGATTGTAAAATCTCGTATCTCTAGTGGTGGCTCGTAGTTGCGATAATTGTTCGTATTTATAATAACCTTAAGCTCGTATTTATTATTGAGTGAAGTATTTGGCTCACCTTTTTCGCGTCTCTTTTCTTTCTCTTAATTATCAAGTTTCTTTAGTCAGACGCTTTTATAACTGATTTCAGTAGAAGCCGATGTGAAAACTCGGGCTTTTTTATCCCTTCTAAGTACTTGAGTCCGACCTATTTGCTCTCAATTTGGTGCCATTTAGAGCCAGGCACCGAGAATTATTTACTGCACTTTGGGAATACTCTAAATGTATGTTCTACGCTTTTAATAATAAAATTAATTTGCCTATTTAATACATTTTATTTAGTTTTATTATACCCAATTTTTTAATTAGGCCTCTTGCTTTCTCAATGACATTTGGCATTTCTTTAATTATAATTATTATTTAAGGTTTCGAGCAACCCACAATTTATTATCAGGTCGGCTGTTATTTCCACCTCGCCCTTTTCTGGTATTGCCGAGAGCCCGCAAGTTTACTTCAGCGGAAGATATAAGACATGAAAACAATTATCTAATCGCTTAGATACTGTCTTTTAAGATTTCAGTTACGGTCTTGAAATTTCTCCCAGAAGATAAATTTAATACACATTAAATGATGCAGCCGTTTGAGATACTCGCTTGTGAAGAGGACCTTAGATTCATTGTTAAAGTTTCACTTATTCTGTAGATACGAGGGGCAGGCAATAAGTTTTGCAAATCGGTAGGGCAAAACAGAGGAAGGGGGATGGCTGTTTGTAGGTGTGTTAGGACAAGTTATGACAAGTAAGGACCTACAGCCGCACGCTCCTGCCTTGTCTATTTAAGAAGCAGTAGCTGATCACAGATCGTCACTCACAAATTTTTCAACAATGGAGAAGCTTGAGCACCGCGCATTGATCAAATTTTTGACCAAGGAAGGCAAGAATGCAAAGAAGATCCATGAACGCATGGTTGATGTGTACACCGACACCGCCCCTTCCTATGCAACCATTGCTCGCTGGAATTGTGAGTTCCGCTATGGTCGTGAATCCTTTAAAGCTGACCCCGGTCCAGGACGCCGGTCAGACGTGACCAACGAGGACAATGTGGCCCGTGGGGAGAGGATAATCCTCGAAAATCGATGGGTTAAGGTCGAAAGAATTGAGCGAGAACTTGGAATATCACATGGAAGTGTTATCAACCTCATCCACGACAATTTGGCCATGACCAAGGTCTCTGCCCGTTGGGTCCCTAGAAACCTCACGCCGTCAACGTCGTCAAAGTCCACAAGGCTAGAGTTGCACAAGCTGCCCTGCGCGAGTGCGGTTTCAAGGAGCTCAACCATCCCCCCTACAGTCCAGATCTGGCCCCTAGCGACTACTTTTTATTCCACCACCTCAAGGCTGCACTCCGTGGACGCCGGTTTGGGGACGATGAAGATGTCCAGCTGGCCATCCAGGAGTGGATTGAACAGCAGTCGGGAGATTTCTGGTTGTCGGGAATTCGAAGCATCAGGGACAAGTGGCGCAAGTGCATTGAAGTCGAGGGTAGTTATATTGAAAAATAATAAAACACTTTTCCTCATATCTCGTTTTCTTATATTGACCGCCCCTCGTAATTCTGATTAATTCTCCATCAGGTGCATTTATCTTCACGAAAACACGTTTACCCCTCGGGTATAACTGGTATTTCTCGTTTCCGCATACCATTGTTACTATTTGAGGGGTTGTAATCTGTGTGGAATTTTCGCTAACTCTCCAAAGTTCATTTCACTTTTTTCCTTTTTTCGAATTTCCTCATGCATGAACCTTAATTATCCTGATTTTTAAATAATGAATCTTTGACTAGGGTCATTTCCGATTCAGTTTAATGAGGGTTAATATTTTGAAATATTTACAACAATTGACCCCGAATTTCCGATACCTCTTTAGTCGAGCATCGTTTAAAGCAGTTTAAAATACCTATTAAGCGTTCGATAATAACTGTAATATTCTAGACGGCTATTGGCGCTTGTTAAATTTGATTTAAACCCCTGTTTATGTGGTGTTATTATCGCTATGCTGATTTGCCTATGATTTATTGTCTGTATCTTATCGACATTAATCAGCATGTTGATGGTAATGTAGTCAAGTTGCACAAAATACGTTTTTTTAAGCCACTTGGATAGTAGAGCGACTTACCTCCCTTATATGGAGTTGCAAGAGCGTCTCTAAATATCATATGAGAATGCATTTGCGAAAATTATCAATACTTTCTGCCTCGTCTGTTTTATTACCTGGTACAAAGCTGTAGCATCTCTAAGAAAATCCTATACTGTCCGCTTTCATTTACCCAAACGAAATGTTCATTTTTAATTAAACGCGATTTAGCAGACAAATAAATTCGATTTTATTTCCATTATCGCTAAGTGGAACTTAAATTGTTTTATTAATACATTAAAACTTAATGATCGGTATTGTGTATTGGGTAAAAGGTAATATTTCTGAATAGGTGAACGCTAAATAACGGATCCTCGGAAATACCATTTTAACGAATAGATAATTTTATCTGTTTATGTTTAGGTTGAGATATATAAAAAGACTATAATTATAGAATTAAAGATATCCGAAGCAAATAATCCCAAATTGGATCTTTTCAGAACACAATGGTCTTAAGAATAAAGGACGGGATCTGGAATCAGAGAGGGAATGGTAAATACTGGTCTTTATTTTCAGTTGACTGCTAATAGTGTGTAGCTTGAGATGATACAGGAGCCCTGATAAATTATATGAATCTCATCAACAATACACACTATTGTCTGTCAAATAAAAATAAAGACGAGTATTTAGGATTCTCCCTCCCATAAATTAAAAAAAGATCCATTTGTTCTGAGGGTCAAGGATTAAAAAGTTAAATTATTTGTCAATAAATTAATGTTGTTATTAGAAGACATACAAAAATGGTCCATAGAGTTATTTAATTTTGTTCAAAGTTTCATTGAGAGATCTGTTAGATGGCAAAATTAACACCTAACTGCAGGTTCTGAGATATCTACTGTGACACAAATCTTCTTCAGCTCCATTTTAATGCCATTGTAAAGTTAAAACTTGCAGATTTATTTTTTTTTATATTATGATTCAGTTTACTAGAAGTTCTATTTATTAGAAATTTTATTTACTATTATTATTCCTATTTAATGAATTCATTTTCTTTCATCGGATACCTAATTTGTTGCTCTATCTTGATCTTGTTTATATAAAAACCTAATTCAAGCCCCCACTAGAACTAGTGATTTTGGCAGATTTTAAGGCAAAAATTTATAGCTCAATGCAGATGTGCTTTCCAACATTTTAGGTCAAAATAGTTGTTATTTGCTGCTCTCTTTTGTCAATAAACAATAAAAATGTACAGTTTCTATAAAAATAAGAAAATGTTTAGTTGCGAACATGGGTACAGTAGCTTCTTAAAAGAAGTTATTTCGGATAGTGCCAAGTTATTCTCTGAATTTTAAATGAATTATATTTGCTACTATTTTAAAGTGGCTTATTTTATCATTCGATGGAAAACAATTATTTTTCTCCTAAAACAAGATCCCTCACACAGTTTATAGCCATCAGTGTTGAGTAAGTGTGAAATGTTTTCCTATATTCATTTACTCCTAAGGGTTTACCCATTAGTTGATGAGGTTTGTTTCCTTTAAGAAATATTCTATGAACAATCGCAAGTTTAGGATTTTTCGAGAGGCCTTCTTAAAGAAAAGATATTAAACTTGGTAAATCTCTTTAATTTATTTTTAATACATCCAACTAATGTGTTAACACCGCATCAAATTTATAATTATTTTAATTTCATTTTTTCGAACAAAGAAACAAATTGTTTGGCGTAACAAATAATTTAGTCGAACGGTTATTTTCTGTGTTTTGCTAACTTTTCTCTTTGAAAGTAATTTGCAGAGCTTTCCGTAGTACTATTTCACATGAAGTTTGAAAAGAAGTGCCTGGCATTTAGCAAATCTTGCATCGCACTTAGGATGATATTTTGGTATATTCAGAGGTACTTTTGACTACACTTTGCTAAGGTTCATCATATATTTTATCATTATTATAAATTTCTTATCAAATCTTCTCGGGCGTATATAGTTATCTTAATCTTTCTTGATTTCACTTTTAATACTTTCGCATCCGATTTTCAGTCAAAACTTGACTTACTATGATTTATCCTCAAATTTTCCATTAATGCGGATTATAGTGTCAAATTCGGGCCACCACTTAGTTAAATCTCACTCTTTAAAGAGTTTAGGATTTTTTGATCATCGAGTACTAGTCTCCATACCAAAGTACATATATAGGATTCTTTTATGTTATTTAGGCCTCCTTATAAGCTAAACTCAAAGGCACTTTGAATGCCATATATCTTACATTACTCTCAGATTGTATCACATTTATAGACAAATATAATAAGATTTTATCATTCACAAAAAATTATATACTCGACTTTAAAATAACGGTCTCCATATTTGTGCATTTTTATTAATAGCTTGGATGATTTAGAACTCGGTTTGGCCATTAAAATTGATAAATCTCATCCCAGATTTTCCGAATAAGCTCGGATGAAAATAAAAACGGTCGAATAATTTTTTCCAAGGCCCAATTTTGAGACGAAATTCATTGTTCTTCTACTATGCATAACAATAATTCGAACATAACTTTTCCATATCATTATACTTCTGTTGGGAGATTTCCTGATATCCGTTCTCTTTTTTACCTGCACGCAAAACTTGTCATGAATAAAATATGAATAATTTACCTATTAAATAAATTGATCTGAAAACCAAAAAGAATGAACGCGAGAATTTGTTAAAGATAAAATAAAAGAGTTCGGCTGTTTTGAATTTTTACCATATATAGGACAAGTGCAAAATGGGAAGGGAATATCTATATCCCATTCTTGCGGGCCTAGAAATGATGAAAATATCCCTACTATGGCCGTTTCCAAGACCACAAGCATTCAAAAAGTTCAAACCTATCAACTAAGGGAATGCTTGATTAAAGAGATGGGTCTTCAACTTATGCTTGCAAATACCAAGGAAGGAGGATGCGCCAATTATAGCAGGCAGAAGATTCTACATTCTCGGACAAATAGAGAGAAAGGTCGATTGCCTCTGCAGTAAGAACAACTACGAAGACTAACAGTAGGTGCCAGAGTTAAAGGTTAGGGATCCAAAAGGGATTTCATACGTGTCAGGGATGAAGATAAGTAACAAGTAGCAGCTACCATTAAGGTTTTATATTTAATAAAATCGAATTTAACGGTGATTCTCTATCAAATGGGCAACCGGTGCATTTTAACAAGGAAGCAAGTTGCATGAGGGAAACAACGCCGTTAGAAAAGAAGCCTGGAACACGACTTGTAAAGTTTAAACACGTTGAAGAGTTTGAAGATTGGAAGCTTTGGCACAGCACAAAGGGAGTTGCAGTAGTCAACGGAGGAGAAGATCAAAATCATAAATGAATAAGTCAAATAAGATGTGGTCAAAATGAAAACAAAAGCAGGTGATATCTCGGAGAAAGCAGAGAGAAGATTTCCAGATAATAACAATATGGGTTTTTAAAGATAACACTATTAACTGTGACGCCAAGATTTTTAACTGTATCAGGAAAGGGTGCATTGGATGCCCCAAGTATAAGAGAGGGGTTTCCAAATGTAACTGGATATATTGGAGTTTCAGAGGGGCAGACAGATTAGTAAGAAGCTTGATCGATGTGTTTGGCTTGTTTTTTTTTTGTTTTTTGCACGGATACGACGGGTGTGAACCAAATGAGCGGACTTCAGGAGAAAAGTTTAGGTAAGAATGAAATGAGCGACATAGGCAGTGGTTTTCTGCACTACGTGTCCGTGCAGCCAGGAGCCGTCTCTCTCCTGCTCGTCTGTATTTAATGCCTGGGAACCATGAGGTTTGTTTGGCCATGAATAGGAGTGAATGAGAGAATAGCGGTTGAGTCAGGATGGGAAACTTTCATAAAGGAAAGGAGGTCTACGTTTATACGTGAAAGATAATGGATGCCTCTTTTGTTAAACTCAACTGGTTTAATATCAAGGAAATCTCTAACCTCAGTTTTCAGTTGGTCATCATTTGTGAACATTTAGCCATTCAAGAAATTCTGCAATGGCCAAAATAGATGGCGGTCTATTGACGCCTAGTGTGTCAAGTACGGTAGAGAGAGAGAGAGAGAGAGAGAGAGAGAGAGAGAGAGAGAGAGAGAGAGGTGAAGGAGAAACTGTCACTCCAGCTACAGGAGCTTTCACGGGTATGATTCGCAACGTTAAGTCGTGCGTTATTGTAAAAAAAATTGACATCAGTCAATACTGTCCCTTTTTTCGCAATTGCATCTGCCACCTCTTGCAGTTGTTTATTGTATAAATGAACGTCAATAGACTGATTGCGTTCCAAAATTTCCGAGTAAATCCTTCCCTTTACATCCCACCAGATCAGTTTGGTTGAGAAAAACCTATTGACCCTTTTACCCAGTTTTCACTGGGTGGAACTGGGCAAAACTGGGAAAAAAAGGGAAAAACATACAAACATAAGATTACAGATCCGCCTCAGTGGTCTTTGTTATATAGGTTCCATAGCGTTATCAATTTGAATTTTTAGCAATATTTATTCAAAAATGTTGAAAATTTACATTTATTTTGGGGGGTTTATCTCAGCTACGAATGTTGTATATATTTTTATATTTTATTTTAGAATATTTAATATGCCAAAATATACTAATTTACAGAGAAATCATGGTGTTATTTGTGGACGGCCAAAGAAGCGATTGTGGTCTGAATATGAAGATATTTCTAGCAATAAAGTTCGTTGCAAAAAATGTTTAAGAATAATAGCAAAAAGAATTGATCGAGTAAAAGACCATCATAAAAAGTGTTCAGTAAACACTTCAGGCCCATCTGTTAACCCCGAAGCTATTAATCCTAACAATAAAATTAATATAAGCATCATTACCCCCATGTATTTTCAATATGCTTATAACTGCACTACCCATCATATAAATGTTATAAATGAAAGCAATGATCAAACAAGTTCTATGAGAGAAATTAAAAACTCACAACCAGTTTCAACTGTATCTCTTTCAGAAACGTATGATTATGATATAGCGGCTTCAATAAACCACTCAAAAGTTTGATCAACTCCAGTGAAAATTTCTAGTAATTGTGATTGAATTTCAAAGCAAAAAGTTAATAAAAATATAAGGCACAATAGGGTAAATAAGGCATTTTTATTATCAATATCTTAAATTATCTGGAGCTGCATTAAAAACACTAATAGAGTTTCTATTATAATTTTCGGTTTATAGTTCAATTAGAAATTTGGGTTGCTTAAAAGATCACCAAAATATATCTATACAATAAATTTTGTATGAAAAATAGAGTAAAATTAATTATTTTTGTTTAATTCTAAAATCGTATTCCTTTTCGAGTTGCTGATGATGATAAATTCCAAAATGCATTAGAAGAAACAAGATGTGGGCTGAAGCACAGATGAGTGCTAACTTAGCAGCAGCCTGCTGGTTTACTGCTAGATGAAGCTTATACAGAAATAAATACAGAAATGAAGATATTATTTAAATAACAAAATGTGTGTCGTTTCACACTATACATTGTGAATAAAACTCGTATCCACTTGATTGTGTCTGTGCAGGAAGTCAGAGCAAAACTACAGACTATTCTTTTGAACTAGCAAAGATCAACATTTTAAAAGCAGAGGCTAATTGTTATTGGATTTGTGTAAGATAATGAAGCAAAAATGAAACTCCTTCGTAAGGTCTGTATTTCCCAAACAAAGCTAAAATCATCTTTTTTGGAAATATATATATATTTAAATCAACTATCATATATGCAGGTATAAGTTATTAGGATTTCATTTATTTATAGATTTAAATATACTTATGTAATTGCAGATGCTTGTTGACTGGAGGCCGATTATAATAACATATGGTTGTAGCGCGCATTATTTGATTCTTGTGGAAAGCATAGCAACTCTAACACCAGTTTTGGTTGCCATAAAGGATGTTCAGGGGTACCTCCGTGAGCACCACCAGCCAGCAGGTTGGTTCAAGGAATTGAGTGGTGTCTTATCACAGCTTCGCAATAATACAAGGTATATTCATCATTCTAATTCCTAATTAACAATTTAATCAAGTTGGTAAATATTTATGTATTCCCAGCATGTACGTTTTCATGTTAACATATTCTTGATATTACCTCTTAATTTTAAAAATGTTTCGCATGTTTAAAGATAACATTAGGTAAAGTTGTAGAAAGTATTGTAACCTCTGGTTGCTTAAAAAAATTATTACAATAACCAAATCTTAAAGATTTCATTTACTTGTCAATAGTTGAATGATCGCATGGGATTACAATAAATATAATTTCATTGCAGATGGTCCAGTCAAAGAGCGCTGCTTAGAATCAGTTGTGAAAAATCATCCGAAGTATGTAGAATTCCTGGAAAGAGAAGCTTATAAAATGAGTACAAATATCATCAATCATATTGACAACCGAGACCTACTTGTGGAAGCAAGAAACCCGCTGATGCAGCTTAAGCCAATTTCTATTGCTCTGGATTTCTTTCAAGTTAGTTTCTAAAAAAATACCGTAATTACCAATAGAAAAAGTCAATGCTATAATAAATATCATGCAAAGAATTTTCTTCAATATTCAATTAAATTTCTAGAGATATAAATATTTTTATAAATATTACAGTAATCTGCAATTAAAAAAATAAATATGAAAAATAAATACAATACAAAAAAGTGTGTCCAATAACAATTACTATAAGTATTATTTATTATAATTTTTTAGATCAATAACATTCAAATTCATTATAAATTAAATTTTATTGGCAGGATGATCACAACAACCTGTCAGACTGTGTTACGTCTTGGATTAATCTCATCGCAGATAGCATCATCAATGAAGAAATAAGAACTGAAATAAAGAGAAGGTTCAATTAAGTTGTAACTCCACAACATATCCTTGCCTATTTAATTGATCACCGAGGACGAGATGCCATTAAAAAAATGAAAAATGGATTACATTGCTTTAACGGACGAACAATAGGATATTACACGTAACTATGTTGATCATTCGGATGAAAATTTATTGGTTGTCCTGGCAGCATATGAGACAGAAGACATCACAATATTTCCTAAAAATAGCTTTCCATAAATCTTAAGCAAATTATTACCTCGAAAATATTTACAGTATATGATAAAAGTTTCTTCATTAGATCTAGTTAAAAAATTCTGCTCCCTGATGTTATCTATTTCATCATTTCCACCTTCTAGTGCTGGGATTGAGAGGTTATTCAGCACAGTAGGTATCATTTATACAAAGCTAAGAAAGGACTCACCAATAAAGGTGTTGCTAAGCTCATTCACACATACAGGCACTTAAGATGGAAGGAACCAAAAAATAATCAAGATAATAATAGCATCATAAGTGAAAACACATGACAATCAACTTCTAGATATTCAGAGGATGACCTTAATTAATTCATGGATTTCTGATAAGCAGAATTATGTATATCCTTCTTTATTGGTTGCATCGTTTAGTTTTTCCAACTAGTAATAAAAACCTATGTTACGCCAACTAATACATATATTATCATTATTATTAATAGTATCAAGCTAAAGTTATATAGTTTATTCTATCTGTTTTAATATAGTAAATATATCAAACTTAAGTGTATAAATTTATCAAAAATTAATTAAAAGTTCAATTCTTCCTTTTTATCCTTTTTCTAGTTTTTCACTTCCAAAAAATCAGTTTTACCAAGTTTTACCCAAGGAAAAACTTATCCTTTTACCCGGTTATTCCCAAAGTTTTTCCGGGGCAAAACAAAAGTGGGAAAAAACTTACATTGCTAAACCTGCACCAGACACATACCATAAGCTTCGTTTGATGTCGGTCGGGCTTTTTGTGAAGTTGTGAAGGTGCAGCTTTATCTACCCATCTTCCTTTGCATGCGATGTTCGAGTGTAGACAACATTTCTCATCTACATTAACCACTTTGTTCAGCCAATCAAAACAACGTTTTTTTGGATATTAGTGCCAATTAGTCATCAATACGGCTCTGACGGTCTTACTCCGTCAGTTTAGTGTCAATCCATATGTCGAGTTTGCTGAATTTGCCCATGTGAAGGATGCCCCCCGAAAGATCAGCGTGAAAAAAAGCCTCCCGGAGTACCCATGTCAGCCCCTTCGCTCCAGACCAGGCACTCCTTGGCGTGGGAATTAAGGAATTATCGAGAAGGAAGCAGTTCCGCGCTGAGTCTCTCGACTCGGCTGTATTTGGTTATGCAGGACGCACCTCGCTCTTCCCTTTCCCCGGCGTTAACGCGTAATTCTCACACGCCTGCCTCACCGGTATGTCCTTCCCCTGCGAGCGCTGCCACTCCAACTCAACTTCATATCCTAAGGGCAAACTTCGCTGTTCGATCCAACTCGTTATCTCGAAGTAAGTCTCTGAAGACGGCCATTCCCTGGGGCTATCTAACGGACCAGCCATCTGGGTATTTAACCCTGCGTCCGCCATTCCTCGAGTCTGCCAGTCTCTCCATTCAGACCGTTTGTCTGTTCCCCCGCGAAGTCTCACATCGAGTCGTACCTCGTCGTTAAGATCTCACTAGCAGATCGCCCTTCGTGAAGTTTGGACCCTGTGCGGCCCCACTCATCTCGCACCTCCTTTCAAGACTCCGTTCCTCGTGTCTGAGACTCCCTGCCTTGCCGCTGAACCGTTTCGTGTTTGAGATTTCAGCTCTCTGTAGCAGAAAAAATCTCGTTCTTCAGGAAGAAGTAGTCAAAACTCCTATCTATGAATTCTCCTCGTCAGGACTTACAGAAGTATCTCGTCGATTACCTGTGCCCTTAAACTAACCAATTCGAACACCACTAAGCTTCAAGGTTAAGTGATTTTGCGTTGTTATTTCCTGATTATACGCGTCGTCAATCGTCACCTGCATCTTCTTTTGATTTTACTTCCCGCTCAAACTTAGATAATATCCATTGGTCGAATTAATGATAATTTTTCACTTCCCGCTTAGCTCTGTCATATTGTAAACTGTCACGATCCAATTAACTATCCTTATAGAGCAATTTGTGCCCCTTTTATATATATATATATATATATATATATATATTGCCTCATTTATCATGTATATATTAAATTTATATTTTGGGGTCTTGATCTTTATATATCCTTTGAACTGCAACTTAGCAAGACATTAGATAAATCCAATTTAATGGTAAACGCACTCTAAAAATCAAGGAGGCGGCCTTCCACTCCTTTAATTGCTCCAAAGCATATCGTAGACGGCCCCGGGTCGGCTATTTGCCCGTGATTGTGTATCCGCCCTTACACCGAGTGGGTCTTCACACCCGCATGCCTCACAGGCTCGATACAAAATGGTTATTTGCAAGAGAATTCTTTTATATATGTACATATATATATATATATATATATATATATATATATATATATATATATATATATATATTTATATATATATAAATATAAATATTTATTTAGATACATTATTTGTTGTATGAATGCAGATATCATTTTAACACATATTAGAGTTTTTCTTCATCCCTATTTGCACAAAATAAAAAGCAAAATATTGAGTAGTGGACACTATGAGAACACGGACCCATTTGATAAAGCCAAATACCCACTCAAGTGAAGAAAGAAAACAAGATTTCGGAGTTTCCCTCAACCTTCACTTTGTAGATTTGTGATCTGTGTGTATGTAACAGTTGTGCCGATAATTACCGTAGCAAACCAGGAGATACTAAAACGGGGGAAAATATATTCTTCTATTTTTTAATCAGAATGGTACAGATTATTTTAGTTTGATTTTGGTTAAAAAGCTGCATTTTCTGCCCAACACATCCTGATTAACGGAAATTACCTCCAACACGAAAATAAACGAATAAGGAACCAAAACCAGCAGAGAGCTTTGAATCCATCTAAGGCTTGTCCAAGAAGCAAGAAGTGGAAGGTTAACAAATAAACTATATTAAAAGACGTACCGGATTAGCTATCTTACTAATTAAATTATCCTAAAAAGGTTATTATTTTAAAGTTAAGAATAAAACCTTATTGATACACAGATATCTAAATGGATATCAATTAAAATTATGCATCCAATGTTCGAGTATTCCTCAAAACGAAAAAGCTAACTAGTAATAAATCGATGATAGAACAGATCTTCGTTTCTCTCAAAAAGAGGACATCATCCACGATTTTGGGGGGATTTTCAACAAATTTCGAAATGGAAGAGAAGTAATCCTTCTCTTTAAAAAGGCATCTAGGCAATTTTAAGGAGTGTCATGTGATGCCTAGCACAGAAGATTTGATCTTATCGGCGAAGGCCCTGCGAGTAATCATCTTTGCATAAGCTCTGCCCAGAATTGATATGGATGTTATCTTTTGCATCCGATGAGGTAAAAATGCTTTAAATATCTAAAGAATTGTTAAGTGTGTGAAGAGGCAGGAACCAAAAATTATTCCATTACGTGCACGAATCTGCAGGTTACCCTGCCCCATCAAATAAAGCATTGCTATCATCATATGAGGTATGGCATTGTGAGAAAAGTGGCTTCTATCAAATAGTATGTTTTTATAATTTGAGATTTGTGAACGGAGATGTTAGAATAAGTTGGTAAGAATTGGGAGTCTTAGTAGGAAGGTCGAATTGTATTTTTGTGTGTATTTAAATGTTTGTTGACAGGCTATACAAGCACGATGAATTTTGAAATCCTTCCTCATAAGAGGCGATACAAATTGTTGACATTCAAAGAGAATTTTAGTTCTTATACCAGAATATGTAATCACACAAAAGAAGTTAGACTCTATCCTGGCGAGGCCCCGAAAAGTATATCAACCCGTAGTTGAGATTAATCAACCGTAGATATTTAAAAGATTATGTTAAAGAGATATTAGTTATAATTTTGTGTGTGCCTCCCACGAAAAAATTAACATAGCGAGACTTATATTTATTTTTGGCAAGGCCTATGGATCTATTGTTTTAAAAATGGTCGAGAGAGATAAAGTATTTGTGAACATGGGACTGTCTTGAATCTACTTTGGGTTCTGGGTAAATACAGATTTTCCACATCTCATTTCCGGTGTATTAAATAGTTGCCCTGTTTACGTTTGCGAGTTTGTGGTAATCGAGGACTTCAACTTCACTGCGTATACTAACACAATAAGAAATAAGAATATCCATTCTTTTTACACTGGTAGTGAATTGATTGTCATTTTAGTCTGTGTCTTGAAAATGCGAACAAGTGCTTCTTCTCACGGTTGTGGCCATCATTACCATTGAGAATGTTAAACATACCCATTTCTTTGGTTGTTAGTATTTTAATGGAAAATGCATTCCCTCCATACGCGTGTATGTGGTAAGCCTAATTGGAGAAACTTGAAGTGAGGCATGGTGGCTGGTAGCGTTTAAGATCGCTGCATTTGGTATTTTAAAATGCAAGGTTTGCAGTTGGAGACCATGATACACGCAGTTGTGATTTTTCGGAACTCTTTGAGACGGTCGTTAGTAGGAGCCAAAGAAAGAAAAAACGCTTATGTTGTCTTTTCTATAAAAAATAAACGCCAAAGGTCCCTTTAGGATTTCAAAGTCGAAAGGAATTTAATTGGAGCTCGTTATTGGATTAAGCCTCGTTCCGGCATATAGTTTCTTGCGGGTTTAGCCAACCAAAAGGGGTTGGCCTCAGTCGATATGGAACGACTTGGCCTTTTTCAAGATCCTAATTAGCCATTTTTCCCTTTGCAATTCGGAAGGGAATGCAGTAATGTTACATAATTTAAATTTAAATAACGTTTTATATTTTATGTAAATAATATTCATTGAGGAAATGTTCGATTGAAGGAGATGAAAGTTATTTTCATAGCAACCCTAAACGATTGGCTACTCAGCATATGGAAACTTAATTAAAATGAATAATTTTTCATTTTCAGAATATTTTATAACAGTAAAAATTAACCATAAATGAAAAAATAATCATTAATAACTAAACATTAATAACCATGAATAAAAAAATAACGTGCTAATGCCAAAGGCAAAAATTCTATATCTAATTTTATTACATGTGGCGTTGAACAGATGCCTTCCTGATGTTTCTTCAATTCATTTATTGTAAATCTTCAACCTAGCATTAAAGAAAAGTGTTTAATGGATAATAAAATTCCAAGACAATTATTCTTCCTGATTATATGGCATTTGGTGTTTAAGAGGCTAATTATATTACCTGTCTTAAGGTTTATATCAATTCGTGAACGTTTGATCTCCTTGAACACATGTCGCACATTCAAACACTTCAACCACTAGTCAGTCGTAGATATATGATTCATGGGCTATAATGTGCTAGAAACTATAAGAATACCCCTCAAGCCTATATAAAAATTGCCGCAAAATAAAATTTCCCAAAGGACATTTACATAAAGAAGCCTACCATCAAACTTGATATTGTCTGTGGATCACGGGAAACAGGACCGCACTGATCATTCAAGTGAGTGTTCCAAATAAACTAAAGGTTAATTAACTGAGTAGAATAGGAGAAAATATCCCCCACAACAAGCCGAGCTTTACGACGACATGAAGAGTAACTAAAAGTTTGATACATCATACCTGGCATCACTGAAGCCACACAGTGCTAATGAACGACAATCCCACTCACTTCGAGTCGTCTTTATCCGTGGCAACGCCAACACTTCAGAAAACCAACTTTAATCATTACGAGTAACAATTTCGGTTCACTAGATCAACGCTTTGCTGAGAAGTATTTGGCTCTGGAAAGCCTCCTACGCACCTTTACATAGATACCAAGAGTTATGCCCCCAAAATGTGATGGTTATTGCATTCACCCAACATAAAAGGTAGGGCTAGGTAAGAATCTTACTAAATGAAATTTTACATACGAGGCAACATTTCTGGAAAAAGTAACAGGTTAATTTGAAAAAATGAAATCTCCTGCTCCTGGATTTCGGTTTTAAATTATTGTCGGAATGAATTTACACAATCACCCCTCGCCATGACATGACCTACATTGTCTGGAGATTTTTATCAACATTTCAATTGTCTATAAACGCTTTTATAGTTGGAATATTTGTCCAGTTTATGAGCCTTTTTATTTGAAGATTTGATGCCATGAATTTAATTGACTTACCAGGATGAAATTCGAAAATGCGCTCAAATTTTATTGCTATCTAAAAAAATCATTTTGCATTGGTTTTACAGCAAAAATTTGGGAATTCGTCGAACTGAAGTCGAAAACATCTAATTAAGGACAGTAGAAATGGATTTAAATTCATATCTTTTAATTTTCTCATGTTCTTTATATAAAAATTTAATAATAAAATCTGAAACAGCATTTATATTCTGCCAATTGTGTGTGTAGAAGAATCGTCACTCCCACATTCTCTCGCAGTGAAGTCACGAGGCGATTACCGCAAAGACATCCGGCCCCAGGCACCGTCGGGTCAAGCGCGTAACCGCAGCGCCGCACCACTCGTCGCTATGAAAGCCCCAAAGGTTAAAAGGCAAGATCTTCCCCCCCTCTTACCACTCCCCCAGTGGGGTGACGAGGTATAAATAAAGAACACTGAGGAAAATCGAAGTAGAATACGTCAGTCTCCAGGTGACGAAGTCCCCGGATTAAGACCAGGCTACCTAGACTGGATTGGTAGAATACATCAGTCTCCAGGTGACGAAGTCCTTGGATTAAGACCGGGCTACCTAAACTGGATTGGTAGTATACGTCAGTCTCCAGGTGACGAAGTCCCCGGATTAAGATCGTGCTACCGAGACTGGAAAGGTAGATTACTTGGCTCGCCAGACCAAGATGTACCCTGCAAGAGAGGCAGGGCTACCTACCTTAAGGGGCTAAGAAGCAGCGCATCCTCGAGCTAGTCCCTGGTTATCAAACCAAACGTTAAGTTAACTTTGTTAAGTTCAACTTACTCTCGTCAGAGAGACTCCTCATATACTGATGCATCTTAAACACCAGGGGTATTCCTCGTCCTTGAGGAATTAAGGAAAGAAGAAGGAAAAGGCTCCCCCTCGAGCCCGTTACTCGGTGGCCACACCAAACTCCTAGGTTAACTTGGTTGAGGAACCACGTTCAACTAATTCTCGTCAGAGAAACCCCCCTTCGTTATACTCGCCCTTGAGGAAGACTGAAAATAAGAAGAAGCTCATCCTCGAGCTAGTTTCTGGTTACCAAAACGACCTTCAAGTTCAACTTATTCTCGCCAGAGAAACCCCTCTCCGTTATCCTAGCCCTTGAAGAAGACCCTCCCCGAGTTCAGTCCTTGCCCATGATGAATTAAGTAACGAAGGAGAAAAGCTCCCCCTCGAGCTCGTTACTCGGTGGTTACACCGAACTCCGAGTTAACTTGGTTTATGAACCAAGTTCTACTTACTCTCGCCAGAGAGACCAGGCCTACTTTGGTACCACCTAAAGCACCGAATTGTTCTCGTCCTTGAAGACCCCCCCCCGGAATACCGTGTGGACCCCCCAGCTGCTACCCTCGCCAAAAGGACCAGGGGATCTTGCCCACCTACATCTGGCCAGGCCGCACACGTCGTGAGACAATAACATTCCTGATGTATTTAAACTCCAGTAGAGTCCGTAAGCCTAAATCTAATATATTGAAGTGTGTAGCAAAATTAACCAATTTGAGAGGGTCAAACTAATTGCATTAATTCTTGTGTATGATAATATTCGGATTATTGCTATGGTTAATGGTTAATTTTTGTGTATTAAATTGTTAAAGTTAAAATATAAGTTGATTTTGGGAATTATTGTGCGTTTCTCTATATCCTTACGTGTTTGAGACGGCTCTCTTCTTTAAGATAACAATATTAGCACTCTTAGAACAAAAAGGGGGGGGGAATTCTACGACAGTGTGTTTGGTTGGTTAATTAGAGGTCAGAGAGAAAGAGAGAAAATGAGAGGGTGGGGGGGGGAAACGAACACCGAACTACAGATCTATAAGCTATTAAATACACTCAACCTTCCGTGCAAGAAAGAATATACAAAAAGAGATAACCATTTGATAACTACGAAAGGAATAAAGATCACTTTAATAAATGATCGTAAAAATTAACCTTTTGAACATTCTTTTGACTCCAAGCTTCCTTTTGGGAAACTAGTCTTAAAATTAATCTCTTTTTATCAAAGTTATTAAATCTTGCTGGTTTAAAGCTGACCGAAGTCACATGTGCCACTTATCTTTGGACTATACAATGTTATATAAAGCTCCAAAATGACATGTTTAGTCTTATAATTTATTAAAGTTTCAAGCACTTTATCTATTAGTGGTATTTTTAGGGATTTATAACTCCTAAATTATGATTAACGCAATATATCAGAAGCTATTGCATCGTTATGGGCGACTTCAACAGACAAGTTGACTGGGAAACCAGAGCAGCCTGTGGCGAGAGCGCGCTACTCCTGGAGTTCGCCAACAACGAGTTCCTCACTCAATGGGTCAGAGAACCGACGAGAGGAGACAATATCTTCGACTTGGTCTTCACCTCTGAGGATGATATCGTTGAGGATGTCTCTGTAGGCGAAGAGCTTGGTGGCAGTGATCAGCTAGTTAGATTAAGCGTCAAGATCCCGAAGGTAAGGTCTGTTTCCAGTCAATCGAGGAAACTTGACTTGAGAAGAGCAGACTTTGCAATCCTTCGTGCTGGGTTGACTGATGTAAGGCTAGTGGTATGCGAAGAGGTTGAGGATTCGTGGAACAATTTCAAAAATAAGTTCATGAATCTTCAATCTAGTTGCATCCCTCTATAATGCCTCCGTCGGTCTTCTGTTCAACCAAAGTGGTTTAATCGAGAAATCGGCCAACTGCTTAGGGAGAAGAGAAATGCGTACCGGTGATCGAAGATTTCGGGTGCCTTTGACGAGTACCGGAGGCTAGCCAGGAGAGTGAAGTCCAGCATAAGCGCGGCTAAGGGTACTGAGAAACTCCGAGTGGCGAGACTCTGCAAGGAGAATCCCAAGGAGTTCTTCGGCTATGTAAATAGCCGTAAACCAATTCATCGTAGGATTGGGATCTTAGTGGACGAGGAGGCTGCATTAACTCAGTCAGATGCAGAAAATGCTAATCTTCTCAATGACTACTTCGCCTCAGTGTTTACTAAAGAGTGTGGTGCCATCCCCCAGCCCACGGATTCCTACTCGGGGGAAAATCTGGAGGCAATGGACTTCACCGAAGGAAAAATAAAGAAAAAGATCGCTGACCTAAAGACGAATAAGTCCCCTGGACCGGATGAAGTATCACGATATCTGTGCGTTATCTGAAACATGTCAATCCGGACCGGAGGCTTTCCTAGAGACTAGCGTGAGGCGGAGGTGACTCCGATCTTCAAGAAAGGAGACCCCAGCCATCTGTCAAACTACCGACCTATCAGTCTGACTTCGATAGTCGGTAAACTCATGGAAAGCATGATGGTGGACAAAATGACGTCATATTTAGAGTCAAACCTGCTACTAAGGAGTTCCCAGCACGGCTTTCGAAGGCAACGGTCATGCTCGACCAACCTTGTGGAATTCTTTCACTTCGTTTTCAGTGAGCACGATCGCGACAAGGCGGTGGATGTGGTTTCCTCAGACTTTCAGAAAGCCTTTGATAAGGTACCACACCGCCGCCTTCTCCAAAAAGTGCGAGCGCTGGGCATAGACGGAAAAGTAGCCGGCTGGATCGAGAACTGGCTAAGTGGCAGACGGCAACGGGTGGTGGTAAATGGAGAGGCTTCTGAGTGGGTGCCCGTAACTAGCGGGATGCCTCAAGGTTCTTTCCTGGGACCACTACTATTCATCATCTACGTCAACGACATGGACGGTGACATGGTTGCCAAGATTTCCAAATTTGCCGACGATACAAAGCTTGGTATGAACGTTGCAAAGGATGGAAATACTGCCGACCTGCAGGAAGATCTTAGGAAGATTAAGGAGTGGTCGGACACGTGGCAAATGCCTTTCAACGTGGGGAAATGTAAAGTAATGGATATCGGCCACAGAAACCCCCAATCTCAGTAAATCCTTAAGGGCACTACTATTGAATCCACCGACACTGAGAAGGACTTGGGTGTAACAATCACTAGTGACCTCAAGTTTTGGAAACAGTGCATTGAGGCGGAAAAAAGGCACAAAGGATGCTAGGTTATGTAAAGCGCCAGTTTGGATATCAGAACAAGGAGATAGTACTTTGTCTGTACAACTCCCTCGTTCGGCCGCACCAGGAGTATGCCGTACAATTTTGGAGTCCATCGTTTTGAAAGGACATCGCGAGATTGGAACGCGTACAAGCTAGGGCAACCAAACTGATTCCCTCTATCCGACATAAAAGTTATGAGGATAGACTAGGGGAATTAGATCTGTTCTCGCTGGAAACCCGTAGACTGCGTGGTCAGCTCATCGAAGTTTTTAAAATACTTCGAGGGTTCGACAATGTTGACTACCGGGATATTTTTACACTGAGTGAGAACAGAACGCGCAATCACGGCTTCAAACTTGAACTGAAGCGTTACAACCGCAATATGTGTGGAAATTTTTTTACCTACAGTATCTGCGGTAAGTGGAACGCACTTCCAGTGGAAGTTGTCAACAGTGAATCTGTTGACCAGTTCAAGTCAAGACTAGACAAAGTCTTGAAAAGTGACCGTTTAGGGACGCAAAACAATTGAGCAGTCATGTGCCTGCTCGATTGATAGTCCAAAGGTACCCTCTTTGAATGGACCGTGAGGTCTCCTAGGGTACTTACTTTCCTTGTTGTTACTCCTTGTTGTTATATGTCCGGGTCTTTCTTGATTCATAAATCTTGAAATAAATAGCTTTGCATTTCGTCCATTAATGTTTAAATGTCTTTTGAGAAATTGCTGCTTAGCGCATTATGCTGATTATTTCTGTCATCTGAAAATTGAACGATTCCTTTTTAAAAACCCTCCTTAGTTTTTTAGGATCATGAGTAATAACTGTATAAAAAAAACAAGACACTGTGAAGACCATTGATAACCTGATTTTCTTCATGATTTTAGCCATATAATTCGCTCTTTAGCTTTATATTGCGATAACTTTTTCCAGTCCACTTCATAAAATTCTTCAGATCTGGGCAACACTTAAATATACTGAGTGCACGGTGGAGCAGAGAGTGGACCGCGTCGCTACTGATTGATTGCAACGTGGAGCAGAGTCAAACACTTCACTACTGATTGAAAAGTGGAGCAGAGAGTTAATAACTTTATTGCTGATTGCATGGTGAAACAGAGAGTCAATAGCTTTAAAAGTAATGGCACGGTTGAGAAGAGAGTTAACAGCTTCACTAATAAGTATTCGATGAAGCATAGATTTAACAGCTTTACAAATGTCGAAATAAACAATGGCAAGAGCTTTGTTGAGGTTATAGGAGCCTATCATCGTTTGAAAATACTTAATTTAAATAAAGAGGTACAAGCTTTTCTGAAATCAGTTTTCCAAACCTTAATTGTCGCCATGTTAAATATGCAAAATCTCTTGGAATTGGTGTAAGTCTATTAATTATCAGACGGCTGTCGTTAAGTATATAGGTTAAATCCATATTGGTGATAGATACTATAGCTATTCTAATGTGATTGAAATCGACGCATTTTTTAAAGGTATATTGATTATTTTATTTTATAGAAACAACGATATCACGCTTTAATTCTTAAAGGTAGGCTGATGGTAAGATATTAATTAAGAGTTTTTTCAAGATTCAAATATTTGTAAGCAACATCAAGTTACTAAATTCTATGGCAAAGTCCAAGATTCAAACTCAGTCTAGATCTTTGTTCATAAATGTTTTCGATATTATTCACAATCTTATCCATTTCCTAAATTAGTTGTATCAACAAAGATCGGACATTTCGCATTAGATTAATCTTTTTGCTAAATTGCTGTTAACTATTAAAGTATAAGAAAAGAGTATTGTGGGAATGTTTGCATTTCTGAAAAAATGTACCTCAATTTTAGCCCAATAACAAAGATGAGAAAACGAGAAACGATTGTGACTCATGTACCATTTAAATACAATGTGCTCTCTCTTAACGGTACAGCCTCAACACCTCAAAACCTAGCTTCAGTCTGTCCTTCAAAGTAAAAAGACCCGAAAATATTAAGATCCATATAAATTTCAAGTGACAAGAAAAGAGGGGAAAATGTGGATCTGAGTCGAGCCGAATGATGAATAACAATTACTCAAGCAGTTGACCCAGAAAAAAATTCCTTGGTTACAGAATAAACTATTAGAAGCTTCGAACGAGTAGAGGGTAGATCCAGAGGACATAATCCTTCTTTTCCCTTATGTAAAATCTTTTCAGCAAACAACATCAAAATATAACAAAAGAATATCGAAGCCTGATTGTGGTTTCCTGTTTCTTCAGCTTTGTTTATGAAAGCTTTCCTCTTGGTCACAGATTCATAGGATGATAGAAGCTAAAAATATCATTGGATTTATAGTATGATAGAAGTTAAAAAGTTAATTACTTCGAAAGATAATAGAAACTAAACAATTATTGTTTCATAGGAAGATAGGAGCAAAATGTTATTGGATTCTTAGGAAAATAGAGGCTAAAGATCATTTATATATAGGGTTCATAGCTCTGAAGTTTTTGAGGCGCCTAAATTTACTGAAAAACTAACAAGGAGAAATTCAAAAAATCACGAAATTATGAAATATAAATAATATAAGAATGACAGGAAAAAGGTATAAGAATAGGAGTAATCGTGAAGATTTTACGAGCCAAATAAGTAGAGCTACATTAAAGTAAGAATGACAATTGTTGGCCAATCCCAAGGCACCAACGGCCATTTCTCCTTGGTATGAATATGCAAGTCGGGCGTCAGTAATGATTCTATCCACAAACAGAGATCGATAATATCTCGTCGCCGATGGGAAAGCCACCCGTTCCGTGTCAGAAGATTGTGGATTCGTAACCACCGTTGATAGCTTCCAAGACGCAACGATTTGTCTTGTCCGCTAAGGAATGATGTCTAAAAGAGAGCATTGCTGTAAATGGCTATGTATTTAGGTGGTGAAGTGAGTGGAGATGTCTGCTCGTCTACCTCAGACTAAAAGTAGTGCATGATTGGTGGCAGTTCCCTTCAAGCACGCAATTTAATATTCTCCTTAACCAACATCATCTCAGCATCACCAGCACAACCCTGCACATCAAATCTCATCACTCCTAGGACAGAAACATTAGAGGATAAACAATTATCTCTCTATTAATTAAACAAAAGTGACAACTAACGAGGGAATCTCCCAGAAATTGGGCTTGAAAAAAAGGTTCCTAAAGAAAGGCAAAATTCACACAAACAAGGAATCACTCTGTTTCACTCGTCTTCTTTAAGGGAGGGAGACAACACTCGAGCACCTGCACTTTTCTCTCTTCTCATGACCCAGGTCACATTGTGGAAACGGGAATAAGGAAGATACACTTATCCCCCTCACACCAAGGGTGATTCTACGCTCATTTAGAACCTTCATCCTTTTCAGAGCTTCTATAGTGATCAAACCTTACATATCTTCTGTAAGCACGCATTTTATACACGTTTTTCCACCCTTCCTACTCAACGCATCTCTTATCCACAAAGTTTCTATAAAAACGAAACACTTTTTCCCAGAATTACGCCATCTTTTTCCATTGCAGGGTTTTTACACTACTCATTTCCATCTCTTTTACAACCATAAAAGAGTGATCTATCACATTGCTCGTCGCCATCAAACTACTCTCAGAGGGGGAAAACAAGCACGCTCTTTCTCAACCAAAATCTTCTCACAAATATTTTCACTCGCACTCAGCAGAATAATTCAGAAATCTTATTAAAACCACAACTTTATCACTCTTACTACATGTCCTCATCTCTTCCTTTAATTCCGTTGTGTCTGGAAGATCCCTCTAATGATACATACTCGTTCATGCATAGTAAAAGGACCTGCTACTTATCCTTTCCTCTTTCCACATTTCATTGGCCCTCTTCCACCTTATTTATTTTTATGACAATATTTTGAGAGCTTCTCATGTCACCTCTGCCTATAGCCATTGTAGGTAAATTCCAATCTGCCTTTTCCATTATATGTCTTTCACCAATCCTCATTCTCAAAAGTGGTTCATTTTAAGAAGCTATTAAGAAAATCCAGACAAGAGAAGTCCCACTCGGTGCATTGTATCAGGGATCTTAAAAAGTCTGAAGACCTGTTCGAGGAGGTTTAGCGCATATTTGATATTGGAGACGTTACTGAATGTTGGATCGTATAATTTACCCTATAATCTACATTTATGGCGATTCTTGCCAAAATACAACAAACTGGCCATAATGAAGCCGATCTAAATAAAGTTAAGGAAATTGTTTCTGTTCACGGGTTTTTCGTTACAATGAAAAAATGGAAAGAGTAAGAAAGAGGGAAATTGATGGACATTTCGATGTATATGACAACGAAATAGGAACTAAAACATATGACTTCCTACAATGCCAATACCGCAGTCACGCACGAAAATATACTCAAATAGATGAGGAAAGAATAGATACAATACAGCATTTTATCTTGAGCTCCCAATTTTGAAATAGATATATTGATAAATGCGGAAATTCTAAGGAAAGATATCATTTCTATCGATCATAAAACTTTTATAGTGTGTGGTTGTCAGGACCAAGAATATTCAAGCAGGAATTTTGAAATTTATTATCGTTTTATTTGTCAAATTGAATATAAATTAAAACAAAGGTATTTATATTAAATCAAAAACTAATTGAGCTTGGCTTTCTGAAATAATACCCCGTATTTTACAAAGATAGAAACTGAGATATGTAAATTAAAAGTAATCATCTTAACAGTAGTTTCTCTACCTCAAAGTGGAAACTATTCCACATGTAAAACCCAATAGGAGACATACAGTTTGAGGCGGAATTTAAAAATCCTCGGATATATGATTTTAAATTGAGAGATTTTTTATTTGGAGTGCAAAACCTGCTGCTAAACCAAGAAGAGGGAGAGAAAGATGAGAGAAAATGCTGTTTGAAAAGTAAATGATAAAGGGAAAAGGTTAAAAATTATAAAAATATATGAGAAATCTTTACCACTGGGAATGAGGGCGTGACTGATTTGCCTTCAAGCCATTATTCAGGAGACTCGTTTCTGAATTGTGTGGATTCCATCTTCAATCCAAAATAGTGAACCAAACAAAAAAGGGTTGTCTTAATATAGTTCTATCCATCATTGTTTTAGGACTATAGATGGAAGAACATCACTCCCTAAAATAGTCCTCAAATTAGTGTTTCCGTTTAACTGTGTTTTCTTTTTGCTCCTATATGAAACTGGATAGAGAATGGTAGAGAGATAACCTGAAAATACGAACAAATAGACTTCTAATCGTCAGAGATAAATTGGGAACTATTTCCACTTGAGGGAAGTGAATGGAGGGTTGACGTAATTCTTTCTTATAATTAACTTATTTAGTTTCATCGGGAAATGTGTCTCAATGAAAGAGTTATAGAAAACAACTTCAAACACCACAAATTTTGTGCCAGAGAACAAAGTTTATTGTGTGGTATTCAATATCAATTTATTGTTATTTTAGTTGAGATTTATTATAAAAACTTAGAAGTGAAATTTCACTTTTGTTATTTATCTTATGACTATTACGACCACAGATCGCTAAATGATTCATTTCGGTTAAAAATAAGGTATTTCGAAATTAATAATTAAACATATTCATTCCCTATTTGCATCAAGGTAATCTAATCTATGTTAGGATATTTTGGCACATCAAAAAACATTTGACATTTAGAGATGCATACAAAAGCAACATTTCAACATAGTCCTTCTAAATGGACCTGGGAATCAGAAACTTAAAATGATTCAAAGTTCTTCAGAGTTTTTCATCTTTATCTATGTTTACATCTATCTGTATTTGTGTGGCAGATAAAAAATAAAATATCACTGCTCCTATCCTTATCTTTTCAGTGATGGAAAAGATAACCACTCATCTCTTTTGCAGCGATGCCCGGCAATTTGGGATGTTGAGATGGCATTAGTTGTTTCCTTTGTATCCATCTGCTCGCGTCACTCTTTTTGAACTGTTTTATATTACCTCCGTTGGATTAATTATTTCTAAATATTAACTTTGAAAAATATATATTTTTCAACTTTATTTGAGCAGAGGGGCATTCGCAGATTTTCTATTATGTGTATGTTTTTCACAAGGAGGAGTAATTGAGGTCCTTGAAACAAAATACAAGGTGTCCCAGAAAAAAGTTAACCGTACTTTGAATTAGTATAATTCAAAACCTATTAAAGATTTTTGAGTTCTGCAAAACAAAACAAATTTAGCAACTATGTTTCTGTCGATTCTGAAAATTTCATTAAATTCCCTTTTACAGTCTTGATACACTAATGGGTTTAGTGGAGGCTATCAAAATTATGTTTGCGCAAGGAAGTAAAATAATGAAACTTCGAAGTTTAAAATCAACAAATATATTTAAATCCATTTATTGCAAAAACACCTCTTCATATGGGTAATATAAATTTATTTTTCACTTTTCTAAGCACCGTTTCCTTCCACATGTCCTTCATTTCTTTAAAAGCACAGTTGCGCCTATGATCGCATTGATTGAACAACTTTTTTGATTAACTCCTGATTTTCCGAAAGTCTATTGACTTCACGTGTGATACTATCTCTTTACTGGTTGATGATTTGTGGTGGAGTAGAATACACTTTATTCTTTAGATATCCCCATAAAAAATAATCGCACGCTGTCAAGTCAGGGGATATTGGGGGCAATTTAATTGCATGATTTAGCACGACAATGTGGTTGTCAAACGCTCCTCTTAGTTTTGTTCTTACAGCAAGCTATCTATGAGCTGGTGCGCCGTCCTGAATCCACCAAAGTCTATTGAATTGATTGCCGTAAATCGGGTGGAGTTTTGGGAAGATCCTTTTGTGGATCATGTTCAGGTAGGCAGCACCAATCAAGTTATTTTCGTAAAACAATGGGCCGACAAGATAGCCATTCCCGCATATTCCGATCCACAGAGACACTTTCTGCTGATAAAGTTAAATGCTGACGGGGGGGGGGGGGTTCAGCGGCTCATATTGCCGAATGTTATGGCTATTTACCTTTTCATTCATGCGAAAGGCTGCCTCGTCACCTATCACAATGTTTTTCAAGAAACAAGCATGTGGTTTATGGAGAAGCCATTCGACAAATTGTCTACGACGAGGAAAATCAGTTTCAAGAAGCTGATGTCTTGAATGCATCTAATGGGGATGCCATTTCAAGTCATGTTTAATAATGCGGTTAATTGATGACTTTGACAATTGTAACCCATTTTTCACTGACTAATACAAGTGGATTTTGAAGAAGTGAGATCTAAACATTTTCGATATTTTCTGTTGTTCTTATGGTTGTCATACGACCCGAACGACCTTTATTTAGATTTAAGCATATTCCTTCATGTTGGTATTTGTGAACATTTTTCCAAAGTGGGCTTGCGTGGTGGGCGCCTACCTGGTAAACGTTGTTCAAATGAATCTTGTACTTGTTTAATACTGCCAGTCTTAATAAAGTTTGTGACTACAAATACGCGTTGATCTTTTGTTAACTACATGATTAAAAGGCTCTATGGAAGTAAACTTTTACACAGAAATGCCTTGATTTGCTTAGTAAGCAATAATGAAGAGACCATACCACAGCGTGGCTGAAAAACCACTGTAGAATGGCCTAGGCTTTGCTTGAAGAATCGCACAGTGACTTAGGCTACCTAGGCTCCCTACGTTTCTCTTGAAAGTGCACGGTGCCCTAGCCTTCTTAGGCTTCGTTTCATTAGTTTACTTCCTTGCGCAAACATAATTTTGAGAGCCTCCACTAAACCCATTAGTGTATTAAAATCATAAAAGGAAATTTGATGGAATTTTTAGAATCCACAGAGAAATTGTTGATAATAAAACACTTTTTGTAGGATCCAAAAATCTCCAATAGTTTTCGAATTATACTAATTCAAATTACGGTTAACTTTTTTTCCGGGAAACCCGGTATATTCAAGAAAACCAACCAAGTCTAAATATACAATCCAACTTCAATAAAATCCTGCCAACTCCCAGAACAGGGAATCAAAGGCTAGGTACATTTGGGACAGATGCCTCTAGGCACTAATCAAGCTTGGAAAGCACTTTATCCCCCCTCCTCTCCAGCCACCCACTTCCACATGCTAGACCACTCACTACCTGCTCCTCCTCAGCCTGCTAGTTCGCCTACACGTGTCTGCTTTGATCCCAAGTTCGTTAAGACATATTTTCTTATATATATATATATATATACATATATATATATATATATATATATATATATATATACTGAAAGGCATGTATTGATCTCCCATCCTAACTCTGAAGATGATACTTATCGTATCAAAACTATCAGTATAATAAAAGAAAGTGCTGAGGCGCATTAACTTCCTGACACCTTTTTGCAATTAATAAATATCAGTCGCTAATGAACCCTCTATATGCTTATTCATAGGTTGAAAAATGAAGAAAAGGCGAATATAAAACAAATTAAGAAGATTGAAAACAAAGCTATTAACAAGAGAAGAGCGGTCGTTTTCAAGAAAACCTGCCATAATGAATAAATATATATTCATTATGGAAGATTATTTTGAAAGCGACTTGCTAGTCTCGTGTTAATAATTTTGTTCTCAATTTTCTTAATTTGTCTTATATATATATATATATATATATATAAATATATATATATATATATATATATATATATGTATACATATAATACATATACGTGCAAATACATATATATATATATATATATTATTAATTCGAAAGAGTAAAACAAATGTTATCCAAAGAGAAATCAAAAGTAAGATTTGTGCTTTTGGATAACTGCGGTATTTATTGCTTACACGGCATATAATTTCAATAGGAAGCTCTAGTTCATAATGGGACCGAACAACGGGTCTGAAATAATTAGGAGCCACCTACTTTCAACCACCCTAAAATATGTCTATACGGTGTATTGTCATACCATATGGACGGTATCAATGTTTCAACTAGGGCTGTTGACTACACACCAGTGATTCATTTATAAAGCTTCCTTTCCTAAATTTTATTCAGATGATATCACAAAATATGCTTAACACAACATAGTTTACATAAAATAGAAATCGTAAAATACGCTGATTCAAGGCTGACATTAGCAACATCGTTTTTCCACTCCAGGTAGTTTTACCACCGGAAATTAAAAGATGAGGAATGGTAAATTGCAAAATCCTGGAATTGAACTACCCATCCAAGCGTGAAACATTTAATGTGTATTTCATGTGAATCGGAGTAGAAGAGATTATAGCGTAAAAGTGTCTGGCGTCAAGGTACAAAGTAATTCAGGAGTTAAAAAACATCAAAGCAAACTTCTTCTAACCGTGAAAATGCTCAAAAATCGAGCTGAAAATTGTTCCCTTTGTTGGTTATTGGACATAGACGGCTTTACTAATATCTGAGATAGAGGCTAAAGAAGGAAGGAATCATACTTCGAAGAAATGACCGAAGGACGGGCAAAATATACCTCGCAATATATATATTTATATATATATATATATATATATATATATATATATATATATATATATATATATATATATATATATATATGTATACATATATATTAATATTTCGGCCCATATTTCTCTCTGATCTTTGTGTCTTCAAATTTCCATTTCTGTTGCTTTTAAAATCTCCCCTTTCACGTCAAATTTATCTTTTTCTTGTATTAAATATAAATATATATGTAAATATATATCTATATATATATATATATATATATATATATATATATATATATATATATATATATATATATATATATATATATATATATACATACGAGGGGCCATCAATAAGTTTTGCGAATCGTTAGGGCAAAACAGAGGAAGGGGGATGGCTGTTTATGGGGGTGTTAGGACAAGTTATGACAAGTCAGGACCTGCAGCCGCACGCTCCTGCCTTCTCTATTAAGAAGCAGTAGCTGATCGTAGATCGTCAGTCACAAATATGTCAACAATGGAGAAGGTTGAGCACCGCGCATTGATCAAATATTTGATCAAGGAAGGCAAGGATGCAAAAGAGATCCATGAACGCATGGTTGCAGTGTACACCGACACCGCCCCTTCCTATGCAACCATTGCTTGCTGGAATAGGGAGTTCCACCATGGTCGTGAGTCCCTTGAAGATGTCCCCCGTCCAGGACGCCCATCAAACGTGACCAACGAGGACAATGTTGCCCGTGTGGAGAGGATGATCCTCGAAAATCGACGGGTGAAGGTCGGAAAAATCGAGCGAGAACTTGGAATATCACATGGAAGTGTTATTAACATCATCCACGACAATTTGGCCATGACCAAGTTCTCTGCCCGTTTGGTCCCTAGAAACTTCACTCCCCATGATCGACTTTAACGTCGTCAAAGTCAACAAGGCCAGATTTGCACAAGCTGCCCTGCGCGAGTGTGGATCCGAGGAGCTCAACCATCCCCCTTACAGTACAGATCTGGCCCCTAGCGGCTACTTTTTATCCCGCCAGCTCAAGGCTGCCTCGCGTGGACGCCGTTTTGGGGACGATGAAAATGTCCAGCTCGCCGTCCAGGAGTGGATTGAACAGCGGTCGGGAGATTTCTGGTTGTCGGTAATTCGAAGCCTCAGGGACAAGTGGCGCAAGTGCATTGAATTCGAGGGTAGTTATATTGAAAAATAATAAAACACTTTTCCTCATATCTCGTTACCTTATATCCGAAGTGCAAAACTTATTGACCGCCCCCGTATATATATATATATATATATATATATATATATATATATATATATATATATATATATATATTATTTACCTTGACACGACGAATCTTTTAAAAGGTTTGCAGTTTCTTTTTTACCTGAGAGCATATCTCATATGTGATCCCTGTTTCCTGTAAGAGCAAATTAACACGATCATCAAAACATTCATTGAGCTGCAAGATGGTTCATAGAAAAATGTCATTATAGAGACAAAATCAATTTTATTTCACCAATTATTCCTGAGGAAAAAAGATATTTCGATAATTATATTATATTTGCTGCAATTAACTAATTTAAAAAAGCTGTCAGGACCAACAATATGAATGTTGCCTTTCAATACGAAAAAACCGATCCGAAATAGGCAGTTTAAGACTAGATCTACCAATAAAGAACAGGACGTTTATTATATCTGATGCAAAATTTGCGATAAATTATACACTGGCGAAAGCAGCGGATTGTCCAAGAGAATGACTAAACATAATAGCGCCATGCGCCGCGAAACCCTATCGTCCTTTCTGTTCTCACACAAGTCAAATGAAAACCACTCCAATGGCAGAAGAATGCAGAATTTTTTAGAATTTTCACAAATATACCTATGTAAATATATATTATATACATACTTCACTTCTTTCGATGTGCAATTCAACACTAATCGCTGGATAAGCAGAAGACTCGTCCGGCATTTGCTAAAAAATTATAATATCTAAATTTGTGTCCTTAGGTTAAACTTTTTTCTGGATTATGCAGTAGTTTGTCAGGAACTGAAGATGATGGATGACTTCGTCGATTTTCGCAATAAATCTGTATATATATAAATATATATATATATTTATATATAATTTACCGAGATTTAGCATATTAGTTTGAAACTTAGAATTTTAATCATTCGATGAATGAATTTGACTATTTCATGGTCGTCGGCTTTTTGCTCAATAAAAAAGTTATTTATTCTAAATTAACCGCTGAGTTTTTTGCAAAAGTATAATTTATTGGAACCGGTGCAAGAAGCAAATCCATGTAGTAAATGTGGAATTAGGAGAAATAGTACAGAAAAGAGAGGGGGATGATAAAAGCGAGGTGAGGTTGATGATTTGTTGAAAACACCAACTTCAAAAGGAAAAGTCAATGTTTTTTTCATTCCACAAAATTGAATAACTGCAACAATAGCAATCTCACTATATGCAAAATATTAGAGATGGTATCCCTGTTGGCTGTAGAAGTTCCTATAAATATACCCAATGACAATAATTAATTTAATACTATCGCTGATTGCTATAATAATATGTGCCGCAAAGTGTCTACAGCAATTGTGCCATCTAAAAGGCAAAGAGTTGGCACAGTTGATTCAAAATATTAAGGCAATATTCGCCGGACGACTAAACTACAAACAAGGAAAGATTTTAGGTAATTATCTATTGAAGATGTCAAACTAATATAAGAACCAAACAAAACCATGGCGCAACGATATATGCTCCGTGAGGTTTTTATTAAAGAAAATTCTGATTGATGGCATTTTGACCTACTACATGGCGAATAATAATAATTTGCTACCAATATTTCAAAGGGTAAGTCAAATTGGTACCTTCAGCCAATCTGAGGTATTAGTGTAAATGAACCATGGGACACCTCCACTCTACCTTCAATCATCTACTTCATTATGAGGGATCGGCATCAGGTCCTCATACAAGGGCATTAAGCGTTTGTGGTTCGACTAAAAAAATATCCTAAGGAAAAAAAAGAGCAACATTTCAATTGAATTATTACAATCCCATCGAGATCAGTTTTGCTGGCGAATGTTACTGAAGGTGTCAGATCCTTTATTTATTGACCACATTAGAACTATTTACAAATCCTTTCCTTTTTATATCATTTTATTTAAAAATAACTTGATCATTATTCTATATAACATTAAAATTACACTATATTTTTATATAGTAAGTTGTTCTAAAAAGATTTGTATCGTAAATTGTTCTTTTTATTGCCGTAAACTGCAGTTTAGACATCTAAACTTTTAGAGAGCATATTAAAGTAGCAGTACATCAAGTAAATGGTTGTATGAAGTGTGGTGATGATCGTTTTCAAATTTAAATCATTATGAGAGTGTAAAAAGGCAATTTCAGTCACATCCTTGCCCCCAATGCATGATAATTCTGCAGCATGGTTGTACCATTTATTTTTAGTTGTCAGCACGATAGTTTCCAAGAAAAGACTTTGACATAATAACAAATGATTTCCATGAGTGTTCATGAATTCGCTATCATGGACAGTAACAAAGGTTGTTTTTCACCTTGAAAAATCCAGACATCTCTCTATTATTGGTATCGGGCTAAAGTGGTACGCACTCCAGCTTCCCGCACTTTACACTGCTTTAATCTGGATTTCAGAACTTCGGCCTTTTCTTTGGACAAGTGTAGCTCCCTGATGAGATAATGAAGCGCTTCTGGAGTAAATAGTTCAGGCCTGGTATTTTTAGATCATTTTGGTAGTCGTTTTCATTTGAAGTAGAATTAGAAATCAGAATCACTCTTCTATTCTTGTTCAGTCAGTGGATTTGGGAGTAGAATTTCAGCGCTGTGCGGAATAGTTTGGATTGCAGAAGCAATATTGGGATACTGCACCTTGCCTCGTGTTTTGATGGTATTCCCTTGATGTTTGCGAAAGAGAAGTAGCAGTCACTGCTTTGGTTTTGGGGTTCACACCATATCATTGATAGAGCAAAAGTAGTCCTGAGTTTCGCTTCACACACATCCACTCGCTCAAGTAGCTGATACCCGACTTACAATCTATACGAGGTGCCCATTTTTTTGTCTTAGGCACCCAACTAATATCAGAACATGGAATAAACAGAAAACGAGAAATTACAGATATAGAACTACAATGATATTAACACAAATCCGTCAGGAGTAACACATGACGGAGCGGCAAAGGCTGTCAAACACGGATTGCAGCACAATACAATACAAGGAATGGAGGACGCATATTTAGCTATAAAAATTAAAATGGAATTAAGCAACATCCTTGTCACGACTGGATACCGGCCACCCAGGTACACCCCACTTACCGATACAAAACGTTACTAAACTATTCAACTATAGGATGACGATTATTTTGATGGGGGATTTAAACACCTATTGCGGGGAATATAGATATACAAAGTAGGAAGTTCCTTGCAGTGACTATGCTGTAACTCTAATTTATATAAACAGGACCACCTATACAAATCTTTTCGAAGAAATGGAAAGCATACCATAGAAGGGATTGGGATAGGTATAAAGAATAACTTCAGACGTACGTACCCAGCCCACCCGGGAAAGCCACAATAGAGGAAATCGACGGGGAGTTGTGGTTGATTAGAGAATAAATTAAAAGGGCAGAGTAGGGAGCCATCCCCATTAACTCGTTCCAAACCACTAAACCGTTTTGGTGGAAACCAGAACTGGTGGCTTTGAGCGAGGAGATCAGTCGGGCGACAGAAAATATAATAAGATTCGAAACATCAACAGAAGCATATAATGCACTCATGAGAGAGAGAAGAGAACTAATAGTTCTAATTTATGAAAGACAGAAAGAGAAATCGGATTAGCACATCGAAAAAATAGATGTGAAATCATCAAAGGGAATTTTGGAAACAGATAAAAGCCACTGACAATTAGGGATAAAATGAAAATTAAGGATGCAAGGAACGATATTTTAGATGATGAGGAAGAAATAGAGGCATTATTCAAAGAGCACTGGAAAAATGTATTAAAAAACTATGCCATTGAATTCGAACACGAGATCGTGGACGAATTGAATAAGGAGATTGAAAGAACATGCCCCTTCCCCTTTGTCGAGGAAGGAAGAAACAACAACGATGGAATAGACGCAATTATTACATACGAGGAATTAAAAAAACTATAATGAGCTTCCGAAAGAGAGCCCCAAGCAGATCGGGACTCACCAGATTAAATTACCTTGAACCACCCCCGATCCTACTGGGGAAAATGAGAAACGACTTCAATGCCTTCTTGAACACGGGATACTTTCCTAACGAACTGAAAGTGGCATGGATCATATTGATCCCCAAAGCGAGCAAATCCCTTGATCAGGTAGGCAAGTACCACCCGGTCTCGCTACTAGATTTCATAGCTAAGGTATTGGAAAAAAATAATTAATAACATATCGTCGAGATTCCTCGATGATAATGGCCGGCGAAACAACTATCAATTTGGCTTCATGAAAAACAGAAGCACGGGGATGGCCCTAGGAGTCATCCTTGACAAGATAGAAAAATCAAAGAGAGAAAAAATGAGCCTGGACATCTTATACCGGGACGTGTCCAAGTCATTCGACAAAGTATGGCATACTAGTATGCAACTCAAGATACTTAGAATGGGAATGAACAACAAGATCGAAAGGATTTTATTTAATTATGTAATAGAGAGACGTGCTTATGTGGAAATAGGACGACATCAGGGAGAAATATTTTAGCTCGCTACTGGTTTACCCCATTGCTGATTTCTGAGTCCGTCTCTCTACTCAATATACACCACAGATCAGATATACCACTACCCAGGAATGAGGGCTGCCTGAACATCCAATTTGCAAAAGACCTCACCCAGATCATAATTTTCCCTCACACGAACAGACCAATGCAAGATAGGATGACTGCAGAAGAGATAAAAAATGGAAAAGTAAAACCAACAGAGATTAATTTAATATGGTACTCGTGTACAAGAGAAGCATCTGAGATGTTTATCTAGAAGGACAGTGCTACAGATACGACAAAAGATGTAAGGTACTCCGACTAACCATTACGAAATCAGATTAATAAAAGCACGTAACTGAGAGGGTAAATCGGGGGGAAAACGGCCTGGTATAACCGTACTAGTTAATAAACATAAGAATGAAAAACTAAACGAAAATTTACAAGGCCTTAATACAGTGTGCGATTATTCATCCAACCATAGCGATGTACACGATCTCGATAAATAACCTACTAAGACGCGAAAAAGTCGTTTACAAAGCCATATACCTAATAACTAAAACTAGAAGAGGAGAAAGAAGAAGAAAACTAGACCTGCAAAGAGATGCAAAGATAAAGCCACTCAACAGAACAATTGCAAAAAGAGCAAAGAAAGTCATAGAAAAGACAAAGAACAAAATAGGAGGTGAATTAACCGACCAAATTGCCCAAAGAGAAGGATGGAGATCATAGGGTTTAGTCACAAGTTTCCTAAGGATTGTAGAAAGAGGAGAATAGGAAGAAGAAGAAATCTAAAGCTAGAGAAGGAGAATAATACTCAACGACGAATTATTTAGATAACTAAAGCATCACCAGAGAATAGCATATAGTCAATTATAACAAGCAGAGGAATACGAAAGAATACATACATAGAGTTAGGATTCCGACACCAGATTTTAGTAAGAATAATTACTAATAACGGTTTGAACGCCTCATAAATACAAACGCTACATAGACAAATTAAAAATAGACACATATACAAAAGAACATTAATGCCTGATACTCACGCGAATCAAATTTTAATAACTTTAGCACACTAGTTATAACTACCTATAATAGACAGATATAAGCCTGATCAGCAGGCACCTAGCATCCCTTTGCAAACCTCTTACTTCCTTCAACTTTCATTCAGAATCTATTCTCTTTTTTCTACCACATCTACACAGGGGACTCAAGTTAGATACGTGGGACAGGGGTTACGATAAACTGCAAAGTTCTAGTTAGAGACCGGTTTACATCCTGGTTCAGATTCCACGTTAAGTTGTAGGTCTCATGACTAACTAAGTCCTCTTTTGGTCTCCTCTTATATTTCTTCGCTCTCCTATGCGAAAACTTTCTCCTTTCTCTTCCCCTCAGCCCTACCCGCTGTACTCACAGGGCCCGGAGCCTACTTTGGCTCTAGACAGTGTGGCTATGGGGGACTACAAAGGAGTACTGAGCAGCGCTCCACACCTCCTTGGCGACTCCATGAGGGCCAAGTGGGGCGGGAGAGGGTCAAAAGGGCTTTTCTTTGTCTCCCCCTTCCTCTTCATTTCATTTTATTTCACAAAAATAAGGAAGAAGAAAAAGGAGAAAGATAGAGATGCCCTCTACACCGGGGCAAGCTAAAACTATAAATAACCGTTTTGTATAAATAACTGAATAAATTAGTCATCCTCACTTCATTCCGCCCTCTTTTCTCCCTCAAAAAAATAATTTTATTCACTATTGTGAGAACCATTCACCAATTTAAGATGTACTACTGTACTTCTGCACTGTACCGTCAGAAAAATAAAATAGTTTCGTAAGATAAATAGCTACTATATTTTTTTTCATATATCAAAATATATTATTATTAAATAGACATAAATTTGCTGTTTTTTTAATTTAAATTAAGACACTCTTTCTCGAAGCACCGAAAGAAACCACAGCCATATAAAGAGTGTGCAAGAGGAACTATGTCACTTCAGGAAGCGAAATGAACAGGACGAAAAGGGAAGTATGTTTAGCAGACACCTCCTTTCTTAAGGGTGACAAAGGGATTGATGAAAAATGGAAAGAAAGGACATATAAAAAGAAGAGAACGTGGGAAAAAGAGAAAGCGGATAATTATTCAAAGTTGAAAATATGGCCTTTCCAAGGGAATAAAAAAAGACAAGCGGTTCGAACCCTGGGTTGAACAGTGGGGTCAATTAAGCGACAACGTTCTAATCGGAATCATCACAATGGGTGCAAATATCTCCAATCCTGTCAATCACACGGTCAAAGGAAATTGACAAGCATATTTATTAATTTATTTTCGTCCTGTGAAGAATATTCTGTAGGGTTGAGGGGGGTTTTCAGCCATACATTTGGTGAAGGGATATTTTCGAATCCCTTTTACGGTTGTTCCAACCTTAGTTTGAAGTTCAGAGGATTTCCAGGGGGCAATGGATAAGATAATTGTTGAAATGTATATTGATTTTTGACCTTTGATTAGTGATGCCTTATTTTGGGGAGATGATGTTACCATTAAAAGCGAGAAATTGGAAGAATACTTGGAACTGATAAAGATAATGTTGAGTGTGATGGGTAAAAATAGATTAAAAGTGAAAATAAACAAGGCTGCGTTGTATAAAAAGATAATTTGGGGGGGAACAATTTAGCTGTGGGATCGTTTTATGAAAGCCCAGAAATACTTGTAAACGGTAGAGTATCAATTTTTGACCAGACTTTGCCATTAAAATATGATTTTTTCTGAGTTTATCAACGACGATCATAATATAATTGATCATTGGGAAGACATCACCGATCTTTAGCTGGAAGAAATGAATGTAAATTTATTTGGAATTCTGAGTTGAAATGTGCGTAGGTAATGATGAAACAACACGCAGTCGCTGTGGTGGAGATTTTTGTCTCGAAATGTTCGCAAGATGTGGATTTGTCGAAGTTGTTAAGGGGGCGCATGGTCATTGGCATCGGGGCTAAATCGTGTGAGATCAAAGCGACCTAGAACTCGTAATGGGTTGCGCATCTAAATATTATCCTCGACGGAGAAGGCTCAAATTATGATGAGAAAACCAGGCGGCAACGGGCCCTGATAACCAGGACAAGTGGTATGAAATTATAGCAACCAAACTGGTTACCATAGCAAAAATAAGTGATACTCTAATTTCAATCACAGACATTTTCACTGTCACCTTATTATTTAAAATTAAGAAAAAAAACAGTTTCACTAAAAACGCGAAAAATGACGAGGGTCCGCCAAATAGTTACACAAAATAATGATTAAGTATTCAGTTTTTTAAGACTATTTCACTCCTCATTTCTTAAACAGAAAACAAATAACTTTAATATCAAAATAACCCCTAACACAACACAAACACGATAACCACTCCTCTTCTCAACTGAAGGTTTACAAAATGAAAACTATTGATCAAAACCAAAAGATGAAAATTATTAAAGAAAAATCTGATGAATAAAAAACTGAGAAATTAATATAATTAATTGAATGACTCAACAGGCCATAGTGTAAATGGGTGTAGAAAAAGACTCTCGGGCAGCGATAGTTAATTTCTATCTTCCCCAACAGTATATAGATATAGTAGGTAAATTTTAAAGAAAATAAAAGAAAAATTCTGCATTTTTTATAGGGAAAATAGCTCTTGATTTTATATATTTTACTAGATCTTTCTTCAACCAAGACAAAAGAGAAATATAAACTAGCGAGAAAATCCTAGATTTCCAAAATTGATCTACGATAATCTACAGGCATAAATACCGATGGTTTAAAGTGGTGTAACTTTGGACGAATAGAACAAAATTTATAAGCAATTAATCAATTTTATGGAGAAATAGAAGTGTTCAAAATGATCCGAACGACATCCAAACCAAATTTATAGTGGAATATATAGACTATCTTAGAAGGAGAAAACATTTAAAAAGTTATAAGTAATTATTATTTAGTGCGGACACCTTTTTTCTTGATGATAATTTGAAATCTCTGCCATATGAACTAGTCAACTGTTGACACTCCTAAAGAGGAGAGGTTGATACTTCATGAACGCTCTCTACTGATTAAGATTGTTTGCTCAACAATTAGTAAAGTATGAATGAAAACATTTTTTAAGAAAAAAAACAATGTAAGAACCATTGGTGCTCACCAAAAGTACTCTAGTTCAATCACACAAACTATAGTGACATCCAACGAAGGATTTTCAAACGACCGGTTGTATACAAATACGCGTCACGTAGTGGGAGCAGGCGCTAGGGGACCTTCGACAGACCGAAGACTCAGCAGGCCCGAAAACCCCACTGATGCTTTATAGGGCTATCTGTCTAGGTAAAGGCTAGAGGAAGGATAACCTTGATAATAAAACCAGGACTGGGGGCGACTATAGGCGAACGCCAACAGACCGGTGTCTCGGAAGGCCCCTGCAGCCGAGGATGAAGCCTGGTTGTCTTGAGTCGTCTCCTGCCACCAGGAATCTTCTCCCCTCGGTCAATATATGAGTCTGAAGTGAGCACGGCTTCTTATTCGTTTAAATCTAGTTCAGGTTTGATGTCCTCAGCAAACCCACCCTGAGCAAGGTCGGAGACCGCCCAAAGAAAGTCCGTCATCATCGAATTCGATGGACTTCCCTAAGCTAAGCTAAGCTAACTTCTTTTGCTCCTTTTATCTCGAAGAATTACCCATAGTTGTTCAACTATTATCGGATTATCCATAGTTGTTGAACTGTTATCGGATTTACATGACTGATACAGGTGAATGTGGTGCATACGAGCCAGAAAAGGACGACCGATCGGTGCCATTGACCCAAGCCGAACTCAACGACTTGACACAAGACCTGAACCTATCTAAGGAGTCTGCCCAACTGCTTGGTTCTTTTCTTCGAGAGAAACATCTACTTGCCCCAGGAACAACGTTCTATTGGTATCGGGAACTCAAGAGCGGATTCAGACTTTTTATTGACTCGTCTAACAGAAGTCTCAAGGCAGTTTTTCTGAATAACGGAAATAAGGTTTCATAAATCCCTGTTGGACACTTGGCTGAAATGAAAGAACCCCACAACAGCATGGAACATCTGTTGCTTGCTTTCAATTACCAGGAATATAAATGGTTGATTTGTGGAGATCTTAAAGTTGTTAGACTCATCCTAGGACTTCAAAGTAGCTACACAAAGTATCCATGCTTTATGTGCTTGTAGGATAGTTGGGCTGACGACTAGAATTATGTGAGACAAGAGTGGCCATCAAGACAAGAATTAGAACCCGGGTCACACACAATGTTCTGTCCCACCCTCTAGATGGACCGAGCAAGGTGTTACTTCCACCCCTACACATCAAACTCGGCCTAATGAAGAACTGTAAAAGCACTGGAAAGGGAAGGTGGAGGATTTGCCTTCCTCCACCACAAGCTCAAACGAATCAGCATGGAGAAGCTTAAGGCAGGTATATTTGATGCTCCTCAGATAAGAGAACTCATAAAAGGTTCTAGTTTTGATGATTCATTAAATCCTACTGAACTCTCTGCCTGGCTTTACTTTAAGTTAGTCATTGCAAACTTTCCTGGTAATCACAGAAGTCCTCATTCTCGGAAGGTTAATGACTTAATGAAGAATTTCCGCAAACTTGGTGGGCGTATGTGAGTGAAAATGCACTTTCTTCGGTCCCATTGGGACTATTTTCCAGAAAATTGTGGGGACTATAATAAAGAACAGGATGGGCGCTTTTACCAAGACATCTCTGTCATTGAGGAACGCTATCAAGGCCAATGGGATGTGAACTTTCTGGCTGACTACTGTTGGTGCCTTAAAAGGGATGTGGTGTCTGCTCGGCACAATTGGAGGTCACTGAAGAGACCATTCATCCATTAGTAGCTTATTTTGTGCATTGTACTATTCATGCTATCTACTAAAAGTATTCTGTAAGCCTTCTGTGAGTAAATCGGTCCAATATTTGCTATTATGTGTTTCGTTCAAAACAAATATTTGGAAATATAGGAGTTTTGGGTATTTGCTCATATTTCAAAAACCTGACCTGATTGGGTAAAATGAGCATGGTTTTCAGATTCAGTGCAAAAAATTGAACTAAAATCAGGTAATAAATATTTGATCTTGAAACCAACGCAGACCAGTGTTATTATCAATATCATGAACAATTTCTACAAATCATTCGCTTGCTTATTATTCCAGTACATTTACCACACGCATATTTCTTGCACTTGTAGCATATTTCATTAGTTTTATTCTTCTTGAATTTGCTAATTTGACAAGTTTTACGCTTATTTGTTCTTGGTTCTTCTATTGGTTCTTCCAATAGTTCTCATCTGTCCATTCGTCTTCAAGGTTTTCATCCACACTTCTATTAAAATCTCGTAACTATCCTATGAGTTTTAGAATGTAATCTCGTCGACTGATCTTAGTTCCAACCACTTCAGGGTATATTATAACTAAATTAATCACGGCAAGATCAAATAAGTTATAGAAGACCCGTAATGGCCAACGCCGAGAAGACACTTTAGTGGTGTACAGTCTGGACATCTGGTCAACCCTGTTAACGCCAGATTTTGTTTTATTATAACACGTGACAGACTCTGGCAACCTCTTTGTACCACTGTCATTATGCACTCTCTTGTGCACAGTACTTGTGATCAGTACACTCTTAGAAGGTTTTGCTTAGTATAACGTGAGTGTCAAGTCACAATTCTTCAAAGTATTGGATGAGTGTAGTGGTTGTTTCTTATTTTTTATGCTTGTTGGTATTTCGCGCCGAATTCGATTCATCGTTCCAACGATACTCGTTTTCCTGGTCTGCAAGGAAAAAAGTTATCACATGTGATATTTCGACCTTTACTAGAAAAGGACTTACCAATTTTATTACTACATATTCCGATAAGCTTAGATTTTGAGGACGATGAACATTTTTTCCCAGAATAGGAAATCCATTCAGCAAGTAATAGGGCGTTGACTCTACAGCAAGCCAGAATTTGATTCCAAATTCATCCGGTTTGTTTGGCATATATTGGGTGAAGGGGCTTCTGGACTTAGTGAAGAAAAGCTGTTCATCAACAGTTATATCTGCTTCAGGCCTGTAACATGATTGTCAATTTTCAATAAATCTCTTCCATATCGTAGAAAAAAAATGCAAGTTTATATGATTGAATTCGTTGACCTCTGGTGGATCTCAAATGAAAAAGTAAAAATCGAAGAAGTTGCTTGAATCGATCTCTTGACATAATCATGGAGAAGAAACGAGGCTCCCAAACCTCTGGCCATAGAAAATCAAGTGGTTGTCCTTTAGCAATAAGTCCTCTGGCGTAGACTATTGCCAGCATATGAAATATTTCTTCCTTAGTTACAGTCCATGATTCATCATTCAATTTGCTGCGAGCTTCTGCTTCTGTACATCTTATTATCTCTCGAATTATGAAATCATCAATGAATAAGGAAAATGCGCTTATCATGCTCCCAAACACAACATGTCTCTTGCTTGGCATATGCAGAAGGACCGGGATCTTCTTTAAGGATATTCTGTGCACTATATCTTCCACTACTATCGGAGCCTTTAGTAGGGATTTCAATCCACTGGGTCTCATCTGGAGCCTTTAGATTTTTGTTACGTGCAGATGTAGGAGTTTCATCTAATGTATTTTCTTCTATTACTTCTTTATCGGCAGTAGTATTACTCTTAAGATACCCTCATCATCTGTAGATAAAGACCTAAGGATTCATTAGTCATTTATAGTCATACATATCTAACAAAAGTACATAAAAAATCCCCCACATATTTATGTTCAGATTTATTTTTATCAAAATAAAATATACTCATCGCAACATACGACAATAATAATATAAATAATATAATAACATAATAATGATGATAATAATTATGACAACAACAATAGTAATTATATTATAAATAATAATATAAATAGCTACATATTATTTGGAACGGTATATCGAATGACATTCTAACAGTATCATAAAATAATCACATCACACTTACGTTGCCCTGTAGTTGATGCAATGTTTTCATTTTCTTCGTCTGAACTTGATGAAAAATTATGTTCAGGAATGTATTCTTCTTCATCACTATCAAAAGATTCTCCTTCCGATTCATCATAATGTGGAGCAACAAAAATTGTCGAAGTCATTCCTCTGTCAGATTTCGATAAAAAATACGACTGATATTTAATAAATAAACTTGAAAAGCGGTCAAATTGACCGCTCCGTCATTCTAGTGTCAATTGTCTCCACTCGGCATTCTGCCGGAGTGAAGTTTTCGTGAAATTTTGGTCTATAGAGAAGAGTAGCACCGTATAGACGACCATTGAGAATTTATTTTATATTTTCCTTCTATTCCCAAAAGATATTACCTTCATCATTTCCATTGGGGTATGGGGCAAATGTTTCTGTTCAATTTACATTCTTGGTCTTCATTTACTCAGTTTCTGTCAAAGGATCAATTTTTATTTTCTGAAATATCATTTTATTGGGGGGGGGGGGGCTTATTTCTTGTGTTTTACAAGCATCTATTTTTCCTGTAAATATACTATGAAACACTGGAATTCTTTAAAACTACAAGAGAGCCCTTCCTCGTTCCTAGTATTAGCCGTATTTAGAATTCGGTTGATCTCTAAGGACTTATAATTACAGTGGTAGATATGCTCAAAACGGAGTAGGAAAAATGGTTTGATGAGAAAATGACGGATATGAGGTTATAAAAGAGGTGCTGAGATAGTGTTACCATACATTAAGTAGGAGGTGCTGAGATAGTGTTACCATACATTAAGTAGAATTTCCATGAATATAACATAAATACTAAAAATTTAAAAGGCTACAAATATATAACACTCCAGTAATGTTAATCATCTATTTTTTTAAAAGTTTTGCTTTTGAATACTATATTTTACTAATGCTTCATTTATATTTTCCTGTGCTATGGTTGTATTAAGTGGTCTATCTCCCTTTCATCAAAGGGATGTCTTCTCCTTCTATACTTCTCAACAAATTACATCATTTTCGTGTATTTTTTCATTTAAATTTACTAATTCCTCCATCTAAGCATCTTTTTAGCCAATTTATTTTTAAATTATATTGCCTTAAATACCCTTATATCTATATGATTAACCATAGATAACGAATACTTGATTGGTAGCTTCATCAAATTCCGGATTCTGCTACTTCCATAGTCGGGCGATAAGTCAGCGCGGTTGTTTGCCGCTATGCTCGCCAGGGGGCGATTCCAGTCATTGTTATGATTTACTTTGGGTGAGACACTGCTGCCATCTTGGAAAGTTTTGAACTCAAAGGTTAATTATATTTATTTGCCGTTGTAGGCCTGTTAGCTCTAGTATTTGTAAGTAGTGAAGATGTGAACTCCTGATATTTAAGTGAATAAGTTATAATATGGGTTAAATAAGGGAAGCCAGCATATGATACATATATGTTGCTTGGGGAGGGACGCTATAATCATCTAGAAATTGCAAACTTAAAAGTTATAGCAATAATTACGTAAATAATACACTAATTTAAATTAATAGTGCATTTACGCTACAATAAACTTAACTATTAGCGAATGATTTTATTATTCATAGTATTGTATACGTTTGTAAACAAACGAGGACGATTAGGCTTACAAGATAGCAATCGTCTAAAATTGTCAGAAATGACGTCCTTGAACATATTTTTTTATACGGCAATAGCTCCTCCATTCGGCAAAAATATTCTCAAATATATATTTTTTTATTTTGATTTCATTAACCTTGTATCGGCGCCGATATATCGGTTATCGGCTCATTTGCATATCGGTGCAACTCTAATCTATGGTATTGTTTATTGTCGTAGAATTGCTCATAGTCTGGTCTAATAATTATTCTAGTCCTTGATCTGGACACAACGCTTTTGTTTAATTCGATGGTATTGACCCTATGACTTAATCTACGATCATATATATATATATATATATATATATATATATATATATATATATATATATATATATATATATATAGGTAGGCTTTAATTCATACTGAACGTGCGAAAGCTGGTTAGGGGCGGGTTGTGCCATAGCCAGGATTCTCACTATAAAAGTCCCACTTGTTACTGGGGGGGGAGGTTTGTGATTGTTGAATTCTAAGAGTGCATAATACAGTTTAAATAAATTAGCCAAAGGGATTCATAATTAAAGTCTTGCCAATGGTACGTCAAAAAGGAGGAGCCACGAATAAACACACGTACACAAAATAAACTTTACTTTACACAAATATAATAATTAGCAATAGTTAACAGGCAAAATTAAGGATTAAATATTAAACACTGACGTTAAGCGTCTAGATTTATAATGACTCAATGGGAGTATCAATCACGGTTAATTAAATAGGTAATTTAAAAATAGAGGGACACTGGGTTTACAGATTACCATTAATTGTGATGGATTGTAGAGACGACTACTCAGGTCCAGACGGGGTGGTTCGGGTGGCCTTAACACGAGTTCTCGGGGAGAGGGGGGGATAAGACGACGGGTTCGGGGCTGCTGGCTGCAGTTCCAGTTAGTTCACTCCTAACTAGATGTGACACTAACAAATAGTAACTTCCCGTACCTTTTTGGAAGTTCCTTTTCTTTCTCAAGTTACTTTGAGCAACACAGCGTACTCTTCTAGTCACAGACTCTGCGGGGCGGGATTTAATTCCAGGAACACTTTGAGACAGCGACCAAGTTGACTCAATGGCGCGTTGGCAGTCGCTACGTTACGGCAACGACTCTCGTTCAACGTGATAGTTACGCGTTACGCGAGTTGGTTTGGGACACTGTTGTAGAGGGGTAAACGGCGATGTTATTTATATCGCGGATTGTGGGAAATCAAGAGAGAGATTCCATTCACGACAATTCGCTTATCGCAGCGCCTTCTGGACAATCTCCATGGTATCATAAAGAAGTCAAATAGTATTTAGGCTTCTTTGTGAGATAGGCCTTCTTTCGTTAGACTTCCTGTCGCCAGTTGGGGGAAGGGTGTGGGGGGGAGAGGAGACGAAGGTCAACTCAAACGACAAATTTCTTTCGTTCCCACGATTGTCTGGCGGCATGTGAGTATGTACGTTCCATACCCTCACATTTATCCATAGATAACTGTTGATCATAACTATGATATTAAAAGTTGTGACTACGATACGCACCCTTAACTACACCTTCACCGATGCCTTGGGTTTATCAAATCATCTCTGGCTAGTTATTACGGTAAAATTATATTTTATTTTCGTTCATCATCATCACTAACTCTATAATTTAAGAAGGGGATTTTTGGGAGTATTTGAATAATAATTTCATCTTAGTTTTTTTATCAAAGTTATTTTTAATAATTCATTTATAATATCAAAAACAAAATGGTGAAGTTCAGAAATTTATATAAGTAGCGAAATTTTGCGAACTTTTTCAAACCCAAATGGTGAAATTCTCAAAATTTATTTATATATGTCTTCTTCTATAACTATATATTAGCAACGTGATGTTTTGAAAGGAGGAAAATTTAGTTTAGAGTTCCTTTTTAAAATTATTATAATGGGCGAAGTTCAGAAAATTTTAAATAATTTAACCATAGCTGCTTTTTTTTAGATTTTAAATTTTAATCTTAGTAGCGAAGCGCAAGCTTCCCCCTAGAGGGGCGAAGCCATTGCCTGGTGAATTTATTAAACACGGTTTCAAAGACAGTAATAAAATCTAATTAATAATACTGTACTGTTATTCATATGATTAAAAATGGTGTATTACTTTGCCAGAAACGCCCGTAGCCTCCTAAAGTGTGTTTCTTGCCAGGAGGCTCTGGTAGAGGGCAACACCCTTATGCTCTCAGTGGATGTGGCTGACCCCGACAAGCTACCAGAGACTTTAAGAGAGATGATTGAATTCCAGGACCGAGGCGGTCTCCTCTACCCCTCAAATGAGTGGATCCACATGGCTATGATGGCCGTAGAAGTCTTCAAGGCGATTACAAATCCAGGCGAAAGGAGGGCCAAGTTCCTGGCGGCCTACTCTTCAGAAAAAGTGTTCGTGAGTGTCTACAAGAAAATAATGAGCAATGACTTAGGCATGTCCCTGGTGACTGAAAAGTATTGCAGCCTAGTCATCACCGTTTTTCCTGCCATCGCTAGGTCCCTCTTCCAATGTCATGGGCAAAAATATGGTGTCAAAAGCTAACAGTAATGCCATTCAAAAGTCAAAAGAAGAGTCATAAAAAGAGCTAATCCAGAAGCACCCGAGAAAGCTACCAGGAACAAAAGTGACTACAAAAAGAAGAAACTTTCTAGTGAGAAAAAGTCCTAAGTCAATTTAAGTGTGCGTAGCCACTGACATTTGTTATGTATCTTTATTTTGTAGGATAGATATTAGAATCCATGTTAACCATGAAATAGGTTACTAGTACAGGGTGTCCACACCTTAGATTCTTACTAGCTATTACTTTATTACACCTATTTCAGAATAATATAGTCTGTACTCACCCATGGGCTATGAAAAAGGTTTATAAAGTTGAAAAAAAATGAAATTAAATGCCGGGGTCAAGCTAAATGACGCCTAATGGAAATATAAATGTTTGCTTGGTTTGTCAGGTGTGAGCCCTGGAGGAATTTCTTCTTTAATTGATGCTACCACCTTTTTTTTATTAGAATATACATTGAAATATGTTTGTAGTTAAATGTAATATACCCATTTTTCATTACAGTTTTAATTAGAGATTTTGCCATTTATTTTTTTTAAGTACTTGGAAAACCTATGGAATTTGGAAATTTGATATTAGTAGACACCCTGTAGTATCTAAGAATTCCATTGTATACAGTCTTATTAAATAAAATTGAATTAAATATAAATAACATCGGTTATAAATATAAGGTTTTTATTTTTTCTTTTCATTAAATAAGTCACACTTTCGTTCGTCACGCCAAATCTGTTCGTCGAATAAAAATTTGACTTACAGCTCGAAATACATTAGTCCCAAGGTGCTTCAAGCCAAATTTGGGGTACATATCTTTAAAAATAAAGAAATGAGAACGATTTTTGTTTTTCCCTGGCTAGCCCGACTATGGAATCGCCCGACTTTGAGCTACCAATTAAGTATTCGTTATCTATGGATTAACCAATTTGTTTTGTTCCACTCTCACGATTGAATTTGATTTTCACCCCTTTTTTTGATCGTTTATTATTCATTTTACTCATTTCTTTAAATTTATCTATTATTTTTTTGAAAAAGGAATTTTGTAGGGGCAACATGTTTTTATTTCAAAAACAAATCAGGTCTAAATAATGTTTACATAGAAATGTAAGTTTCAAAACCAATTGACTCTCTACACATATTTTATTTCAGGGTCAAAAAGAAGAATGTAATGAAAGAAAGTGCAACGACTTGATAGTATGATACATATTTTTCCTGGATCAATTAATCTAATAGTCATTATATGTATCAATTTTTGTATGCTTAGTAAATAATTACTTTGTATTTATTCTGATTTTGTTTGGATTCGTTTGCATCTTTAAAGAAAGCGTTTCGTCATATTGGAAGGGCAAATTCTATTCATTTATCTCAATACAAATCTTCCTCAAATTTCAGGCATCAAAAGTGGACTCGTCAAATTCATATGCTCAAGTATTCGTGCAAAATTATAAAGCAATATAAGGCTTTCAGACATAAATAAAAATATGTGAGTTCTGAAATGTTTACTCATTATCCAACAAAATGGGGTACTATATTTGCTCGCATAGCAAATGCTTGCAATTATTACTCAAAAGCGTCAACATCTGGAAGCAATTAGGTTTTTGAAGCCTTTAGAGTAAACGGATTCTTTATTGGCTTTTTATTTTAGATTTTGATGAATTTCTGCAATGGATGTGTTCTATATTCAGTGTGAGCGAAGGGTTTTTAATTAGATAAGTGACAGAAATTGTCTTGGCCACACATAAACATTACTTTTCTTCACTTTAATCCTCTTGAAAATAGAAATTTCTGTTCATTCTCAGCTCTTTGAATTTTAGCCGTTACTAAGAATATTAATAATATCCGTTAGTGTTCTTATTTTTCGTGAGTAAAACCACTGGAGGGTCATGTTTCGTCACTCTTGATTATGTTTATGATCGCTGCACTTAGGTGATGAATTTTACGTCTTTTCGAAACAGTACGTATGGAAAATGATCCAAATCATTCTTCTTTTAACCAATCAACCACAAAGATTTCAAACAAATGGTTCAGGTTTCTTTATTTGTGTACTTATCCTCTATTTATCAAGTTGAGATTTTTTTATTTAACGCAAAAACCAAATCGAGCGTCCTCTGATGAAGAAAAATGAAGTGTAAAGATGAGTAAGATAGAGAAGCTCAGATCCTTCTTCAGGCATTTGGGCAGGGAAGGCACGCAAAGCTCAGGATGGCTCTTGCAGCATGGTTATCCTTCTTTATCTGATACTTCTTTCGGACATATGAATTTGAGAACATGTAATGATAATCCATCCCAACTGAAAAGGAAAGATGTTGATAGTGATGTGACAGGTCTCAAAAATTGTGAAGGCAGCTGGAGTTGTTTGTGATTGTTTTGTGGAATGGAATTGGTGACTGTGTTGCAATAATTATGAATGTGTAAAAGTGTCTGACGAGTAAAAGAATGCCGCAGTATAAGGGTAAATTGGAGAAAAGTGAATAAAAGAAATATAGATGGGGGGTGTCATTTGAGATTTTAAGTAAAATGTGTGGAAAAGTACTGATGGAATGAATAAGATAGACAACTGAATATTTGGCAGGTGATGAAAATAGGGGGATTATATTGAGTAAGAGTTTACAGGTTTATAAATTCCTTTTACTTAGAGAGCCTACTGATAAAAAAATGAAACAAAGTGTATTTGAAGGGAGGGGGGGTTGGAGTCATTGCTCTTCTTGTTTCGTGTTTTCCTACATGTTCATTTTATTGTTTTTTATTTCGATGGTTCTATCTTTGATCATGCCTTGCCCTTTCCCTAACAGATGAGCTCTTTTCTTTGGCCTCTTTTCACGAGGATAAACGGCTCTACAACAAGAGATATGGCCTATTTTTAAAAGGAGGCAACGGGCTTTGGGGTGCCATATATTATGTTGGACTTGATACTACTCTCTTGTCTTTATCAACACAGGGTAGCTTATAAATATTCAAGATGCTACAAATTATATTATCTCCCCCATACTTATTATTATATTATTATTATAAAGGCCCTTCCCCCCGCCCCTTTCATTTGGACAATGAATAGTAGGCTCTTGACCATTGCCTAGAAGGAACAAATCTTTGCCCCTCGTGTCTTCAAACCACGCGATGATCTTCGACACAAGATTGCCTTATAACTTGGTGCAAACTTTCTCATAGTGTTTTCTCCTCTCATTGATTACATTTCCGTGAGTACCCGCCTGGGTCATTCAAGGAATATCAAGGGATGCCGAAAGGTAAACCTAGGGAAGAAAAAACGACACCGACGAATCAGAGGGTAGTGAAGCGCCCATCACGAATTTGGTTCAGAGGCTCACGCGCTCCGCAACAATCTACATCCAGAAGGAAACCCCAAGGAAAACCACTCCTCCTTCAACGCACCGAGCGCCGTCAGATTTTGCAGCGTTTGGGGTCCCAGAGGGACCTCTACCTTGTTCTTTGCCCCAGGTACAATCAGCAGACAAGCTCGCCTCGCAGAAAAACTCCGTAGACAGCGAAAAACAAGAAGACCTCCTCCGACCTCAACGATCGTCTGCTCCTCGAGGTACCATCCCTATTACCATAAAACAGCTATCTCTACCAGACCCTGCCACCAAATATACCACGGTTGTTGCCCAAATGAGTGAAAATTGGCATCACTCGGGTTCAAAAGGAGAGATATGGAAGACATCGCCAGGTTATTTACCTACATTCAGTTAATTTCCACTTTTCTTGTACTATAGATCTCCCACGCACATAGCCGTCATCGAACTCGGCTGAGAAAAGTAGAAAGGGTTAACTTGTGCAAAATAACCGACATAGATAATTTAATAATAAGATGTCTAAAACATGTGCTTAGTGTTACCAATTTGATGAAATCCCTAAAAGAACAGTGTTAATTTATTTCTCTCTAAGGTTAACCCTCGCGTGAGAAAACAAGTCATGTGTTTCAATCGGTTATTGATCAATTAGAGAAAGCCGGAGTTCTTTAAAAAATTAAAAGTGTTAAATCCCCCCCATCGCCTAATTTGTGTGCCTATGCCGGATAATCCAGTTCGTGCAATTTCTGACATGTCTAAATTATCAGAGAAATTCAAACTTCCCAAACTTCCCAAATCATTAAAGTATTCAACTCAACAACTAGCTCGAATTATTGCATTAAAATAAATTTTTAGGCAGGCTTCTCCCACACTAATTTGCATTCGGACGCTCGCAAAAAACTTTGGATTTAAAACCCCGGGTAAACCTGGCACTTTACCAGGTTCCCCGTGGGTTTTTGCGGAACCCCCTTTATTATTCAAAATATAATATTTTCTCTCGCCAATCAATGAACAAAAATTGCCGATTTTAAAACTATCACCTACTTAGATGATATCCTGGTAAAGGGCAAACTGGATAATCATTTAAATTAGCTGGAACTTATTCTCGACTTTAGTTTGGCTATTAACTTATTAAAATACATTGTTACCTCCGCCAAACAGTTCGAATAGTTGAGAATTATAATTAATCTTTCTTAACGTACTAATCAACTTACGGTTTTCAGGAAAACAAAAATTACTCGTCCTCTTAAATTTGTAAAATAAAAGAAGGTAAACTCTGGCTTAGACTGGCTGGATTATTAAATTTTGTGATTAACTTTATTAACTTACCTTTCTATTCGATCCATCTCTGTTTTCAGCGCGATCCACGACTATGTCAAATTGCCCCCTTCATACATACCAAAAAGGTACTTTCGGCCGCCCTTAACATCCACATAAAATCAAATACTAACTGCGCTGACTAGGTTACACGCACGGTTTAATAACCGAATTTCGATTTAGCCCGTTTCAATGGTTGTAACCTCGTTATGTCTAAGATTATTAAAAATAATCTTGCACAACACACACTCGCCTCGCTGTCAGGAAACTTAACACGCATCTACCCCACTTCCTAAAATTGTTTCACCCATACCAGAATGTCCAAACGCCCTAAAGTCATAAGTCAGCAGTGACCTCTTAGTCGCTCACAATCACGAGTCAAGATACTACTCACACATCTTGTTTCTCGGTCAACCTCTCTTCATTTAACCTTAAGTAAATTAATGAGAATCATTCTATATCCACATATGACCTTCTCTCAACACAAAACAAACATTATTCCGAAGGTCATATCCAAACTTAACACATTCAGATCATTCATCTAAACCAATACTGGACAACAAAGAGCGAAATCTTTAAACCGACAGAATTTTCCTACTAGACTAAATTACACATTGACAGTTTGCGCAACAATTGTGTGCCTTTACAAGTTTCATCACTTCCACCAATAGTAGATGCATAGAAAATTACTACACAAAAACATATACACCAACCACACGTTGAAACGCAAATACTCCCCATCGGTATACGAGTTAAGTACACATTTCTTCACCAGGTTGCGATGACCCTGGCACACACTATGCGCTCTCTCCGATCCTACTCCCATCTCCAAGAACATAAAAACAAAAAAATATTAAGATATTTGTTCATTCGTGTAAAGAAAATTAACAATGAGAGTGTAACCAAGAATCTTAGGGGGTAACTGTGACACAAAGATGATTTGCAAAGAAAATATATGTACATAAATATCAATACGAATGATGACGAAGGGAAAAGTTGTAGGTCAATGTGCAGAGTACATGTTGGGACATGGTATTTGTAGACTGAGTGTAGCCCCAATGTTTTACTAGGAGAGTAGTGTGATAATGATAATGCAATAGATATTATATTATAGAACCCACCTGGTCTGATGAATGTCCTGGAACATTGGGGAAAGAAATATGAAAGAATGCCTTTCTAACATTTCTTACTACGAAGTACAATTATTTCCATAAAGCTCTTTGTAATTTTTTTTAATGTACATATAAATTTGCAATTGTTGGCAAATTTACTGTATAATTTTCGGATTACATGGAGTAAACCTATGATTTGGGGCCCATCAGCAAATAAATTGGCACTTATGCTATATCACAAGTCTTTGCGTTGGTTCATTAAATGAATTTTCTTTATTTTCTCCTAATAAATCACGTCTGCTTAAAATATATATTCCTCCTTTAAATTTGCCTGGACCGGAAAATTTGTGGAATTTTAAGTTTCTTAACTCTCTTAATTAACAAATTGATCCTATAAAATTCGGCTAATTTTTATTATTTCAAAATTTAATTAATATCTAAGTGCAAAAATATATATTTTCTAAGTCCATTAAATCAGTAAATGATAAATCTGAGTTGAAAGATTAATTTGACAATGTTTGAACAGTATAAATTGTATTAATTCTTATTCTTTTAATCGAATAAAAAGGGGTAAATCGATTGAAACGGGGGTTAAATCGCTATCGTAGAAAAAATGTAACGGCCTAGGAAATTTGGGGGTTTTTTTTAGAATTTGTTGCTCCTGCCTTGGGAAGTGAAAATGTAGGGAAGCTAAGGAAAATGATTAGTTATAAAAAACACGATAAAGAAAACAGTACCGTATCCTGCATCTGACTGATTTGAAGGTAGAATGCGTTACAAACTTTCCAGTATTAGAAAGATTCATGAAAATACTCACTCGTCTCAAGCATACAAGACAAAGAAACGGTCTAAACATAAGATTTAAGACTATAAATCGCACCTGGCGATTTAGCTTCGGAATTCCTACAAACGATTCTTAAGCCATAAATATAAATGACATTAAAGTCTTGGAACGCAATTCCAAGTCCGACTATTCCAGTGAAAATAAAGTAGCGAATCATCATACAAAAATAAGACTTAATGAAATTGTATGCACCCGCGACCATGTATATAGACAGGCAAAAGGCGGCTTTTAATCTTGTCTCGTAAGGCTAAGAAGTCCAAAAAACACAATTACAAAAAAAGAAAAAGAGACTGACTATTAATCTGCAATTAGGGAGGTAATCCTTACACCAACTTAACACTTAACTCATTAATATATACAAAAAGAAAATTGGTCATAAGACTAACGGGAGTTTAATTAGCCCTCTGTGGGGTTTCAGCGCAAGTGATCAGCTATACAATTATCGGAGCCTTTTATATAGGTTATGGTAAATAAGTACTCCATTAACAATAGACTCTATCGCATGAGTCTGCCATTCAGGCTTTTGCTGTTGAGCAAATATGACAGAGGCCGGTGATCAGATTCGACGTTAAACTCAAGACCTATTAAATAGAACCTGAATTTCTGTATTCCCCAAATTATGGCTAGCGCTTCCTGTTCTATAGTTTCATGTGCTCTTCCTCTAATCCATAGTTTTCTGCTCGCATAAGTTATGGGTAAAGGGGTACCAACGTCTTCCTATTTCATCAGGACACAACCGATTCCCTCATCACAGGCATATGTACGGATCCCAAACGTTGGGGGGGGGGGGGATTAGAAAGCCGTAGGATAGGTGCTGATATTCATTTTTCTTTCAACAAGTACAAATTGTGAGATCGCGTTAGGATTACACCTAACGGGGTCGGATAATTTTTTAAGAGATTATTAATGAGCGCAGCTGTCACGGCAAATTGGGGGACGAATCTTCTTTAGAACGACGCAGCAACCAAGAAAGAACGCAACGGCTTCTTTGTCCGTGGTAGAGGCCTCTCTACAATGGCCTCGACCTTTTCCTATTGAGTGGGTAAACGATTTTTACCTATTTCAAATGTCAGATACGAGATGAACTCATAGGCTAAGTGGCATTTAGATGGCCCGACGGTAAATCCGTGCTCGCGGACCCGATCTAACAAAGCACGGAGTGAGTGTATGTGTTGCTCCCATGTACGTGTAGTCAGGTACACATTGTCGAAATAGAATGACACGTTGCTCTAAACCATCCACAATTCGACGCATCATCCGATTATAATTGCTCCCAGCCGTGACCAAACCAAATGACAATCGGATGAATTGCATCAGGCCTTTATTAGTTGCAAACGCGGCTAGTTTCTTGGCTAAGTCGGCTAACGGGATTTGGTGATAGACCTTGCACAAATCCATTTCAGAAATGTATTTGGCGTGCTCAAACATGTGTAGGCTTTGGTCAATTAGCGGAATAGGCTCGGCATCAAAAACGGTAAAGGAGTTAAGTTTTCTAAAATCTACACACATTCGAAAAGTATGGTCATGTTTTCGGGCCATCACTATCGGTGAGCAATAATCAGGGGATGAAGGCTCGATAATCTCCAACTGTAGTAGATTCTTCACTTCTGCGTCAAGGCGGATCTAAGATGAATTGAGAAGGGATAAGGTGTAGATATAATGGGTTCTTGTGTCTTCAATTTGATCTCATGAACAAACTCTTTGAGCACCTTGGTTTCTTGGAAATTACATCGGGAAATTCATTCAATGGAGCGGATAATTGTGAATTTCTGAGCGGGCAAAGGTGGAAGTTCAAATCTAACTCCGTGTACGGGTCGTCCTGTGGGAAGGATAATGAGGGTAGAGGATATTATTGATCAGACTTTACGTATTCCGTATTTACCACCTAAAGAGGTTCACATGGGTATAAATCTTCCACGGTTCCTTCTTAATCCAGAGTCACAATATTATTAATACACACTCGGCGGTGATACTTCTTGAGCATGTATATGTGATACATTCTATGGCCCGAAAGAGTTTCAATAGGGTAATCAACGGCTCCACGAGCTTCGATGACCGGGAAGGGACCCTCCCATTGGGAGAGCAAATTATTTGTCTCTGTAGACAGTAATAACAAGATTTCGTCGCCAGAATTTAATTTTCGAGCTTTTGCTTTTAAGTGGAAATAAGTTGTGTATTTTTGAAGGTAGCACATGGCGTTTGAGCGGGCCATCTCCGCGAATTTCTCCAAGCGTTCGCGAATCTCGATCCCACATGCGTACGAGGATTTAACTTCTTCATCTAATTGTGGATTAGTGAAGAGCTCCTTAAGGATGTTCATAGGTCCTCGGACGTTACGTACGTACACCAATTCGAAGGAGGCGAAACCCAGGGTTCTGTGGAGAATCTCTTGGCACGCGAAGAGGGCGACTGGTGGGTACCGATGCCATTGTTGAGGCTAAGACTACCAGAGCTTTTGTAGCACTGCCTTTAAGGTACCATTTAATTTCTCACACATCCAGTTTGCAGAAGGATGAAAAGGGATAGTAAAGAGTGGTTTGATGAGGAGTAACTTGCCCACGTATTCCATATTCCATCAGCTCCGACGTGAACTGACGGCCTCGATCTGAAAGGATTTCTTTAGGAAGCCGACTCGGAAAAAAATGGAGATGAGGGACTCTGCACAGGAAATACTGTCAGTTTTCCTGAGGGCAACTGCGTCGAGGAAACGAGTGGTATAGTCTACCTAAGTAAGAATATAAGAGGGCCCTTCACTAGACGGGGGATGGATAGAGCCCAACCAAGTCCATGGCTACTCTAAAAAAGGCTTCGGAAATGACGGGGGTTTTCTGCAGGGAACCCGGTAGTACCCAGCCTTTAGCGGTAGCCTTCTGGCACAGTTCTCATGACTGGCAGTATACGGCGATCTCTTTAACGGCACCAGGCCAAAAGAAGTATTTAAAAATCTATAGAGCGGTTTTATTGTGGCTGAAATGCCAAGCCAATAAGCCATCATGTGTGATATTTAATACCCGTTGGGAGTAACACCAGGGAATGCAAAAAACTTCATCCGACGGGGAGGTTATTTCCGCCGTCGTCCGGAATAGTAGTGAATCTCTACCACGTATCTTATTTGTTTGTCCCCACGAACAGATTCTATTTCTTTTTCTTTTTGCGCTGCTTTCTCTCACAGGGGTTGGAAAGCCGGACAGTCCTTTGGGGCGGTAACAAAGGCTTGAGAATTAAGCTCTTCGTATTCCGGGTTCTCAAGAGGAGATAAAGGGGTCGGGGCCGCTGCCCTCTTAGTTGCTTGAATCCGTGTGAGTACTGGCTGAGCCACCTGATTTGGGGAGAGCTGCGTACTCTGGCCTATTAAGACGGAACAGAATTTGATAGGCGCTACCACTACCTCGGTCCAGCCAGTGATGTAGTAACACTGAATGTGGCATCTGACTACAGGGAACTTGTTGTACTGGGGGCTGACAGGGGGAAGCAATTTATCTGATAGGAGGATATAGATGTACCCTGTATCGCGTACCAATTTCGAGAGTCGGCAACCATTTACTGATCCAATCTCGAACTTTAGTCCTCCGTGAGAACTCTCATTGAACAAAAAATTCACCTGTTGGTCAGGGAAATTCGATTTGGAAGAAGGAAGCACTGGAGCAGGAGGTTGTTCTTAGGGGAGTGATGCGGTGATGTTGTGAACTTTTTGATTCGAGGTCGACCTAAGCCTCAAATATTGGGGGCAATGAAAGCTAATGTGTTCTGGGATGCCGCAATTGAAACACGTAACGGGGTTTAGGGGGTATGGTGAGAACGAGGGGGTTATTTAGATTACTTAAGAGCTTAATTTCTCTCTGATCCTTAGATGGAAAGAATTTTGGCTTAGAGGGTGCGGAGGTCTTGACAAATTTAGTGGGGTTCTTTTGCTTGGGTTTCTGGGAAAACCCACCTTTTTTGGAGACGAGGGCTGTTTTTTTTAACCTCTCGAGGATATAGTTTGTGATTGAGAGCATGTAGATCCGCTTCATCCACGCACTCATTGAACGTAGCGGCTCGCCTGTCCTTGACGAATGCTCGTATCTCTGAGGACAGGGTACACAACAATTGTTGCTTAAGAATGAATTCGACGAGATAGTCGAACTGATTCCCCACTTGTGTTGAATCCATCAAGAATTGGAGATGTCTCCGAAGGATAAAGCGAAATTGACGGTATGTTTGACCAGGCTGAATTCTAGCATGTCTGAATTTTATCCTATACTCCTCATGATTTAGATTAATGGCGGCCAGTAGCTTAGACTTAATGGTAGAATAATCGACGGATGCCTCTGATGGTAGCAAGATGAATGAATCACAGAGACAGGTGTTAAGCAGAGACAGTAATCTGCAAAATTCCCTCTGTTGCTATGCCACAATGATTCACCTCAAAGATTTTATCGAAGTGTGTCAGGTATGAACACAGGTTTTCGTTATATTTATATGCTGGGAGTTTCAACATAGGTACTTGCGTAGCTCCCGGCCGGTATCCAACTGAATTGACTTCAACCTGCTCCTTGCTTCATGCCCTTTAATGTGCGCTTATTCGTTCTCTCTCCTCTGCTTCCATCTGTATTCTTCTTCATTCTGCTTCTATTTCCATTTGTATTCTGCTTTCTTCTGTTCTCTTTCTGCTTTCACCTCTTCTCTCTTTTCCTCTCTTTCCGTCCTTTCTTGTTTTTGGACGCAGGCAATTAATTATTTGCCTCCTAGTCCAAGAATTTGGCTTTTTTGGTTGAACCTTTCAAAAGACGACATTTAACCTATGTCCGCCAAAAACCCACCGCTGTACGCTAATGGTACGTATGTGACCACGAAACAAGCAGCGTTCTGCCTAACACAAACTTACCACCCACACTCTTTGTTAATTGGAATACCACTACCCCAAAAAAATAATTAACGCCATTAACGGGCTAATCACAATCAATTAAAAATTTATAGACCGACTTTATCCTCTTATTATGTTCAATTTTCCTCGAACGCTTCGGCACAAATTTGTTACTAATCAAGGGGATGCAACACAATCAACTATTATTGAGTCCTTCTAAATACCCCAAAACCTGTCACTAATTTTATGTCATGGATTACGGCCGAGTACCGGAGGTACGTTTAATTAGTACATGAGTTAATCCGTTCAACTTTTCTCCAGATTGCTCTAACTTAATTCTTTAACCAGGGAGGCTTCGTACTATGATATATCTATTGTCAATGCTGCGTTCGAATATCTAATTAAACAACTCCGATAAAATATACTTTTAATCACATAAAAGAACAAAATCTTAAAGCGTTAGATACCCTTATTCTATAATTTAACACTACAAATAAGTAATACGAGATGGTTGTCGCAAAAATCACTTCTAACAAACGAGATTTAAGTTCAATTAATGCGAGTTCTTAAGTCATTTGAAATTGAAATAGTTTGGTTACGACTACCAGCTTAAATGGTTTTGTTACGAATATACTTTTGCACAGAATGGGAAATAAAAAATTAATATTTTTTTTTGTATTCGTTTTACTTTTAACTCGGAGTGTGTCGACAGTTAAGAGACCTTGAAAGTGAGCTACCTAGATGAGCTGGTTGGGCGAGTTTCACTGTGGACATCCTCGCTGAGGAGAGACGGGACGGGAAAACAGCTGATGCATCTCACGGTGTGGTTGAGGCTAGTTACTGTGCTTCTCTTGACATGGAGATGTAAGTCAGGGGATCTTGGATAAATGGAAGTTTTCCCAAACCCTGTGATACGAATTTTGGCTTCTCGACTATGAGACTTGACTAAGATGTAAATCTCTTCTTGAATGGAAACTTACTTTGGTCTTCCTCAATGGTGAGAGGTATCTCTGCTTTTTCAGATAACTGAGATACGTGATTTTTTCTGGACGAGAATGGTAAGAGAGTTGGTTTCGATACCACTGGTCTGTTCTTCTAAGCAACCAAAGGAACAGCCTCAGAAGGGTAAGTCCCGCTTGGTTCCAACTATCTTCTTTATTCTCTGTTTGACTCAGGGACTCGTCTTCTCCTCTCGATAGCTACGAGAATTCTCCTCCAAATTCCTCAAGGTTGAAATATATACGTCGAGACGAGGGAGTTTTAGAGGGGCAAACCCTCAATAGCCAACAGTTATGCTCTTCTTTTAGGGCATAAATTCCCAAAGCTGTGACACTTAACCCCTTCAGTTTACGCACGAAGAAGGTAAGATTTCGTCTATTTCGCGAAAAATGGAGTGGAGTGGGGTAGTAGTAGAGAGAGCACTTGCAGAGGAGTGTTGCACGTTGGTGTTACCTCGGAGAATTGGTCCGGGAGAGTATTCCTAGCCTTAGCGAAAATTTCAAATAATAATCTCTTGCTTTCGAGTTAGATTACGAATCGAGACTTAGCGCATTCGTTCGAGGAGCGGGTAGAACGACTACGAAGTAGACTCACGATAATTAATCGAGAATGCCAGGAGCTTGAGGGGTTCTCTGCGAATTGTAAATAGTCCAACGGAACGCGAAAAGTGGGTACTGACAGGAGGCGGGTAGAGGTTACTAACGGGTGGGCCAGCGAATACTGACTAGGCGGACAGGCGGCGGATACTGACAGGGCGGGCATGCGGTGGTAACTGCCTTCCAACTCTGGAACGGGATAATTTATAGTGGAGTCTAATAGGGTTTTCCACCATCTCTCAGAAGGAGAGGGTCCCAGGAACCGACGCATCCGCAGGCGAGAGTAGTCTCGCCATATTAGACTTATCGCAAGAAGGTTCCTAAGTCGGCGAGGCAAAACTTTGTCCGACTTTAGCTGGGACCTGTTGGGCTCTCAAACTTGTCGCGGGTTTCTATGATGGCGGGCTTTCAGGCAACTCACGGCGTCTCATGATTTCGTACTTCAAGTAGCGCAGACGAAAAGGGTCGACCAGGTGTCTGTTATCTATCTCTCTCCATTAAAGGCGCAGTAGTGCACATATTTTTTTTTTCTCTCTCTCTGATCTCTAACAAGGGCCTTACAAACTATACCGACCAATGCCGAAATATAGGTCACACAGATTGATAAAAAGATATATAGCATAACCACAATAATCTTTTAACTGGTACCAGTGAGGGGGCGATGGAGTCGTGCCCACTTTCTTTGAGGAATTCGTTATGGTCCGAGACTCGGCGAAGCCTTCCGCACTAGAGAAATTGGGACGCGTGGGTTCGAATTAGTGTGGTTGAAATTGGGAAGCGCAAGATCCAATTACCTACGCTTCAGGACCGTCCTTTTTCAGTGCGAATGAGGGTAAAGGCTGGCTGCTACTATCTCTCACTTCAGATGTCGCTCGACTGTCTTGCCTGTACTCAGTAGCTATAAAGGAGAAGGTATCTTCAGTCACAGATTGACCGAAGATGCAAGAGTCCAACATGCTTACCCCCCTCCCCCCCTTCACACTGACTCTTGTCTGGATGACTGTCAAGCCAATCTTTCTAACTTCCAATTTGTACAACTTTCTCATTTATTAAATTTAATAAAACTTGTAATATTCTTTCACCTCAAACTAATATTTGATTAATATTTAACTTTGTTTCAAATTTCGCCTTTTGGGGGAAAACAAAGCTGAATGGGGAGCAGGATAAAAGTTTACGAGTATCCCATCCAGATCGCCCTCTCTCTTCTTCTTCTTCTTCCTCCCAAGCACCTTGAAAGAGAAGTAAGGGATTAAATATTTGTGGAGGTGAGGCAGACTACTACTACATCGCATCTAAACAACGTTTATCTATTTATTCAATAGACAATCTTGTACGAAGCGATACAATGGTATTTTTTAAGGAACAAATTTGTGAAAAGGTTAGAATAAGAAGGTTCTCTTTTTCATGGTTAGTTCACCGATGGATGGTGGACTAAAATTTAGTTTTGCGTAATCTGGAAAATATCCTTAATGTCACCACGAACACCTTATTGAGTTACTTCTTTCAGGAGTAAAAAAGTAATTGGTCATCTCTTTTTCCATCCCCTCGACTTTCACCTATGGATTTTCCCCAAGGAAGAACTTGAGAAACCGATCATGAAGACTAAATTTCTTTACCCAATATCAGAAAGAAAATTACATGTAATCCATGAAAAAATGCTAAAAGGTGTTAAAAACGTGAGTGGTGCCACTGCACATTTCTTAGAGCTATTAGTGATACACCATCTCCACTCTCTATCACTCAACTTGTCAATTTTACCTGTGATATTTACAGGCATTATTGCTCTCTCACACTCAACCATTTTCAAGTTAAACTACTCACAAAATGTTTTTCTTAGCAGCTTTGGATGTTTAGCTTCTATTTATTGATTGATGACGTGTGGGATCCTCAAAGATTTGCTTAATAGGTGTTTACTCCTACTACAAATACTAATTGTGAATGTGGAGTAAAGAGTAGAAACTGGAGGAATAAAGAGCGTATTATCATTTACTGAAAAACTCTAAAATAAGGGTAGGAAATGGGTATATAACAAGAAAATGGAAGCCCTTAATCTTAGCGACAACGATAACACGTCAACAATAAGGTTTGTACAAAAGAAACACTTTATTTATCTCCAATTTATGACCTGTTTGTTTTTCTATGGTCACAAATCCTAAGTACCAATTGTTATCTGGTGTTTTATTTCGTTTAGTGTGATGGGTACGTTCAATTGTTTAGGAAGTTTTAGGTTCTGTAGTTTTTCCAATATCACTTGTTCGAATAACTGAACAAAAGATAGAAAAAGAACACAAAAAGTATAGGAATTAAAGACTCAAAGGCTCTATTCTCCACTTTAATTGAAGTAGGATGAAGGAAAGAGGCTATGATTAAATTAAGATAAAGTAAAGTATGCGATACCTTGATATCTAAGATAAAGTAAAGTATGCGATAACTTCACATGTAAGATAATGGAAATTATGCGATACATTCATATTCCTGCAGGCCGGTGTTTAGAAAGCTACATTTGCATTGCAATTTTATACCTATAAATTGTCAGTATATGACGTAAAATAGAACCATTGTAAAATATGATTCATTGGTCTGAGAAACAGCCAGGCTAAAACCACTTTTGAGATAGACTGATAAGCGGTAGGTCGATGACGATGGTTGTGAGGGGTGCATCTATAAAAATATATGCATTACATCTACATCTAAAAGTGTCAATAGACTTTCATCAACGTCGAAAATGAAGATTCATGAGATCAGTGCCTGTAAAGTTGTGTTCAGCGCTACCAGCATAGCTATTCTTCCGTACGATAAATATTGTGAAACTGTGCAAAGAAAAAGATAATATCGGATTTTGGCTTATTGAGGCGTATGATATTTTTTCAAACTTTATTCATTTGACTCAATTGTCGACGCTTTTTTTATGATGAATAACAAATCCTTTTAAGTTCTTTCAACAACAATTTATTTAGGTGGGGATGAATTTGTCGAACATATCGAAACGTTTAGAATTTATTAAGTCTTTTAGAAAGAAAGTGACAAAAGTTACACCACATAATTAAATTTCAGGCAAATAATTGTAATTGAATGATAAAGCTAATGAACTACATATATGCTTTTAGATTTGTAGTCGAATTTATTAGTTAATTGACCCAAAATTATATGAGTATTTCTGTCGCTTTTAACATAGAGTTTAGAAAATTTTAAAAGATGAAACATGGAATTTGATCAATTCCTCTCCTACGCTATGGTAGCTAAAGTTACCCGACAAATGTTTGCTTCTACTTTACACTTATAATTAATAAAATGCATTCTTTCCATTTAATCACATAAAACTTTAGTTGTCATTTAAAAGAACAATGAGTAACTAGAAATATTATAAATCGTAATTCAGTTATTACATATCTAAATAGTCTACTTGTTGGTTCGAGTCCATTATTATGTGATCCGCGAATTAATAAATTCTACCTTAAAAACCTACGGTCGATGTAATTACAAATATAATGGAGATTAGCGGAAAGAAAACAGAAAAGTGAGAGATACGATCAGTTAAAGAAGTCCATTCATTCATACTTACTACTCTCAACCAATATTCCATCATCTAAAGATTTCCTAAAAGTTCTTAAGATATATTAATCTTTTCCCATCCCGCCCATTAAGTGGGCTTATGGGGCCAGCCTGGTAATAATTTTCGTACATTACGAGTAATATAATTCCGAAAATCTAACCTTGTTATTCATTTAATACAAAAACCGTTGTTAACTTTATAAAAACACATTTAAATAAATTCATTTTTGTTCCTTTTGAAGAATCGGCACCTTTGAGCGTCAGGATAGGAACGCTAAGCGAATCAAGAGCTTGTAAGGAGGTTTTCTTCCTCACTCAAAGGGTACTATTTATAGGCTTAATCAAAGGGCCATGAAAGCCATACGAACCGAGGGGTCAAATCGATGATACCGTAAATTATACAATATGGGAAATAGTTAATTAAATTTGAGTAACGAAAGAGGCAGCTCGCTGAAATCTAACTGAAACTGCTCAGCCAATATAATAGCTTTCCGCGACGAATGGGTTAAGAATTATACAGTAAGCTAAGGATTCTTATGATTTACAAAATATTAGGAACACTCTTTTAACGTCTTTGAGGCATCATATCTGCTAATACTTTTATGTTAGTCGCAATAAAATAAGGTAAACCGAACCTATTTTCATAAAATCTATGAGCATTCTTGTATTTTTTAGCAATCGTCAAGAATGAGCATATATTTAAAAATTGATTAAATAATTTTGCCTCAAGGAAACCATCCTTCAAACTCAGACAAGCTTCATTTAGCTACAAGCAACATCAGGGCAACTTAATTAATGAGTGTTTCTTGTTAACTGTGAGATTCTGTATGATATTATAGTACATCTATCAATGGAATGCAAGATAAATTCTCCTTTGTAAATTCTCGCTCAAACAACCCTGCAATGTAGTATTCTCAAATAGTTAGGTTTCCAAAGATTTACTTTGCTTATTTAAAATCACCTACTTCATCTCAGCGTGCCTTCAATTTGGTCTGAGAAATCTCCGATTGAATGAGAAGCATTGCACTTTTTAATTCCTTTTTACGGCGTCTAGAGACAAATAAACCATTGTAATTTTCTTCGGGATTATTATCTTTAGTACTTTGTATTTCTGAAACATATCGTTTGTTATATCAAAAATTTGGGGATTAATCTTAAGTCAGCTTATTCCAATTTTGGTCTTATACGTCCCTTTAAATTTTTAGAAAACACCGAATAATTAATCATTTTCCCTTCTATTTCTCGAGCAGGCTATTATGTCATTCGTGCTGCAAATCTTTAAAGTTAATCTATATTAACGCAACCAATCCAATGGTCAGGTTTGTTCCATTTTTCCGCGGCCATATTCAATTAGAAGTTCATAAGCATTAAATTATTATTTCTACTTAGGTATTTCAGCTTATTCTATCCCTTTGCATTATTAGCCTGAATATAAGTGACCTATACCGAGCGAATGAAATAAATGTCACAAGTGAATATTTGCAAACGGTGATTGCAAAGGCGCGGTCACTCGAGGAATTTAAATGTCGCTGTGGTTACTTACAGTCGTTTTAAGTTAACACCAAAGTAACCACATTATTCGGCACACTGATTTGAATTTATGAACATCATTTTTATTTTTGCCCAGTACTAGTAATATCAGACCTATTTCTTTTACAAATAGAACTAACAATATCCTTTATGTCCTCGAAGCGGAACGATATTTCCATAAATCTTAGATATGATAGTTCCATACCCGCCAAAGTGCTCGTATGCAGGGAAGCAAGTTTCTCTTCCAGGTGCACATGCAAAAATGTGCTGCCGATTGACGTGAGACTATTACGACTAGAAACATCCTTTACTGCCACTAAGAGAATTAAGCTTGTTCAAGAGAAGAACCTAGAAAATGATGCCCAAATTATAATATGGACAACAAAATGCTTGATAGGTAGGTATCTACAGAAGCAATAATCTGGCTAGTAATTTAGATGGTCAACAGAAATTGGGGAGAAGAGGAACGATATTAAAATGGCGGCCGAAAAAAATATAAGATATATACGAAAGAAGGAAACATACACTGCAAGAGAGAAATGGTAAAAACACATCGGAAAAAATTATGCAAAGTTGTTAATAGATTAAAATCAAAGTTCAGAAGGGGAGAGAACGAAAAATAAAGATGGAAGAGGCAATTTGATAGAAGAAGAGGCAGAAATAGAAATACCATGTAAAAAAAATTGGCAAATTTTTTTTAAAATAAGCGAAGAATAAAACGAAAATTACGACGTAGAATTCGGAAACTAAAAGGTCGAGGAACTCAATGAGAAAATGCCTCTAGACAAGGATGGAGTGGAGGACTACAAGTGAATACGGGTCTTTCCCCTCTCCTCCGCCTTAGCTAAGCAAATGAGGGCCAAAGGACGTATGGAAAGAAAAGGACGATCTGTTCTTGGTCTCCGACCTTTCTTTTCATTTGATTTCATTGAGATTAGTAATCAGAAAGAAAGCTGAATTTTGCCGTCTCTGCGCCTTCTCTTATATTATGATATCCCCTGATTCAGAATTATCTGAGAACTATGAAAATTTATTTAAGGAATCAGATATTTAATTTGTGCTAAATAGAAAAAAATGAATAAAACCTCCATGTCCTATTTATATAATAATGGCGCAAATGAGCTAAACTTGCTGAAAAACCGATTGTATTTAGCTCTCTGCAATGTTAAATGGATTGAATTCAAGCTATTACGCCTCTCGCCTTATTAATATTGTGGCAGGTTAGCCGAGATTATATATATATATATATATATATATATATATATATATATATATATATATATATATTTATTTGTTTTATTGATTTTTAATAAACCAAATAAACTTTGACTTGAGGATGAGGTTCTTGCCTCGGTGATCGCTTGAGGATCGTTCTCTAAGAGTGCTAATATTTATTTTTATTCTAGTGAATGAATAAAAGGGGTTTCTCTCTTGACTTTATCAATTATTGCTACTTTAATTCCTTCGAGGATAATTAAAACAGTGCCTTTACTAAAAAAATAGACATTAATGAACATAAAAAATCTCACTAAATAACATAAAACAAATACAGATCTAATACACTTTAAAAAAAGAAAATGGAAGTGGGGGCGAAGACTCGAAGCTCAATTAGAGAAAGAATTTTACGGGGTAACAATTTTAAGTTAATACGTTTGTCCTTGGCCAGACATCTAATAAACTAATTATTATGCACGGGGACATAAACAACAGGATTATTCTCTACTTACATAAGGTAATGGATATTAAATACTCGCGACCAGTTAGACTATCCTCAGAGATTTTAATCCGGCAAGGCGTTGCTTAAGTTGTTTGCTCAATAGATGGCGTTCGTCGACCTGCCTGTCGGGTTGACGGGTGACGTCACGAGGAATCTGGGGTGAAGGCGACTTCAAGCGAAAGCTTAGTCCTTCCACTTTTCTTCCAGACGAGATGAAATCATTGTCTTCTCTTTCATTTTCTATCTAGTTGGGGTTTGTCAAACTCAGATAGAGTAAGATTAGAGTCCTCAAACTGGCTAGCTTGATACTCAATATCTTGACGGCTCGAACGGCGCCGAGCCTCCTTGGTACAATCTGGTTTTGTACAAGTAGTGCAAGTTCTCTTTAACTTGCAGAAAACTTTCTACCGGTGATTTTTCTGTTTCCTTCTCGAACTCGAAAAATCTCTCACCTAGTGACTTACTTGTCTCTTCCGTTAGAACGAACAAAAAGCCTCGTTTCCTCGTGTCAACCTGTTATATACCCAAATTACTCTCGCGGGGTCATGGGTAGGTGGAGGGGGGCCTTGCAAGGTCAGACCTCATGTTGGTCTCCCGCGCTTGGCGTCTTATAGCTCGGAGAGAGGGTAATACGAGACCAGCAGTTTGCACTTTTGAATGGATTGTTTATAATTACACCCTCGAAGGGCCTGCCTTTTGAGCTGAGGTCAGGAATCTGTCTCGTAACATTTACCCTTTTGCTTCTTTCTCCTATGTTACCGGAGAACATCGGAGGGGCAAAGCTAACCCCAGATGTCTTTTGTTATTATTTCCTTGGCGTCGATGCATATATATATATATATATATATATATATATATATATATATATATATATATATATATATATATATATATAATATATATATATATATATATATATATATATATATATATATATATATATATACCAAACTCCTATTATAGGTCTACATTCATCCACCCTTAAGCTGATCCTAGGGAGGGGGGGAATCACCTGTGCTCTACGCAAAGAGCCCTGCTAAAACATCTTTACAAAAGCTACTCGACTCATAGTGGGAACGCTCTACTCTCATCCCTCTTATCGATTGAATTATGTCCACTCTTCGCCTAATTAACACTTATCGTAACCAATTCTACGAAATACATAAAAAAAACTACAACATTAGGGACACACTTATACGTACAAAATAAACCCCCCCAAAAAATTCCTATCTCAATACAAAACAAATTACCGTACGTAAACTATATTAACCTGGTATAACATTATGACTAATACTTTTAGTACTCCAGTCGCATTCGCTGTTTACCACATCGTGAGTTTTTGTCTGTAATAAGCTATGTGGAATGAATTTTCGGGAGCATGGGGTGGTCCCTACGAACGAACGTACTTGTTTTTTAGTTCGGGGTAGCGGCATCTTTATTATGGCGTCTACCCTATTATGTTGCGTGGATAGACCGTTTTTCCCAATTTTTGACTCCTAGCTCAGAGATGGCCTCATCAGCGAAGTAGTATTTAGAATTTCCCCCAGTGGGAACGCGTTCACCATGACGCTTTAAAATGGCGCTACGCGCATGTAAGTGTCCTTTCTGAGTAGGGGTAGTCACGCACACGTGGTCGGGATAGAAGGATGCCTCCTTCCAACCACCTACACATCTTCTTGCTTCTCCTTCTTTTTTAATCTTTATTTTCCTATTTACTATTGACTTTTCTTCTAGTGAATAGGGTTGATCTTCATCAGGGAAGGAGATTGATCTTCCCGAAATTCTTCGTTCATTTCTTCTTTAATTAAACTCTCTTTAGAACCGTCATTTTCTTGAAAGTAGCTTGGTACTCCCGTTTCAATCACTGCATTTGACCTTGAGTTTTCAAGCTCCATCTTTGTCTTCTGAGAATTTTTATTTTCAGGGCTTTGCTCCGGCAGCGATTCTGCACATTTATTTTGATCTTGCAAAGATTTCTCAGTCAGAACTTTTTGTTGAAAAGTTTCTTTGATCGCCCTGTGATCAGGAGGAACTTGCTTGGCTACAGCTTGCTTCTTAGGCGTATGTATTACTCTTTTTATATTTATTCTTCTTTATTCTCCTTCTTCGCTTCCTTCCCTTCTGGGGCTGGGAGGGTGGGCACCACATCTGTCACCGTATTGACGACTCGGGAACATATCCCTTCGTCCACATGTTTCTCGGACGAAAACAAATGGTTCGAAACCGTGTGTCTCTCATTCGCGGGCATCCGGATGACTACTAGTTGAGCTATCGGATTTGGGGAGAGCTGCGCGCTCTGGCCTATTAATACAGAGTAGAATCTAATAGGTGCTGCTACTACGTCGGTCAAGCCTGAAAAATACTTTGACTGTATGTGGCATCGGACGACAGGGAACTTAGTGGGTCTACCCACGAAATCCTAAACGACCATGAACTTCTGGTGCTGATGAGTGATAGGGGGAATCAATTTGTTTGATACCACGATACAGGTACACCCCGTATCGCGTAACACGGTTGAGACTCGGCGACCATTTACGGCCCCAGTCTCGAATTTTAGTCCTTCGGGAGAATTTTTGCCGTATACAAAATTCACCTGCTGTTCAGGGGAATTCGATGTGGTCAAATGAGGTGAGGGATTCGAAAGTTGTTCTGGTTTTGACGTTGCCGTCAGGTAATGTACCACCTGGTTCGAGGGTGACTTAAGCCTCGAGTTTTGGAGGCAATTATAGCTAAGGTGGCCTTGGGTGCCACAACTAAAGCAGGTTATGGCGTTTCTGACGAACTTAGGGGTTATTTTGCGGGGGTTTCTGGGGATAATCCCCTTCCTTTGGGGAAAAGTGTTTCTGATGATGCTCACCTTTCTTAGGGAACGAGGGCTTGTTTTTATTACACTCTCTAGGATATAACCTATGGTTTAACAAATGCAAGTTGGCTTCTGACACACACTCATCGAAGGACTCTGCTCTCCTGTCCTTGACAAAGGCCCTTAATTCTGGAGGCAGCGTGCATAATAGCTGGTCTTTTAGTATGAAGTCGATGAGTGAATCGAAATTATTTCTCACTCGGGCAGACTCTAACCAAAATTGGAGGTGTCTCTTGAGAATAAAACCAAATTTTCGGCAGGTTTGTCCGCGCTGAATCTTAGCCTGCCTAAATTTTATCCTATAGTCTTCATGATTTAGGTTAATGGCTCCCAGTAGTTCTGCTTTTAGGGTAGAATAGTCTATCGTCGCATCAGACGGTAGAGACACGAATATGTCTTTTACTCGGGTACTGATTAGAGGGAGTAATCTGGCGATACCGTCTGTCTCGATATCCCAGTGATTCACTTAAAAAAAAATTTCGAAGTGCGAGAGGTATGCGTATAGGTTGTCTTCGTCCTTGTACCCTGGCAGCTTCATAGTTGGAACCTGCGATAGCCCAGTCCTGGAGCCCACAGACTGCACTTCCACTTGGTCCTTGCTCAATGCTTTCTCGTGTTCTCGTATCTTTTCCCTCTCTTCTGCTTCCATCTGTATTTTTCTCTCTTATGCCTCAATCTGTATCTTTCTCTCTTCTGCCTGCCTTTGAGCTTCTTCTCTCCTTATTTCCCTTTCCATCCTGTCTTTATCTTGGACGTATGCAAGGAGTTCTTTGTCATTTAGTCCCAGGGTTTGCCCTTGTTTAAAAAAATAATTCAAACGAAGACATATTGGCTATGTTCATCGAAACCTCACCGCTGTAACGAACGCTACGTATGCAACTTGAAGTCCCTTAGCCTTTCAGTACTCTAACCTTACCCTTTTCTAAACCTCTTGATTGAATTATTCCTATCCAAAAACATGACAGCACACTACACAACACTATTCGTTAAGTTATAATTCCTACCTTCATAAATACACTTCACTGAATCTTTAAGACTTGTTTAAGGTCTCCATATTTAAATTTTCCTCGAACGAGTTTGCAAATATTTATTATTGTTAAGGGCTTTTTACTCTGATCCTAAATTTGGGTTCTTCTTGACTTAACCCCACACCTGACACCACTTAAATATGTCGTAGGTTAGCCAAGATTATATATATATATATATATATATATAAATATATATACATATATATATATATATATATATATATATATATATATATAAATATATATATATATATATATATATATATATATATATATATATATATATATATTTATTGGTTTTATTAATATTTAATAAACCAAATAAACTTGGACTGGAGGCGTAGGTTCGTGCCTCGGTGATCGCTTGAGGATCGTTCTCTAAGAGTGCTAATCTTTATTTTTATTCTAGTGAATGAATAAAAGGGGTTCCTCTCTTGACTTTATCAATTATTGCTACTTTAATTCCTTCGAGGATAATTAAAACAGTGCCTTTACTAAAAAAATAGACATTAATGAACATAAAATATCTCACTAAATAACATAAAACAAATACAGATCTAATACACTTTAAAAAAAGAAAATGGAAGTGGGGGCGAAGACTCGAAGCTCAATTAGAGAAAGAATTTTACGGGGTAACAATTTTAAGTTAATACGTTTGTCCTTGGCCAGACATCTAATAAACTAATTATTATGCACGGGGACATAAACAACAGGATTATTCTCTACTTACATAAGGTAATGGATATTAAATACTCGCGACCAGTTAGACTATCCTCAGAGATTTTAATCCGGCAAGGCGTTGCTTAAGTTGTTTGCTCAATAGATGGCGTTCGTTGACCTGCCTGTCGAGTTGACGGGTGACGTCACGAGGAATCTGGGGTGAAGGCGACTTCAAGCGAAAGCTTAGTCCTTCTACTTTTCTTCCAGACGAGATGAAATCATTGTCTTCTCTTTCATTTTCTATCTAGTTGGGGTTTGTCAAACTCAGATAGAGTAAGATTAGAGTCCTCAAACTGGCTAGCTTGATACTCAATATCTTGACGGCTCGAACGGCGCCGAGCCTCCTTGGTACAATCTGGTTTTGTACAAGTAGTGCAAGTTCTCTTTAACTTGCAGAAAACTTTCTACCGGTGATTTTTCTGTTTCCTTCACGAACTCGAAAAATCTCTCACCTAGTAACTTACTTGTCTCTTCCGTTAGAACGAACAAAAAGCCTCGTTTCCTCGTGTCAACATTTTATATACCCAAATTACTCTCGCGGGGTCATGGGGAGGTGGAGGGGGGCCTTGCAAGGTCAGACCTCATGTTGGTCTCTCGCGCTTGGCGTCTAGTAGCTCGGAGAGAGGGTAATACGAGACCGGCAGTTTGCACTTTTGAATGGATTGTTTATAATTACACCCTCGAAGGGCCTGCCTTTTGAGCTGAGGTCAGGAATCTGTCTCGTAACATTTACCCTTTTGCCCCTTTCTCCTATGTTACCGGAGAACATCGGAGGGGCCTGCTAACCCCAGATGTCTTTTGTTATTATTTCCTTGGCGTCGATGCTTATATATATATATATATATATATATATATATATATATATATATATATATATATATATATATATATATATATATATATATATACTAGACTCTTATTATACCTCTACATCTCTAATAATGACTGTGATGAAAGTCGACTGCACGTAAATAGTAGCATGAACACGGTAAAAAGACTGAAATCACATTCAAAAGAGGGATTGAATTAAAATTGTGACAAATTTCTGACACGATAAATTATTGCAAAGAGATGACGAAACATTTTTGATTACTGTGAACGAGTAAAACTTGAAATTAAATTTGTCTTGCGAGAAATGTTTGTGTGTATAAATCTATATATATATATATATATATATATAAAGAGTTTTATCTCCCCAGATTGAATAAATCCTTTTAGGATTACTTTATTTCTAATTTGGCGTTAGAAAACAGTGATGATTGACGGGTCCTGCCCACATTTCTAATTAAGGATATTCAAACTGCGTATTCGAATAAACTTTGAGAGAAAATAAATGAGATCTGTAAAGTTTCAATCGAGGGAAATCGCTTAGAATCAAAAAGGATTTCCTTACATTATTTAAAGTAAATCACTTTTAAAAAATAATGACACCCGAAAATGGGAGAGAGAGGTTTAAAAGAAAGAATACGAGAAATTGAAAAGAGTACTGTAGAAATGCATTATAATTGTTAATCTGAGTAAGAGATAAATTTATTTGGTAATTGTCCTAGAATGGATTCTAACCAAAATTTAAAATTTTTCTGAAGAATTGACCGAACGTCTGTCCCGGTTTAATACGAAATCGTCGAAATTCTTAGCGGTAGAAATCGGGAATCATATTATGAGCGGCCAATAACTCAGCTTTTAAGGTGTTGTAGTTAATTGTACATTCAGATGGTAAAGATATAAAAATTTTGCGCAATTTACAATTTAACAAGGGAAGTAATCTGACTACACCTTCAGCCTCGAGATCCATGTTATTGATTTCGAGGATCTTTTCGAAGTGGGCTAAAAATGCTCCGAAATCCTCTCTGTCCTTGAAATTGGGGAGCTTTAGTGGGAAATTGGGGAAGGGCTTCAGAACGTAAACTGGATGACTGTATTTCTGCTTCAACACGAGCTAATTCAACCTGATGGTGAAGCTCAGCTTGTCCTATCCGTTCCTCTCTTTCTCTTTCTTCTCGTTGGATTTCTCTCTCTTCTCGTTGGATTTCTCTTTCTCTTTCCTCTCGTTGGATTTCTCTTTCTCTTTCTTTTCTTTGCTCTTCTTGAACGTACTCAATTAGTTCTTTTCAGGAAAGCCCCAAGGACTCTCCTTGTGCTTTAAAGATTTCGAACTGAGTCATCTTTGCACTTGGGGGCGCAATAGTCAACCAACTAAAATTCCTTGCAACAAGAATTATGCCTCTATAGAATTAGCCTACCTAAATATAGGCACTGACCTATTCGTACTTGGTTTCTCGATCTAATTAACCACTGACTAAAATCACACAAAAAAAACACAAACAAATTATTATAACAGTTCCTTGAGCTACTCCAGCTTCTTAAGTTTCAAAAAAGGGGATAGCAATCGTTAAAACAAAAGGGAACTACTATACTCTATTATTATAACGAATAACACTATGCTTTAATAGACTGAGAGCAGTGTTTGCAAACATATAGCGTTAAACCTTACACACCTGATACCAAATTTAAATAGTATATATATATATATGTCGTAGAATGGACTCTCGACGATATACCATATATAACTATTCGTTGAGGGAACTCATTTAATTATCTTTAGAGTGCGTGGATGTCTGGCTGGCCGATATTATGTATCTTCGATATGCTTAAGAAGTGGAACTGAGCTCAAGGATAATAATATTGCTATCATTAATAAAATAGAGTTTTATTAATAATAACTATCAACAACACACAAAACGGAAAATATTGACATAAACAGAGAATGGAAAGGGTCGTGGGGAATCGAGCTAATCCAAGGATTATAAGATTTAAAAAGGTAAAACAAATATAAAGTTAAAGGGAGGAAATGGTTCGCTAAACCATTTGAAGCACCGGATAGAGTTGACAAAAGGGTTAAATACTCAAAGGTAACGTTCGGCTTACGTAATTATACTTGTTGTGCAGAGGAAGGCGACGTGAAGGAATTTTCGGTCCGCTGGCGAGTTCCAGCCGAAGGGGGGGAGATTAAATGATCCTGAAGTGGCGTCTTGGGAATGAAAACCGTTTCTTGACGAGCGGCTTGAAGAACAATAGCTGTTCTACGCTGTTCTCTTTCAACAACAGGGGGGGGGGGGTTAGATCCGTCTCTTATCTACGGGCTTGAGAACAATGGCTGTTCTAATGTTGTTCTCTTCTGAACAACAAGGGGGAAAAGTGAGAACCGTTTCTTGGCGAACGGGCTCAAACGAACAATAGCTGTTCTACGTTGTTCTCTTTTGAACAACAGGGGGAAGGGTGAGAACCGTTTCTTGTCAACGGGCTCGAACGAACAATGGCTGTTCTAACGTTGTTCTCTTTTTGAACAACAGGGGAAGCCTTGTGGACGTGGCGTCACGAAGGCTCGAACCTTGGCACTCAAGGGATATTGTCCTTCCTCTGGACAAGTGATGGTAGATCTCGAGGTCGAGGTCCCTTGGCGCACAAGGTGAGAGTGGGTTGTAGTGATGTTTCGCGACGAAAATCTGGATCACCAATCTGAATCTTAGTTGTTAAGTTTCCATATAAATAGCCGGGACATCTTCTTGCCCTGGGGGACAATGGATTGGGAGCTTCGAGGGAATGCACAGCCGAGCCTGGGAACAATGCCTTATCTGCCCATAAGCCTAACTCAATCTGGCGAGGTTGGCGCATGGGGCGACGGGGGAAGATAAACCTCCTTGTTTAAACATTGACTCAGGTGGCTGCGATAAGGCGCCCAGCTTCGAAGTGAAGATGCACGTGGGTAGCATCGTGGTTTTAAATAACATGTGATAGTGGTTGAAATTAACGCGGCCTCAATCCGTTCTATCACAGTAATCATTTGTCTTTTTATGAAACCTATATTAAAAACATTTTTAAAACTCCTTCAATTATTCTGTTATTACATGCATAAATGTTTCTGCTGTTCTCTTTGGGACAGCAAATGTACGGAAAGCATTCTTTGGTATCTACTTATTCCACTGAGAACCCGCTGCATAACCTAAACTCTGAAGGCGTTATATTTTCTTCTTGTAGTAAATGATTCATCGATTTCAACCCTAAATCCATTCTTGCAATTTTTAATTGGATTCATTTGGGGACAACCACGAGATAGATCATGCAATTATTTTTTCCAATTAGTAATAGATTTACTTGCTATGTAAACTAATTTCGCGAAACCTTTAGTTATTTACTCTCTGAACAAACAAGTAAAAAGGTAATCTTACCATTGCCATCCTACTGACTGCAGCAACCTTGCTATTAATTTGTCATCCTACTGTAATTCAAAAGTAGTGCTGTCGATGCTAAAAGAAAATCTAGCCTTAAAATGAAGAACAAGACCAAAGATATTTGTTAACTTAGGAAATTGTGACCTCCGAAGACAGGATATTTAAGATTTCTAGCCATGTATAGCCATCTTTTACCTTAATAGGGAATGGTTTGTTAACGTTCACCATTCTAGCAGAGTGAGAACTTCTAATTCCATATCATCACTTTAGGTGGTTAGAAAACTTAGGACTTGATTCATCTTCCTTTCTTTACCGACAGATTTTTGATAAAATAGAGATTTGGCTGTTTTAGGAGATGATCAGTACGAGTATCTTCATGAGAAATGAAAATTGCAAATTATTTGCAGCAATAAATTCATATTAGTATTAAGAATTGATGAAGACAGCGCGGGAGTTCTGAGACGATTGACTCGATTAAATTTACAGAATAATCTGTGTATTGATGAAATTGAGTAAGTCAACGTGATATGTAATTAACAGATGTGATGAGTTGATGAATTAAATGATAAAAATGTTAAAAGGTTGAATCATAAGGGAGGGAATAGCAAAGAGAAAACTGTGGCGATGTCGACAGATAAAGTTTTGGGACGAAAGACCATAAAAGTTGCAAAGTGAATTGCATCACGATGCAGACGACGGGGTTAAGTGGAAGAGAGAGTAATTTGTCATTCTAATTGCACAGTGGGCGTTCTAGTGTTAAACACCTAAAGCAATGGGTCACTACAAGTAAAATATTGTAATATTGCTTCTCTTTGAAAGATCACAGGATGAAATATGGCAGACAAAAATTCGTTTAGAAGTTGGATAATTACTGCTACTTACCTAAATACAATTGACTTATTTTATGCTAAACATGGTGGTGGAGGTAGAATATGGTTAGAGCTTTGTTGCGATTGGTCTTTGGTGACGTATGAAATATTTTGGAAGATGCCACCTGACATCACTTTAAAATCGTAACTTACCATACTTAAATCCTTTTTCATGAAATCCCTAAAGACTCAACAAAATAGTGTTTTACACTACTTTCATTCTTTAGTCAAACATCTCCACACTCTCATTAAAAGGTTTGTTATTTTCTATTTGTAACATTTTAATTGGAAATGTAAACTAGTAAATATATTACCATAGTTTATCACACGATGTTGGGGTTGTTGTTAATCATTCCACGGGAGCAAATGCCTTCTCTAGCCTCCAACGACTGAGAGATTAAGGGATAACGGCCTTGATTTTACAGCCTGTGCTGTAGGCTTCCGTCAACGTTAGCACAAATACGTTGGGTCACGCTTTCTCTGAGGCTGTGATGAGGGTTAAGGTTACAGTAGCTGGAGGATTTCGCATCCTCTGGAAAGTTGCAAGCCATTTTCTTGAGAGTTGAAGTGTATTAAATGTGCGTTGAATGCTGTTCTTATGCATTTTGTTGGTAATACTAACCTTTCAGGTACTGTGAGCGCATTGATGTTACTTAGGCTTATGTGTCTCAACTGCATATTTGAGATTTTGTCAGGGCCCGGGGCTGTGGAAACTTTGCTTGCCTTATGTCCTAGAATATCGTTAGTGTGGCAAATTATATTAGCAGGTTGTGCGCATTGCATTGGTGTGTAGATAGTTGTTACCTTTTGGCTATGTGTAATTGAGTGTTTTGTTATTTATTTTTACTTTCGGGGGGTATGGTGACATTTACCGTTTGGTAAATTGAATCATTTTTCGATTCAATAGGTTGATTTGTGTCCTGTTCCCCATTTTTATTGTTATCAATTCTCTCACCCAATTCACTGCAATATAGAGTTACTGCAATTTAGATTTACTAAATATGATAAATGGTAGATCAAAGAATCTTCATTAGTCCACGAGGAGTAACAGAAATTGGAAAAAGATGAGTCAAGAATAAATTTAAAACATGTTTATGATAAGAATACAAGTGAATAAAATGCGCTCTTCACCTTAAAAAAGGTTTTGGTAAGATAGTAATAACATACAAGATTAATCATTAATTGATGGTCAAATTTTTGTACACCAAATAAATGTGGAAATCTCTCAGGGAAGCTTTGTAAAAAGTTTGGTATTTTATTCTCTCGATTTGCAGTTCTTTTGTTGTGAGATCAAAGCCACTTTGTATTAGTTAGTTTGAATAATTCTTTCCTTGCAGGTACGTTTTTTTGATGGCAAACCTAGTAGATATCGATGCTAATCAAGCCTTTAGAACTTTTAATTTGATTATTTTGCTTCTCCTATGCCGCTCATTTTGGAATTGATTATTATTGAAAAAGAATCTGCCTCTGGATTTGACCTGATAATCTCAAAGAAATAATTTTGCATTTTAATTATGAAGGATTTATACGAGTAAATTAATGATGAGTTTTATTCACATGATCAGGTAATATTTTCTTCAACGCACATTTAACATCGCCCAGGAAAGGAATTATGTTGATACTTCAGTGAAATTCCTTAGAAGGAAGGTCTTCAGGGATTTATTTTAAAGGGTGTCATTTTGGGGGCCCTAAAAAGGATGGATATTCAAGTAAAGATTAGCACTCTGAGCGACTAGTACAGATGAGCTATCCCAAATCTGACTAAATAATGGCTCAGCTATTTGGGGGCTTATAAAGAAAATTTAAATAGTTGGATTTATTTTTTCTTCTACTTAATACGTTTAGGCTAATAATTCTCTAGGAAACGATTGTTTTGATTGCATTTTCTATCTTATCTAGCATTACATAGTTCGGATATCCACTTCAAACGTCCTTTAATAAAGAAGACCACTTTAAGAGTATCAGAGAGAGAAAGTTACCCCCCTCCCCTAGAATCCAACGTCTAGCTGTGGCGCATGAGAATATACACCTGCACTACCAGACAGTCCCAAGGGAGCCGCGAGGTTTCCGGGGAGCCCGAACTCCGTTTGGATTCCATTTCCCGACGTCGCACCGTCTGATCGGAGCCAGATCCATGGCGCCAAGAACTTTTGCGCAAAGCTGTGAGGCCGTCGAGACTATCCTCGCCCTACCCTTGGCGTACCGAGTCTAATGATATCCCCTCACGCTTTGACGGCCCTCGGCGACCCACTTCCGCCGAGGTAGTATAAATACTTTAATAAAAGCTTTGTGAAACCAATACCATACAACCCTGTCTTGGTTAGTATCTACGTGCAGTTTTGTATGTTCTGCTTAGCCTCCCAACGGCTTCCAGCTTCGAAGGCAACGCGTCATCTTTATCCGTCCTTGCTCATACTTAAGGCCAGAGTTCCCGCCGACAGACGATAGACATAGAAAGGAATCTATCACTCGGTTATCGACTTCTTTCTCACCCAGTTATCGACTTCTTTCTCACCGGAGTACTCCCACGCTCATTTCTCAGAGAGGTTGAAGAGGAAGGAATCTTGCAAGTGGCACTGTAAAAGCGCCCAGTTTACTCCCCGTATTCAAGCATACAGTCAAGTAGGCTTTACGTCAGTCTCCCCAATAATTGCACTCTCACATTTTCTCTGTTAGAAATCACCGTTCATCCTCTCTCGAACAATGGTACCCCTCGAGTCATTTGTATATCCACCCCCCCCCCTTTGATACCCCTGTCTCATTTTATTTAGTGTCATTTATTTACTTGTGCTATTAATATTTTCTTTGTATATAGTGAAGTTATATATATTTTTCTACCATTAGTTTCTCTAATCCCAGAACCTCTAAGAATTGATTATTTAGGCCAACCGCACTCGATTTTGTTTATTTAACCCTCGCACTGGGATCTGTATCCCAATTTTCTGGCGTGCTCTCTTTACTGTCACCCTACGACAAAGAGTATACATGTAAAGCCTTCTAATTTTTCTCTTGACATTTTTAGCTTTATTTTATCTAGGACCTATTGGGCAATAAAAGGGTATGGACACAAATCCTGAATGTTTATAGTTCTATTTATTTAGCGTCCTTCTTCACAAGTTTGGATGAGAATTATGTTGAAAATTAGGAGGCCTCCATTTGACCTCACCTCGAACTTCACTCTTAATTTACTGGGAATTTGTAGTAAAATTTCTGCCAAATATTTGGCTTGAGATATTTTTCTCTCTGACCCTAAGTATTAGGAAAACAACTAGTGCATTATAAAATTTCTTATGCTATACATGAATGATGACAGAATAAAAATGCCTCTCCTTAATTTAGATAATAATACCCATAACAGAAAATTTGTCATTCGAGGCGCCACAACTGAGCTTACCTTTCCATTTTGTGGTTATATACATCTGGATAAGGAGAGTAAGAGCTAATGTGCATAAATTCCAGGTTATTGTAAGCTCATGTCCAGTTTTTTTTTTAAACCTATGTACAGCATTTTAAATTCTAAATTAACAATAGTTTTCTTGTTTTCATACTTGCATTACCAAGTAGGTTAAACAATACAAAGAAAGTCCAAATATCTCTAACAGAGAGAGCATTTTACGTCTTAGAATCAATGAATTATAGTACTTATTTATAACCAAAACACTCCCAAAACAAGTAATGTTGATGTTGGAATAATCTACGTCGCTGAGACGGAAAGATATAATGTTTAAAGTTGTGATTATTTTTGAAGGACACAAACAGAGAATATAAAAAAGTTTCCAAATTTCCAAACGATACATCAAGCTCATAAATCCAACGAGGATATAACTGGCCGTAGAGGAAATGATGCCATAATTTTAAGGGACATCCGATAAAGTGCTCCGCAGAAAGTCTATTGCTGCACGATTGACAGGAGAAAGCTCAGATAACATTCTGGAAGAAATTAAAACATGGCCTATCGCCAAAAAAGTTCAATTTATTACATTACTGTATTATTATCAGCGACAAATAACTAAAAAAACTAAAATAAAACCATAATAAAAACGTAGTCATAATTTTTACTAGTCGCCTTTAATCCAAAACCCTAATGTGAATTTCCAGCAAATGTTCAGAAATAATATTAGGAGGAAAAAATTTTGAAATCTTAAGAGGAATAATCTGGTCTCTGTATTTAGCAATGAATATGAAGTATATTTTTCTGATATGGTGATTAGCAAATTTCATATCGAATGTTTGAAAAAAATTGGCTCTCATTATATACTGAGTAATTTATTTACGTCGATGCTAAAGAGAAGCCTATTTATTTGCTCTTGGATTTATCATCCAGTTACTAAAAAAACAGAAATTATCCGAAGACCCTCAATACCTAGCAATGAAGGAAATCTTTACCATTCTAAGTTTTTCCTCTTAGATGAATGCCCTTTCCGCTGATCGTCCACATAAATTAGAGAATTGAAGTAATTGTCCTCTGTAAAACTGATGTAGGCTTTATTTAGGGTTACTATAGTTTGCTATCGAAAATGACCAAATATCTTTAACAAAGAGAGCATTTTAAATCTTAGAATCAATGAATTATAGTAATTATTTCTAACCAAATCACTCCCAAAACAAATAATGTTGATTTTGGAATAATCTACGACGCTGAGACGTAAAAATATGATGTTTAAACTTGTGATTATTTCTAGATTTTAAGAAAGGGTACTCCGTCACTATGAGGATTTTCAGTAAATACGTATGTGTACAACCTATATCAGATTCAATAGAACTATTCGCCTTGAGTCTTATTTTGGCTGTCGACCGAATTGAAAGTACAGTGTATTTATTATGTATAGTCTGCTGTTTTTAGTTGATTTTCGTCCAATTTATTAGGTGATTTTATTTCAGGGAGCTATTATTTTGGTAAACGAGGCAGGGAAATTCTATTAACCCATTAATGCCACTTGGAAACTAGAGTTGTCGGTAATGTTTTTTCATTATAGGTCTGACAAATATATTTACTTTCCATGAAATTTTATTTTACGTTGTCTTACAAGCCTACAATTATGTAATACACTATGTTTGGCAGCGTTGTACTCACAAAAATTAGATGTATATTGTATTTATTTAACCGCGTTATACGCGAGCCTAAACATGCCTACGAGACATTTCTCCAAAACGTAAGTATTTTATTTATATTTTTGTTTTAGTTTCATTAAAATGTGACGATTAAATCCACGAATGATCATATTATATATGTATAGGAAAAATATTTCCGTAACATGATTTATTATAACTAAGAAAAAGATTTTACTTTTTCTGCCAACCAAAGTTGCCAGTCAGCATAAACGATATACAAATATTCGTTGCGACCGTGAACATGACAAATGAGTCTCTCTAATATTGTTGCTTAATATTTAAGAAGTAATATTTATCTATATATATTAATTTATCTATACTCCTACCCTTTCATATATATATATATATATATATATATATATATATATATATATATATATATATATATATGATGAAAATTAATGCAATATTGCAAGAAAAGATAAGGAATTAAACAAACATTCTCCGAAGACAATTTAATTCAGAACAGTTTCGGTGTATCTCACACCCATTTTCCACTGACACTGGGCAGAAAATATAAGAAAAGTGCATATAAGCATAACACAAGGTCAGGTCATGAAAGATCCCCTCTTTTTTCCCAATCCCCTACTTGTGGCTCATCTGGGGGGTGATTCTTTCAATGGGGTTTAATGGATTCATGCATAAGTCATATTCATCCGTTTCAATATTTGCCATGTTTGAAATAATAGGCCTACTATAATTTTTGCAGCTCAGTTTCTATAGCCATACTGTAAGACATACACACAGACAGACACACATACGCCATGCCGCAGGCACTCACTCACTCACACATGTAAAAATATATATCATAAATATGCTGTCTATCATTTTTCAAATAAAAGGATAATAACTAAAGAAACCATCATTGTCTTATGAAGTGCACAAATGTGTACCCCTGGACTTCATGACGTCATAACATACAAAGTTTCTACTATTTTAACATTCATATCCTGATTCACTCGCGTCAACAATTGTGTAATAAAAATTCATAAGTATTATTGCATAATTCCTATTGCCTAAATGGATGGAATAGGATAAAAAACAGGTTACTCACCATCTTATTTCTGCGATGTTTGGGGACGCCATATTGATGAAACACCAACTGTATCTTGAAATGCTTCAGTTCCCTTATCCAGGAGTATTTGGCATCCATAAGGATTAGTAACCATGGAAACAGACTCAGTTTTCATATAAACATCATTCGAAGTCATCCAAGCCATCGCAATTCTTAGTCACACAAATGTGTACTAAATGAGCGAAAGGGTTAATTTGTTTCTTTCACAGGACAGTTCCGCGGATTCCCTACGAAAATCCGAACCTCTCTTCGCAGATGCACGGCTCATGTCAAAAATTGGGATAAACAATCGGTAGCTGCGAAGGAGTAGTTTATGAGGCCTAAAATATTGTGTTGCAGAGAAATGAGGCAAATAACAAAAACAGCAAATATAAGATAAAACAATAAATTTTTCCGAGGTAAATTTAAGGCAAATAGATAGGTCGTTTAGATACAGACACTTGCTTGTACTAGATTAGGGCGTCAATGAGGTGTGCCTGATCTAGTGTGAAAGTGTAAAACTACTTTACTAAGCACATACTGCTTTACTACCTGTGAAATTGATTCAAGGAAGTAAATGAAACATCCAGAAGATTTTATTTCTACTTCATCCAGAGCTTCAATCTTTCGGAAGAACACCCTCAAAAGGGACGTGTTATTATTTCAGAATGAAATCAGGGTCAATGGGCAAACTATTCTACTCGGTTGTTTGATTCAAGACAATACAAGCCCCCCCCCCCCTCAGCACACACACCACCACCTTAAGGATTGGTACTTTCAGCGAATGGCATTCTGAATTTTATGCGTATGCGAATATCATTATCTGCTCGATCTCACATAGGAATTTAAGGAAGGTCAGCCCACCATAAATGCTGCATACCCCTTCGATTCTCGTTCTATATTGTCTTTCTTACACCGAGCATCAACCACCCACTCAAATTGTCGTCGATTGTATTGCTCTTAATCTTTACATATTCTTAGTATTAGAATCGCATTCACACACGTTAGGAGGGTTAAATTCTTGTGAATTTTCAGCAAAATTGACTCATAGAGAACCGAGAAAAATTAACTTTCCCAACCAAACTAGCAGCTTTGTTCAAGGTTTAATTGCTGAAACATTAAAGGGAATTAATTAACGGTAAATAATAGCCATTAAGTTTCTCTCTCTCTCGTTTTATCGCCATTTCTCTCTGTAAATTTATCTACAATGTCTGATCGCAAGAACATTGGGAGAGATTCATTGTAGCGAAATTAGAAATTAATTGGATGGGATTGGAATTTCTTGGAAAAATTGGCTTTCAGAGAAGTAGCTGTTACACACACAGATTAAAATCCTATTCAGCTTAGTACTAAATTGTTTCAGATATGATAGTTTAAGGAAAATCTTTGAATATGGACGGTTGTTAGCTGAATTTAATACGTATTTGATTAGAATGTTGAGAAAAGCTTATCAAATACAATATAATCTGGACAAATATTAAAATAATAAAGTTCCTCAAATATTCTATTTCAGAAAATACGAGAAAATTTTTTATTCTCTGTTTATACAGCTATGATTTGCTGGCTAATCTAAAAGGTATAGGATTGCTGCTAATATAATGAGTGACAAATTTTATAGTGTTGGGTTTACAACTGATGGCATTAATTTAGAGCCACTTTTTGTAACAGCGATGGCGAGGAAATAGATTTTATGCCCTGTTTCCCTTTGCATTGATAAATATAGGGGTATTGATAATTTAAGTACTTAAAAAATAAAAGGGTTGGTCTCTGTGTTTTATATTAGATTGAGGAATAAGTTCTTGCGCTTTTTAATGTTGTGTTGATTTAAGTTTTGTTGACGTGATTTGTGCGCATATTAAGAAACAATAATAAATAATGAGAGCAAAATTTGCAAGGGTTAGGCTACGTCTCTTAACAGCGTAGACCTTAAGGCTTTTGCTTAGGCTACGTCTTGAAGATGAGTAATAAGTGATTGCGGTTTATTTAAAAGTTGTGTTAATTTAATTTTTGTTCTTTACCCTCAAAATGGAATGTCAAGTTGAAACAGCTAATCTTAAGAGAGATAAGAAGAGAGTGTTTGTAAAAAAATAATACTTTTTCGTCCTTTTGCGATTGAAATGATCTTTACATTTGACATTTTTATCAATTTTGTATCTCTATTAGAATGCTTTGTCGCTAAAGGTGATCTTTATTGAGACCCAAATGTCCGGAAACTATGTTTCGAACATTGTATGGGTCTTCATCTTCCTCACTGAGGAAAGGTAAGTGCATTCATTGTAAAACTGGCTCTTTTGTTAGCCGATAGTTTTTCGTTGTGACGATGATCCTGACGTATCTGATTTATGTATCTTATTGAATGCTGCCTCCATTGGGTGGATCAAGGACAGGTGCTCATGAGACAGTGTCTGGAGCATCGCTTTATTTTCTAATCGCAAAAGCCGCTTTGGCAAATTTCCACTCTCATTAATTAATAAATCTCGTATAAAGGCTTAGGGCGGAGTTTCTCAACTGTGATACATTGAATGCACAGTCAAAAAAAAATACTGCATTGCTAACGAGAGACATAGCCATATTCATGCTGATATTACTATCATAAATTGAGAAAATGACTTTGTTTTGTAAAAGACGACTTGAAAACCTGCTTTGTGAGTTTTTCCAGAAGACTTTTTGAACCCTATTTTAATGAAGTCCAATTTTCACACTTGTAGAAACCTTATTTTTAGGATTTTTCGGCCACATACTAAGGATTTTTGGTTTATATTTACATAAATTGTTTTCCTTGATAACATGCGATATATAGATAATTTTAATATTTTCTATAAACAGTGCGTCCATTGGCTAATGTTTACTGATAAGATATAATTTTTTATCTATAGTTTTTTTTTTCATAGAAAAAAACAACTTTTTTCCCTGATAATTTGCTATACATATATTCATCATTTTAATATTTTTCGATGAAAATCGCTACCATTATTTAAGGGTGGACTTTCAATGACTTTTCAAGTTATTCAACCCAAGTTTTCAGATTGTAGGAAGAAATTGCCAATCAATGAAAAATTAAATATTTTAACTTTTCAGGACTCAAGCAGTTATGTTAGTCCCATTTGAACGAAGCAAGCAAGCTGCTAAGCACAAAAGGTGAAATATTTTCTCCTTTTCCGGCCTCTTTTACTCATCACAAAAGGATAATTTATACTCCCTATTTTATAAAAATATCTAAATTTTCCTCATCTAAACTATTTTTTCATTAACTCAAAGTTCTTAAATTTAATTTTGCAAACTTCGGATGGTCAGGGACATATCTAGAATTCCGAGCCATTTGCCTAAACAAGCAGAAAGGAGGCGGGAATTTGCATTGAGGCTTAAATAAATTCCTTTGGGGAATAAAGCGATGTATAAACACGGAAGCGATGTATACACAAGGCATGGCTGGCCTTACGCCAAGTTCTCAACTCTGGATTGAATCAGACATCGGATTGTTGAAACCCGAAAAGCTGTAGCTGAAATCTATTCCACTTCCTTGGATGTATGTATGATTGGATGATTTGTGGCTTAGAAATCGACATAAACTGGTTGCATTCATTTGTTCCTGAAGATGAATGTATGTGTAACCCATGTCGTTAAGATAGGGATGATATACTAGAGGAGAACTAGAATATCGGAATGAATAGAGTGAAAGGAAATAAAAATATAGGAAGGATAAGAGTACTACTATTGTAGATTTACCTTAATTGGAACCAAGTTTTCAAATTATCAGCAACAAAATCACTTTTTCCATTTATGGCGAGATCAATACGACGAGAAACCAACCCAATGACCCCCGCAGCCGGGTATCGTGTGTAGCGTGTTACACTGGGTATTCATATAAGTATTATTTATTATTATCATTACGGCGCTCCACTCAACACTTTCTTTCCACACATTGCAACAAGAGGAGTGTTTCTTCCTGTCCAGGGTTCGGTCCAATAGCCCTGGTGCCTTGGCAGACTGCCTGCCATCCTGCAATCACCTAGCACCAGGGTATGATAATAATAGCTGATCACCATCCCTACTACGTAGAGGACCACCTAATCTCTACTCCTCTTTATTACATACCCTCCTATCTCTTTTAAAACTTGGTTTTGTCTCCCCTGAGTTTCTGGATGCCTGGTGCACTTTCATCCTCTTATGAACCGTAGTCGAGTGGTCGTGTATTCAATGAGGTTCATACCTAATGCGAGGGCCAAATACCAGCTGGCTAAGGCAAGTATTAGGTATGGGGTGTGTTTGCCCGTCGACTCTGCTCACATATAAGGGGGCCACGGCAGCACCAATCTTTTTGGTCAAAGTTCGAGGACAATTTCGCCTAAACAGTGGGCTGAGTTGGCAAAGACCATCAACGCCGCACTGGGATGGATCATGTGTAAATAATTATATTCTGGAATTTCTAATCGTATGGAGACATATCTTAACCTCCCCACAAATGGGGAGGTAAGAGTATCTACTTTCCGTGAGGCTCCATATTTCCTTTTTTCTTTGTTTATGGTGACAATACATAGAAAGCAATAGTGGGTGACCGCACACGCTTGGATATCCACCCTCAAGCACGGCTTCATCCTATATAGCTGTCATGGAGGAAGAAAGAAATCGAGTCACCCCTTCAAACGGGTGGAGACCCCCTTTCAGGGGTCTCCACCTCTGAGAAGGAGAGTCCCTCTTCAACCATATTCTACTGGAGAGGAGGCTTCGTTCTCTCCTTGGCCTATGTTTGCGGAAGTTTCACCATCACCCCCTTATCTGGAGTCACTCTGGAGTCGCATTGTTCGGCCATCAGTCTTCGGAGTTCAGCCGACGGGAAGCATATGCTAATCGCGTAAGAGTCTTCTCGTCTAATGGGGTCACCGCATCTGCTCCCAGCTAGACATAGGGGGCATTATTACTACAATAAAATGCTGCGTACTACGGGCCACCTGAGAGTTGCTGCAGAGGTTCGTCTCCTCCTGTTCCTCGTTTGCAATAATGATTTCGCAAGTATAATTATTTTGCAACTCTCTCGCTACGGGATGGGAGCCGGGTGGAATAATGCACCATTTGTTCCCGGGATGATGGCTCAATTCTTCGTTTTGCATTAAATACCTCTTTACAAACAGTAACACTGCAGTTAAACATGGATATAAGGTATACTGTAATATCTGCGTACATTCCGCCGTCAGCTAATTTCGAGGCGCAGGGCTTCTGCGGCACCATAGCACAGTATCCGAGGCCCTTTCTAATGCTAGGGGATTTGAACCGTAACAACTCCATCTAGAGAGACTCTTGATCAAGCCCCGATGGAAGTCTTTGCCTAACTGATCGACGAGCTGGAGAAAGATTTCATATATATATATATATATATATATATATATATATATATATATATATATATATATATAGATGGGCTTACGCCTAACCGCCCTAGAACCATTTTATTTACCTTTATTAAACTATACTTATGCTCTCCGGATTCAGAGCCTCATTTGGGGTTAGAGGTAGTCGATGACCTCCATGGTCTTTATCACTTTCCCATTTAAATATCATTTTTCTGCACCGCTGCTCTCCAGGGGAGGCATGGTGGTTCTTGGCACTGGCGCGATGATCGCCTTTCAGGAAACGATTGGTTTTACTGTCCCAGTCGAGGAAATTAAGTCCGTGGATGATGGCGTTGATTTCTTCTCTGGTTAACTCATCGTCGTGGCCCTGAATACCATTCCTAGAACGTCTTGCCATTTTGGACGCCGTTGCTTCCTCGCTAGTCACTCGAGAGTGAGATTGCCCTCAAAAAGAAGTGTTATGATTGCCTTCTGTAAAAGCAACGCTCGAACTAATACAGCGCCAATATATTTCGTTCCCCTCGGCCTAGGTTCCGGTGTGTTTCGAACACACATGACATCATAAAATAATGTAAACTAAACAATGGATAAAATGAGAATAGTAGAAAGAAGAAATGTCTCAAACAACTTTATATATAAATTAGAAAGGAAAAGTGACAAACAATTTTCAATAGATAAGCCGAACTTTTGCAGGTAAAATTTAAGTATTAAACAAATAATAATAAAAATATTCGTGGGCGATATTTTGGACCAACTTGGAAATCATTCAAACTCAGGTTAAACCAACTGAAATACAATTTAAGAAGAGATGAGGGTAATGATGCTTTCTGTGTTAATTTTTCAAATCATGGATATCCTATCATTTGTAATTCAACTAAATTTATTAATTTTACAGATGACTAATTTATGCACAATTTTGGTGAATGTTCCTTCAATATTCTCATAATATTTTAATATCTTTAATTTTGATCTTTTCCTAAAAAAGTTTATTTTTAAATTAAATTATTCATTACAGCCCATAATATTTTTTCAGTTTCCTTATTTTGTGCGCATTGAATAACGTATGTATATATGTGCATCTTTGTATACATATTCTATACGAGGTCTGGTATTAATCCCGCTTCTTGATTATTTTTGTTAACTATAGATTTTATTTCTCCTATTTTCGTTCAATGTTTTTATTTGAACTTTCGTTTGGGCAAGAGTAGGCGGAGTTTTGCTTACTTTACAAGTCCTGTTACACTGGTTACAACGCTACCAACAAAGGATATATTGTTAGTTTTGCAGCTGCTTGACGCGTTTTAATTTTATTAATATACAAATATGTTTAAATTGTGATTTAATCAATGTTGCTGCCTTCGGCGGCGAGCAAGCAATCCAGGCGACACCTGAAGGCCAAGTCCACTTTGCAGACTTGAGCTTGTCGACGTTGCATTGGCGGACCTTGCAAGCCTTTCGAGCAGAAGTTCATGTTCGATTTGTTAATCTGAATCTACTCTTCCAGGGTCTTTACCTTGTGGGCTGAAACACCGTCCTGCTGAAAGCTAGTCTGCATTTTTCATTATCTTTCTCATCCAGGGCAGGACTTTCCTGGCCAAGATGACTCTGCAATCGGCCATGGTGAGCCTGTACGCAGTAGCGAACCACACCGGCGGCATCTTCTTGCCTTTTGAAGCCATGACATCAAGCATCATCACAGCAATTCAGTCCTTAGTTGTGGACTCATAGCAGACCTCGGAGACGTACTGACTCAAACCTACCCCGCGTTTGTTCTGTTTGTTGTTGACCGGATCTGTCCAGAAGTTATTTTTCAGTCGGAAAAAGGCAAAATCGAATGCTTTGTCTCTTCCAGTCATTGAGAAGATCAGGACAGCGCTACCAACATTGTTTGCAAATACAATCGGTGATTAGAATCTCAAGCTCATCTGGTCCTCCTACTTTAATGCCTTTGACACTGTTGCTACCGGGAGGTTCTTTTATTTCGCGAGCGCAGTGATATTGAGCTTTAGAACACGTTCAAAGGCCTTTCTCACAGCCAAACGGTTGACAACTTGAGGTCTTCCTGAAAGACGTGTATTTTTAATGTCATCTTCGTTCTTGAGCCTCTCCACGACTTTAAGCCGCTTAGCCCTGTCGAGCAAAATGTGACCCTCGCTTAGAAGAACAGATATATCAGTTCTTTCATTCCCATCTCAAAACTTCTGCACACAAAGGAAAAGACATTTTAATTACAGATGCTGGAGAAGTAGAATTTGAAGATTGTTTCGCGGAACTCTTTTATTACCCAGTTTAACATCTCGAATGATAGCCTCTTTCCCCGAGGGTAACAAAGAGTTACTTTCTCCCTTCTGTTCTCGATTGTTTAGAGTTACTTTCTCCTCTCTGTTACTCGTAGTTGATAGTTACTTACCCCCTTATTTTGACGGTTTTTGAGACTTACTTTCTCCATTTTGTTTCACAGCTGTTAGGAGTTCATTTTTCCTTTCTGTTCGCGCTTTGTTAAGAATTACTTTTTTCGTTATGTTACGGTTGGTAAGGGTTACTCTCTCCACTTTTTGACCTTTTTTATATTTAATTTCTTCATTATTTAAGCCATTGAGGACACCCCAGGAAGCGTAGAGTTAAGCTGGTCAAGAGCGTGAGAGAGTCAGTTCAAAACGCTTAGTGCGCAAGCGAAGTCAGTCCCTCGGTATATCCCGTGAGACATGCAGGAGAGTGCTAGTAATCGATGTTCAGGCCTACCCATACAGAATATAGACAAAGCAGAACCTTACAGCCTAAGACAAGGAGCAGAGAAAGGATATGGTAGTCAAGATACTGGAGAAGATTCAGGACCGTAACCTACCTTAACCTCCTTTGGACCTCAGATGATGCTTACTTCCATCTTAAGGGAAAGGGAAACTCGAAGACAAATATCTTCACGGTGACCTACCCTAGAGCAAATGAGGTAGCCACTAAGCCCCGACACTCCCCTAATAGCACAGTATGGACTGCAATCTCAGCCAGAGGCATCATCAGAACATTCTTCTTCGATGAATCTGGCGCGACACTGACAGTCACCCAGGAGCAGTATGTTGAGGTCATCAAAACCTTCAAGAGGGAGCTGCAGACCCTGTTCCCGTCGCTTATGGGAAAGTTCTGGTTCCAGCAAGATGAAGCAAGCTCTCCCACCTCAAACCTGTACGAGATTGGCTGAAAGAGAACTTTGGTGGCCGTACGATCAGTCTCAAGATTTATTTTGAGTGGGCATCTCATAGACCAGAACTTAGGCCCCAAAATTTCTTTCTCTGGGTCTACGTAAAGTGTACGCAGGGAAACCCATGGCCATTACGAAACTCAAGGAAGTTATCCGGGAGGAAATCAGACCCATTAGTCGGTCACTTTGTAAAGACGTCATGGACAACTTTGTGCTGACCTCCAAGAAATGCACAAACCTAAATGAAGTTCATCTCGAACACGTGTTCTAGAATAAAGAAGAAAGGTCCAAAGACTCTCATGTTTTGATATCAGGTTTTTAAACACAATACACTAGTTATCACCAAAGTTTCATTTCATCCCTGCAGAAAATTAGGAAATGAGGCTTATCGAAAGTTGGCGCCCGTTTTGGGGGGGTGACAGTGTATATACATATTCATATATATATATAGATAAAAAGATAGATAAATACCCCTATTGCTCAAATCAGGGTAATATGATAATATAAGAAAGAGAGGAATTTGCAAAATAATCAATATAATATGCGAGGCAGCTCCTGTTCCCATCTCCTATTTCAGTCCTACCAAGGATTCTGATAGATTCTATTCTTAAAACTCCTCAGGAAGCAAGTTTCTATCACATGGTTAGTTAGCCTATTCCATTAATCTAACGATCATTTTGCTAACCAATTCATATTAATCTCCTTCTTAAACATACGTTTGTCCTGCTTAAAACTATTGCTTCGTGTCCTGGCCTGTTCTCTAGACTTTAGAATCATAACTACTTCTACCCTCTTTTATCCTTTAACCAACTTATGTACCTCTATCAAGACATCTCTAACTCTCCTCCTTTCTATTTTTTGTAGATTAAGACTCATAAGGCTTTCAGAATAAGATAAGCTTCTCAACACCAGAATCATTTTACTCATTCTTCTTTCCACACCCTCAAGCAAATCAATTTTTATTCCATAATACGGTGAACAAACCTACACCGGAATTTCAAGGTAAGGCTTAAATAATGCCAGGGAAAGTTGTAGAATAACAAGATAATCCTTTTGCTCAAATGACCTCAATAACCTATAAAACTATTCCTAACGATTCCTTATTTCTTGCTACAGGGGCTTCTTGCATTCCTACATTCCTTAAACTCTCCCAATGACTTTATAACTATTCATTGAATGAAACTTGCATACACTAAGTAATGAGTAGAGGAATAAGTTCTTGCGGTTCTATCAAATTTATTCATTACCATTAACAATTTTAGAAAAATTTCATTTTTAATCGATAACAATATGCAATTTAATCATTAATGTATTCTCCGTTGTTATTTACGACTTGTTCCCAACGTTCAACTAGTTTTTCGATGCCTCTGCAATAAAAATCTCTGGATTTTGACTCGAATAACTCGTCTAACTAGGTTCTTAATTCCACATCAGTATTGAACGAAACGCTACGCAAATTGTTAGAGAGCGATCAGAACAGATGGAAATCCGATGGAGCTAAGTCTGGCGAATATGGAGGATGCGGCAGGATTTCCCAATTAAGCGTTTGGATGGCGTCTTTTGTCATATTGGCAATGTGAGGACGAGCATTGTCGTGTTGCAGAAGGACTCCATAACGTCGATGAGGTCGCTTTTCACGAATAGCTTCTGCAAGTCGATACATTTGTTGAACGTTCTGCATTGACAATCTTGTTGTTCGCAAGGAGCTCCTAAAGAATGATGCCTTCACAATCCTACCACACAGAGCATCGTCTTTCGTGAATGAAGTCCTTGCTTTAATCGCTGAGGTTTTTTTTTTTTATTGGGGCTAAGCCATTGTTTTCGATGGTTCATGTTGACATAAACACACCACTTTTCGTCGCCAGTGATGATGCGATGAAGAAATCTGTCCTTATATCCACGAGTAGCCTGTGACGAGCAAGCAAATCTGCAGGAATCGTGGAGCGTTAAAGTTTGTTGCTTTCGCTCAAAGCGTGCGGAACCCATGCACCGATCTTTTTTAACTTTCTCCATCACACTCCAATTGTACAGCCAATTCTCTAGTCGATTGATGAGGATTTTCATGAAGAAGGTCGTTCAATCGATCTTCATACAACTTAATGGGGCGACCACAACGTACTTCGTCATTAAGATTGAAATTACCGTTTTTGAAACGTGAAAAACACCATTGAGCTGTCCTTTCTGATAAAGCATTTTCTCCGTACACAGCACAAATATCACTTATAAGAAAATTTCTAAAATTCAGATAAATACAAAATTGTTTTGCGAATACTTTGAAATAAAACTAAAAATATAAAACTATTATGTAATCTTTAAAAAACAAATGGATGAAGTATACAACAGTGCAGCCATAGCAATAAAGAATTAGACTGAATATGAAGCCTCCCACATTCAAGAGATAATAAAGCTATTCGCCACTGTAGCGTATAAAAAAATAGAATTTTTCAAATGGATACAAGAGATTATGCAAAAAAATAGTAAATGAATCTATTCAATAAGAACATCAAAGGATCAACAAGCGAAAATAATTTAAAAGTTCCCGTGACATACATATCTAAAAAACAAAAGAAAGAGTCGGACGAAGCCATTCAACATATCGACAACCAAATAACACCAAGAGAATTTTGAAAAAATAGTAAAATGAATAAGAACTAACGAAAACAAGAAAAAATGTAGACAAAGAAGAGAGGAGAAAATATATTCGAAGATAAATGTGGAATCGAAAGGATATTCAGAGAACACTTAATAAGAATGTCAAGCTAAACGAAGAAGAAAAGGAGAATTTTGATAGAAAAATTGAAAATCAAATAGTCGATTCATTAATCAAACATATTTAAAGGATATACGACTATAGGTGTGTTGAAGAGGAAGTAGAGACCAACGAGGGGATTGTCGGATAACCACCATCGAAGAACTAAGGTATAACATCGGAAACTTAAAGCAAAAAGCACTATGAAAATCCAGGTTAACTAAGAACAAAATAGAAGAACCAAACCATATACACCAGGTACTAAGTAATTTTGATTATTTCCTGCTTAACACAAGAGGAACTTAGCTGAACTCAGGTTGAGCATTACTCGCCAATTTCCCTTCTCGTCTTCATCGGGAATTTATAGACTGAATCAGAGATTGAATCAAGAGTTGACTCAAAATAATTTATTTTAAAACAGTTTTGCTCAGGGAAAACAGAAGCAGAGATATCGCATTCAGCGTTTTAACGGGTCAAATAAGTAAGGCTAATAGGGAAAGAGTTAAGCATTTCTAGAGTAGGCAGGAAGGTATCTAAGGCATTCGACAGAGTATGACAAAGGAGTATACAATAAAAGATAAAGAGCTTGGGATAAACCAAAAAGAAAACGGATCTTGAGCAAATAACTTAATGAAAGATACATTTATATAGACAGAGGAAATTTCCAAGGAAAGATATTTAAGCGAGAGCCTCTCCTCCCCAAAGTGGCTGGCTACACTTTAGTGATTCCTTCACCCATGAGCCTGGATTGCTTAAGCAATTATATTCGCAGATGATGTAACCTACTTGAATTCCTGCGCGTTTAGAAACGTATTAATGCAAGCCGGAATGAAGGAACGAGAAGTGAAGAGCTTAAACGAACGACTACACGAATGAGTGAAAGATAAACACTAATCTAAATCAATTCAAGCTAATATCAAAGTATACTAAATTTTGTCAGACATTTATGCTGTCGGCCAGCGATACAGGTATGTACAGTAGAGAAGGCAAGATATGTTCACTGAAGAAAATATTAGTCACCTTAATTTCGGATTGAAGCTTACCTACTGGCATCTAATACCTCCGTGAGCTAGGTAACGGTGGCGAGTCAACGTTGCAAGGGCAAGATAGGGTTTAGGATCTAAAACAATCAACCTTTAGCCACTCTTCCAACAAAGGATTGCGCAATTGGGCATTGTGCCCCACACGTCATTTCTATTGAGTTCCCAAATGTCTTTTTGCAGTAATGGGTAATTTGAAGCGAAGCGATATTTATCCAAAAGCCGTAAAAGAATACAACATTCACGGTCCGTCAGTTACCTTTTTCGGCCAGAATTCTTGCAGAGATTTCTTTTAGACTGTAATTTTTGTCATTATTGATAGACTCTATGACCGCAAACTTAGAGCAAAAGATAAAGGGAGGGATGAACAAAGAATACTCTTCAAAATAAGATCCCTCAATCATATAAATAAGAACAAAATATACCCGGCTCTGATACACTTATCACCAGTGTACCCAACGATTGCAATGCCTACAGTTTCTAGAAGTAGAAGTTTTAATATTCACGAAAGTAAAACAAGCAAAAAGACGTAAGCCGAAGGAACTTCATAGACAAAAGACCAAATAAAATTATAGCAAAGACCAAGCAATGGCTTCGCTACTAAGATTAAAATTTGAAATCTAATAAAAGCAACCATGGTTAAATTTTTATCAATTTTCTGAACTTCGCCAATCATAATAATTTATAAGGAACTCTAAGCTAAATTTCCCCTCTTTCAAAATATCACGTTGCTAAAATATAGTTATAGAAGAAGATATAGACTTTTTTTTTCTGAACCTCACCATTTGTAATTCTTTGGGTTTTAAAAAATTCACAAAATTTCGATACTTATATTTATTTCTGAACTTTGAGAAAAAACATGAGTCATAACCAAACTAAGATGAAATTATTATTCAAATGATGATTAAGTGATGATAAGAAGAAATTAGAGATGACCTTGGCAACCATATACGAAGATCAGGATTGAGACAGCATCGCCTGTTCCCGAGTGACACATAAATAGCGGATCAAAGGGAAGAGGAAAAAAAATTACTTAAAACTTCGACTAAGACTAACCGATCGAGACTATGGCGCCACCAAAATAGTAGCTAAAATTACCGAATATAATGAACTATAATCGATTTTGAAAAGGGAAACCTAGTTACACACTCGAAAGAGATAACACTGGTTTGCAGATAAATTGAAACTAGCACAAAAATAGTTGTTCTAGCTTAATTTTGCGGTGCTGATTTCCGATACGAAACTAGTTTTTCCTCATCACCTCAGGTTTTTGAGGTATCCATGTATTGGGAATTTTAGGAATTGTATTCTTTGAAACACTTACACTACCAAGGGGACAATACATCCCTGAAGTTTTTAAAAAAATAACTGTGGGCAGAATTCAGCTTAAATTAGTGTATATTTTTATCCCAATGGTAGTTCTAATGTTTAAGCAGATTATTGAATAGCCAGTGAAGTGAGCACGTGCTCAAAGGTTAGCATTTGTTTTATCAATTTTTGGAGATTGAAGTGTAAAATGCTAAGCTAGCATAGCTAGGGTAGGCTAGGCTAGACTATGGTTGAATGTGCTATGCCAAGATATACCATGCTAGAATAGAATAAGATATAGTATGTTAGGCTAGGCTAAGCTATACTATGCTAGACTAGTTTGTACTATGCTAGCCTAGGTTATACTAGGCTTATTCTTTAATATGGTAAGCTAGATTAGGGTAAGGTAGGCTATGGTAGAGAAGCTATACTATGCTAGGCTTCTCAAGGCTAGGCTAGCCGAAGTCATACGAGGATAGGATAGGCTATACTATGTTAAATTATTATAAACTATACTAGGTTAGGCTATGCTATTCTATATTATGATAAGCTATACTATGTTAAGATTTACTATTATATATATGCTAGAATGTACTAGGATATGTTAGACTAGGCCATACTATTGTTTCTAGGCTAGGATAGGCAATGCTATACATACTCTGTTAGGTTTTACTAAATTAGTCTAGTCTAAGTCATACTATAGCAGACTAAGCTATACTCTTTAAGGCTAGGCTATACTATGCTAGCTACGCTAGAGTATGGTATGGTAAGTTATACTATTTTAGAGAATCTTAGGCTAGACTTGGTTATACTAAGCTAGGCTCGAATAGGCTAACAAATGCTAGGCTAGGCTATACTATGGTAGGCATTTCTATGACATAATATACTCTGTTATACTATGCTATGATATACTACGCTATGCTAGGCTAGGCAGGATTTTCTATGTTAGGAAATCTAGGTTTGTCTATACTAGGCTTTATTATGCTAGGAGAGGTAATACTAGGGCAGGCTATCCTACAATAAGCTAAGTTTTGCCCAGAGAATATTCGAGACTATACTATGCTAGGTTGTTTTACATTCTCTTTCGACTGATATAATTACTAAAGTCCTCCTGATTAGCCAGAAAATATTTCGCCAATAATATCATAACTATTTAGCTGATTATAACGATATTTGAAAATCATATGTTGTTTAACATTCTCTTTCTAATGATATAATTACCAAGGTCGTCCATTTTAGCCGGAGAATTATTCGGCAATAACATCATAACTATATATCCGATTCTAACGAAATTTGAAACCATTATGTTGCTTTACATTTTCTTTCGAATGATATAATTTCCAAGGTCCGCCCAAGGTTAGTCTGGAAACTATTTAAAATAAGGTCATAAATCAGAATACGTGAGAGCACGATACATTTGGTCGGCAGACCTTGTTCTTCGTTGGGTGGCATGAACCCCACCGAAAATATTTGCCAAAACATGATGAATATATAGTTTGACATTATGCTGGATATCATTATTCAACCACACAACTTTCTTAATTCGACAGTGGTTTTAGAAATTTCACCGCATTCTATCCTAACTCTGTATCTAATGACTGTTGATTGTGATAAGCAACAAATGTAAACTTCATCTAGGTCAATCTCAAGCTTCTACTAAACAATCCAACATTGAATTCATTACTAACTTCTCGAAATTGTATTTGTTCCACTTTATGATTTCTTTTATTCTTACCTCAATCTTTCTATCTTTCTCACACTTAGCTCTATCTACAACTAATGGCAGACTTTGTAGCAGTGAAGATCTTATGAATCGTCCTGGCATTCCTTCAGCTGACCGTTTTTTCTCTTCTATACATAAAGTATTCTGTTTTGTTCGCTGTTCACTTTTATGTTATGAACTGTTCTTCTCCTTTGAAAAAGAAGATGAACGCCTTTTTGTTTTGTTCGCTGTTCACTTTTATGTTATGAACTGTTCTTCTTTCTTGAAAAAGAAGATGAACGCCTTTCTGTTTTGTTCGCTGTCCACTTTTATGTTATGAACTGTTCTTCTCTCTTGAAAAAGAAGATGAACGCCTTTCTGTTTTGTTCGCTGTCCACTTTTATGTTATGAACTGTTCTTCTCTCTTGAAAAAGAAGATGAACGCTTTTCTGTTTTGTTCGCTGTCCACTTTTATGTTATGAACTGTTCTTCTCTGTTGAAAAAGAAGATGAACGCCTTTCATTGTTCCCTATTCGGACCAATAGGACAAAACAAGTCTCATAATCCTCATGTCAATCAACCAGGCTTAATATTTATCCGAGAATAAATTATGCGAATATTTTAAGGTAAAGATCTGTTTGTTTGGTGGTTAGTACCTGCGTGCGCAAATAGTTTGGAAAATAGTTGACTACTACGCTTGATATAGTCCTAGATAAATTTTTCAATCAAAGCCAATTTTAGAAAACAACTGTTAGAAGTTTTTAATTTTTTGCGAGATTTCGCCGATGTTATTACCTTAGCCTAACTTCTAACGCTTACAGAAATACCGCAATAAAATACATGAATTCATTCATTGGTGTCCTTCAAAGGATTGGCCCATTAATGTGTTAAATAGGTTTAGAGGCTTTTCTATTTCTCTCGTTACGAATACCTTTTCAGGAAATTGGAAACCCATGTATCTAAAAGTGAAATCCATTTAATATCTAAGTTTTGTCCATTAATTGAATGTTGTTTTGTCATTAATATTGCATTTTTTTTCCATTTAACCGGGTTCAAAGAGAGATGGGATTAGAAAGATGAGGAGACCCGAACATTTTTGCGTTTAAAAAGGGTCTGGAATTTTGACGCTAGTTTTGTTTGCTGTTATGTGGGAATGTATAGAGTTGGAGGAATGTGATGCAAACTGTGGAGAGGAAAGATTCCGAAAGAATGGGTAATGGTATATGTATACATGTTGCTGTACTGGTCTAGGTTTTAGGTAGAGTTATTGATGGGAAAGTGTAGCAAGATACGATAAAATATAGTTGGGTGGGAAAAGATGATGCCCATAGTATTAAAAAAGATAAAATATATCTGTGGCAAGATAATTAGCGCAATTTCTAGTGCTCATAGGAGTACTCTTTACCTGGATATTCGCTGTAGTCTATTGTAGTTTGGATTTTATTGTTCCCTTCTATTGCTCTGGAACTTGTCGTCCATTGGCCAATCAAAACTTAAGTTTCTTAAGTTGAGTTAAATTTGGGGCCTTAAAATATGTAAACACTTAAAGGACGAATCCATAAATAGAATAATGCCAAGTTAGTGTGCGATGTCCTGGTTAGCCGCAACTCCTAATAATTTGTTATTTGAGCATAGTATGAGAAGTGTCAGTGTGTAATAGTTGGTATAATTGAGTGAGTTATAAGAGTGTTTGGATGAAGATGTGATTTTTAAGGGTAAAACATTGTGTTTGAAGTACACTGAGATGCTAAAATTATTCTGAGAAAGAAAGGTTATTGAATGGCTAGGGAAGAGGGATGGCTGAAACTCTTAAAAGTTAAATTGATAGTAGGAGGAGATATGAATGACAGATTATTAACCTACATATTTAAAGCCTCTCACTAGCAGTACAAATAGTATTTTAACAAAAAAGTGGAAGTCACCTTCCTTCCAAAACTATTTTTAGAAAAAGTGCATCCAATATCCTACGGTTCATATCCTATAGACACAACCTTGTGAAAACGAAAATGAACGGAAACAGTGGAGTTAATAAATGTAGTGAGAGAAACGTGTGGGCCAAAAGGAGTATTTACGAGAAATATTTGTACGCAACTTCGCAAAGTTTGGGTAAGTAGGAGTGTATGAAAGTAACAACAGTATGATTGAATGTCTCCTGTTTAAAGCAAATAAGGTATGTGTGTGCATGTTTGGTTAACTAGTCTCTACCAAGCTATGAGGCGAAGAAAATGTAAGTTTAAGCGGGGGAGTAAGATTAAACAAGAAAAATACGCAAACTATATATATATTAAAAAAAAATTAATAAACTTATATCCACTATATGTCTAGTTGAGGAAAAATCGTAGAAGGTACTGTAAGGAGGCCGTATGAGGGTCTTTAGAGTATAAAGCAAGTAACAGGTTAATGATATTTTTAGTCGACTGCGAGTCCAGTGGCGAACGACTCTACATCTCACTATGTCGGTCGGTCGGTCCCCGTTTTGCATTTTCTTTATTTTGGAAAAACATCATAACTATTCAACTGATTCTAACTATATCTGAAAACCTTATGTTGTTTTACATTCTCTTTCAAAGGATATAATTGCCAAAGTGTCCGCAAGATTAGCCCAGGAATTATTTTGTTTTGGCAATAACATCATAACTATTCGGCGAATAATCTGCTAAACTAGACTAGGCTATAATATGCTATAATCTGCTTGGCAAGCCTAGAATAGGCTATACTATGCTAGGCTATTATATGCTAAGCTATACTATCCTAAGCAATACTAAGATATAATGTATAAGGGTAAGATATACTATACTAATTTAGGCTATAAAATGCTATGCTAGGATAGCCTTGTGTATATTAGTTTAGACAATACTAAGCTATGCTTGACTAGGGTATAATAGCATAGTATAGGCTATACTTGTCTATGATAATTAATGCTAGGCTAGGTTATACTATGCTAGGCTATGTTAAGCTATACTAGGATAGATAGGGCTATACTCTGCTATGCTATGGTAGGCTAAAGCATAATAGGCTAGGGAGGGCTATGCTCTCCTATGCTAGAAAAACTATGTTAGTTTACGATAGGCTAGCTAAGCTATGCAAGGTTATTCTACTCTAAGGTTTGGTATGCTATACTAGTCTAGAATATACTAGGATAGGCTATAATATGTTATAATATGTGGTCATAATTCAGAATAAGTGAGGGCATGCGACTTTTTTTGTCAGCAGACCTTGATTTACTACACATTCTTCAAACTGAGTGTTTTTAGCAATTAAATAAGTAGGGAACAGTTTAGTTTCACTCATGTCTATCGAGGTAGTTTGAGATACATTTTCTAAAAGCGATTTTCAATTTTAATGATATAGGCATAAACCAAAACCTTTAATAATTACTTTTCATTGATTACGATTTCTTTATGCGTTGTTTTCAACGCGTTAAAAAATGAAATATGGTTTATATCTTATCGAATGTGAGAAAAATTAATTGGTCATAATCGCATCTTTCATTAAACGAGAGAAATTTGAGTAAGTCTTTCTTTATAGTGTTAGTTTTGCAACAGGAAAATAAGGTTCGTTGATCTTTTCAATGTATTAATATCCATTTACAGATAACGAGATTGATTTGAACAATAGAACTAGTCTTTCCTGGCTTTTCTATTCATCATTTCTCGGAATAAATCTGAATGTTTTATTTCGAAGCGTTTTAAAAAACTTTCTAGCTTCTAAGTTGTGATTTCTAAGTGATGACCCCTTCAAAGTTTGCATTTAGAGTGCTTCCATATAATAGACCAATTAAATACCTTGTCTAAATCTTGCTGTATTTCTTCTAGAAATTAATTGTGTTCAACTACATGACTAAGTTTATCACTGTCCTCAAACTTGGCATCTTGATTAATATTCTTAAAACTATTTTTTTGGCTAAAATAACAAATAATAGAGAACACAAAATCTGACCCCTGATTCTCACAGCTATTGAATTTGACCTAGTGAGACGATTCTTTATTTATCACCTTATTTCACTTGCTGTTTGGAATAGTAAACTAAATCATTAGCCCATGCCCCGCACTGCTCCAGTGTGTACCCTGTCAGTGATTTCAAATGAAACATGAGCCAGCAATCTTGTACCTACTGGCTAGGGAATATCTAGTCTTCCCACATTCAAATCTTCAAGACATTTCACAGCCTTTACCTTCATCACTTTCTTTACAGATCTCTTATTACAAATTTCTGGCAGATTTTTCCTCGTTAGTTTTAGTTTAAAATTAAAAATGTGACTATTAAAATTAAGATGTGATTGAAGTCAAATAAATTATATAAACTTTCAGTAGTTTAAATTATGTTCGAATATGTCTCAAAATGATAGGAGTTATATAAATTTGCACTTCTTTCCATGCCTAGCAGCGTCCGCAGCAGAAATGGCCTCATAATATATTATTTGATGGAGGATTTGCTCATAACTGTATCATATTCTTTAGCTAAAGCTAGGATAAGTTGGTTACACCTCATCAACACGAGTAGGAGGAAAACATTAGGTTGTCTTTGTCAGACTTGAAACAACAGGGTGAGACTTGATATGATTATAATACCTAAGAATCCTCCTCCAAATGTTAGTAGTAGCCTCTTTGACATTGGCTTGTCTAAGATTCCGTTTCTTTCTATTCATCGATCCAATACAATCCACTCTCCTGACCTGATATCATAGGCTCGCAAAAACAACTTTTGCTTTAAGACAGTTAGAGCGGTCAAATATTAGGATGAAATACCCCTTAAACAACCTTTCTCTTTATCACATTCATATACTTCTTTCTCCTTTTCAGCTCACATTTCTTCTTCATCTCTCCCACACGCCGCTGCTCTCCATTTTCCTCCCTCCAACTTCGAGATGTGTATCACGTTTTTCTGTACGAAAGTTCGGCAACAGTTATTTCAAGCGTGACGTAAGCGCAGGGATGCCTCGATTTGCATATTTTGGCGCTCTCCTATCGTCAGCGGAAGTCGATTAAATTGATCGCCGTATATATGGCTCTTCCGTTTTGCAGTTTAGCGGTGACGAGGCGAAAACAGAAGGGAAAGTGCCAAGTCTTCTAAACTCACAGAAATTTGAGCAAAGATCTTTCCTCCTTTTTCTCTTCCTATATATTCTCTACAATAAGTTTTTCCATTAAATTAAAAAGTTTAAATTAGGTCGAAAGCAGTAATACTAATGGAATTGCTTTGTGTTAACTCAGGAAACTTCTTTAAGTGTTTCAATTCCATCCCGCAAAGCAAAGTTTTCCTTGTGTACAAGAGCAAATTTTGGCTTATTTTACTAAAAAATCAATCACATCCGCCACAAATTCTCTAGAGGTTACACAGGTACACCTGAATACTTCTCTATCTGTGTGCATAAGTGTGTGTACTTAGGGATACATATTCTATTAAGCGTGCTTCTGATTATTAATTATTAAAGGGAATATGATTGTTTCTTTTTGTTCAAAAGAAGTAGAACTACTCTTTTAACTTTGAAATATTATCAAAAGAAAACTTCATTTGGTGTGCATAAGTTCACTTCCAACCAACATGTTAGTGGGCTGCAAGAAAAACAAAATTCACTAATTCTCCGTGACAACGAATTAGCTAATGCTAAATTAGAAGATGAATTAGTGAAAAAGTATAAATGGATAAATATAACTCGCAGTCCTCCTAAATTGAAGTACATGGACTGACAATATGAGTAGAGACCAATCAGTTAAAATGAAGATTAAAAGGATGAAACAACAGGAGCATCGCTGTTTACGAGCACAAAATTCGAATATCAACTTGTTGATTTTAGCTCTTTCTATATCAAAAGTTACAAACATCAATCAAATATCATACAGAAATTGTTTATTTAAATATACTACAGTAACGTCAAAAAGATTAGAACGTCTGTATTTCTTTGACATCTTCCATAACTTTTCCTAAAGAAAATCCAAGGTTTGCAAAATATTGAACGATATCCTACGGCTATAAAGTCTTTATGGCAAATATTCTGCACATTTGAATAAAAAATTAAATTTATCTAAAGATAAGCAATTTAGTCTAAAATTTAACTTATATTCCAATAGAAACAAAGTTATATTGGATATAACGACTATATTATAATGGAAAAACCTTTGTACAATGTATGAATAATTATTATTTAGTATGGATGCCTTTATTCTTGATCTTGCTTTGACATCTGCTCCAGGAACGAACTAACTGTTGACACTTGCGCAGTTATTTTGCTCCATTTACCCCAGATAATTTTCCAGAGTTTGTGGACTGTTTTCCGATTTATCACTTTAAACCTCTGTGTGAGTGTCTCTGTGGAGGAATGAATATAACGAGGACAAACAGACGCTAGTTTGTTTATACAGCGTCAACCGGTACGTTCCACATGGGCCAAGACTCCCTCCCCCATTTTCCTTGCTGCCCCAATACCCTTCGAAGTCGATTGCAAAGAAGGATTTCGGTCAGCCGATTCGTAATTTACGAGACTGGTGGTGTACTCCGTTAATATAGACATATGAGGGTATGAGACTTTTAGAATGAAAATCTTGCTGCCTAAGGCTTGATCGGTGGAAAATCTATGAACAGGATCATTGTCCCCTCCAATTGTTTTCGTCTATTTTACTCCAAATAGACAAATCTCACCGTCCCCGTGCGTAAACTTGAAAGGGCGAAGTGTCACAGCATTAAAAAAAATTATGCCCTAGGAGAGGGGCTTAACTGTGGGCTAGTGAGGGTTCGCCCCCCTAAAATTCCTCGTCTCTCCTCCCCCAGGGAAAGATTGACGTATATAATTTGATCTTGATAAATTTGGAGGAGAATCCGCGTAGAAATCGAGAGAAGAAGACGAATCCATGAGGCAAACAGGGAATAAAGAAGAGAATTGGAACCAAGCAGGAAATACTCTCCCGAGGATGTTCCTTTGGTTGCTTACAAAAGCAGATCAGCGGTATCGAGACCAACTCTCCTATCGTTCTCGTCCAATGAAAATCACGCACCTTAGTTTGCTGACAAAGCTAAGATACCCTCACCATTGAGGAAGACCAAAGTGAATTCCCATTCAAGAAGAGTTTCACATCTCAGTTAAGTCTCATCATCAAGAAGCCAGAATTGGTAAGACCAGGATTGGGATAACTTCCATTAATCCAAGATCCCCTCACTTACATCGTCAAGTCGAGAGAAGTATCCTCACACGCCTCTAACTACCCCGGGAGAGGCATACACTGTTTTCACGAAGCACCTCCCCACGCTCGCCTCACCTCAGTGAGTAAGTCTCCAGTCCAACCCGCCCCAAAACACCTCAGCTCACTTTCAAGGTCACCCAACTGTTGACACACTCTTTGTTAAAGGTAAAACGAATACAAAATTTATTCATTTTTGTTATTTCTCATTCCGTGCGAAAGTGTATTCGTAGCAAAACTATTTCAATCTAGTAGTCGTAAACAGACTATTTCAATTTCAAATGACTTGAAAACTAGCATCAATTAAGCTTAAATCTTGTGTATTAGAAGTAGTTTTTGCGTCAACCATCTTTTATTACTCATTTGTAGGGTTAATTTTTATCAGACCCTCTTGCTATAGAATTAGTGTATTTAAAGATTTAATATTTCGTTCGTTTATGTGATTAAAAGTATATTTTGTCGGAGTTGTTTAATTAGATCCTCGAACGCAGTAAATAGCAATAGATATATCATAATACTAATCCTCCCTGGTTAAAAAATTAAATTAGAGCAGTCTTAGAGAAAAGTGGAACGGATTAACTCATGTATGAATCAAACGTACATATGTAATCGGCCGTAAACTACGACAGTCTCCCAAACAATTCTAATGAGATTCAAGTGCGGACCCTTGTCAGAATATTTGATGAGAGCTGTATGCTCTTACTCCAGGAACGTCTTCACTGAATTGTATGTGGGAAAAGGATCATTATCCTTAATAAGATTTGCAGGTTGGATTTCTCAGCTAGCAGATGGAGCAAAACATAGTGGTCCTGTAATCACAAAATTGGCCCAATACCTTCTACCGAAATCACGCTCCTAAAACAACACTTGCTGCATCAAAATTCATCATCATTTTGATGCAATTGATAAGCAATCTATGGCTTGTTCTGTGACGAACAAACCTCCTGCCCACTGAACCAAACAAACTAATCTTGGATACGTCAATTTGAATTAGCTCCATTGAGAATCCTTTTAAGTGTTTAGTATGGAATTGAGGACAAGCGTTGTTGTTCTTTGGTCTGAGCAATGGTTTGCCTGGAAGTATGCAACCGAGAAGATTGGCTTCATCCAGCAGACCTGAAACAGAATGTCTGGTGACATCTATATCAAATCTTAGTAATTTCTCAAGATACTGCTGCAGCTATTTTAAATCGGTCTATTTTAGAAGGTTTTCTCTTTCGAGGTCTTTCTTGGCCTACCGTTGGATTTACCATCATAACATAAATCTGTTTTATCATAGGTTGAAATAATTATAGCATACCGCTTTGAAGCAAATGAGAGTCTCTTCAATGGTATTAATTTAAAGACTATCTTGGTGTCAGAGCTTTAAAATCAGTTTACCTAACAGAGAGGCGTCTCCGCTCCCTTGGTCATGTTATCTGGAAACAGCTTAAAAGAGAATGACCAAAGGTATATGAAATTGAATTAAAGTAAATTGCGATTGATAAAATGCCATTTCTCTCTACAAGAAACCTAAGGCTTCGGATTAATTTTAAGGTTTTCTGAATGGCAGGAATTAATTAAAATCTCTGCGATATGAGAACATTCTGCAATCTGGAGTAAAATGTGTAGGATAAACATTCACTTATCTGTAAGAAGGAAGCCAGTTTAGCCACATTGCGTTCTAGTAGATATTTTAGAAATTGCTTTATATCATGGACTAAGATTATTGGTAAAATCAGTAATGGCAATTTTATTAATAGTGTGTTGGTGCATCTGGAGGTAAATAACTTGATAATTTATTCATATGACTGAGTTTCACATGAATACACTTTTGTACTAAATTTTAATTATTTACATTAAATAAATTAATATAATTTTAGTATAACACAGAAAATAAACAAAATATAAATGTGGAAAATATTTACCCCACGCCACCATATTTGTATATTTTTCCTACGCCACTACTCACGTGTTAAAAATTTGCTCGTTATTTTAGAAAAGTTAAAGTTGGGCAAAGATAAGCTTTTCTTGTAATTTACCTTAATTTCAAAAGGGATTTTGCCTCGGTTCTACAAAACGACTCTTAATAAGGCCAAAAGTAAAGGGAATTGGGTGAGCAAAAAAATAATCATTGAAGATTCTATGAAAACCGAAGCAAGATAGATGATATCAAAGGAAATTGACATGAATTTATTTAATAAAATATTAAAAATTGTTTGCTGATAAATGGAAATTGAGTTAGAGATCAAAGATATACTGACTGAGAAAACTCTAAACAAGACTAGGAGGAGAGATTACGCAAATGGTGGGAAAGATGACAAAAGGTTTCACTGTAGAGAAGTGTAATCTATTGCTCATATATAGGTTGGATAATCTCTGAAGGGGTTGCAATATAAACGATTAAATTATAAACAGGGTCTACAAAGGTAGAGTGCCACAATTAGTCATGTCATTTTTTAGAGACTCGATCTCTTTCAGTGAAAAATTCATATATTTTTATATATTCAAAGTATACCGTAGCTATGATATATTTAGACAGAAATGAACGTGTAAGGGCATTTTCTAATAAAATAACTAAATTTGAGTGAAACTTTGACGTTTTTGTAGTATTTCAAGCCGTACTTTCCAAACGTTTAGAAAATGTTTTGTTTCAAAACAAGGCTGCCAAAATAAAGGTTGTCCGATGTGATGCCAAAGTACCACGTAATATTCTGGTATCCTTATATAAATTATGACTAGATAGTTGAGTTAGATGACATACCCTCACTAAAAATGCCCTTTTAAAAACTTGGCTCGCCACAAGGGGGAGAGCCCCCTAAGCCTCTTGAAAGGGCCCTATGTACTCTCTGATAGTCTTACGATTATTTACATTAACGTGAAACAATATTAGGACGCTCCAAAATGTTATGTAAATTAATTCCAACTATAATGTTGGTGTATCATACACCTATAATATCCATTGAGCTTTCTATATAATTTAAAAGAGGCCATAAAGACATTCACAAATGTATATGGCATGTATAACAAAACAAATGTATGGGTGGAAATAAATATGTGTACACTAGATAGAGAGAGAAACTAATATTTCGTTGCACCATAAGTATTTGCTATAACTAACGCCAGACGTTTCTTATACGATATTAACAAGTGGTGGTAAAATTGTTTTGATAATCTTCTCACTCTTCTTTACAAATAGACTTGAATTGGGAGAGGTTTGTAGGTTTCCTCTTGTAGACTTATTCCTTAAATAATAAACACAAATTTACGATCGGATTTAAGTTAGGGCTTGCCTATGACAATCTATATCATTTATACTCTTCTTCCTGCACTTCTTACGTGTTGTTTCGTCGTGTGATTTGGATCAGTCTGTTGTTGGAACATCCGATCTTCATACTTCTTTAAATTCTCCAAATTGGATGTTATGTTCTTAGCCAATATTTGCCTGTACATGGCCTATTTCATTTTTCAATCAATATTATGAAGTTCATCAATTCAATTTAAAGACAACCAGGACCATATTATAATGCTCCAGGCAACATGCTCAACTCTTTTCCTGGCGAAATAGGAAAGATGATAGCTGAGAGTTTAGAGAAAGAGGTCAGAGAGTGACAGATGAGAGGTTAGAATTTAGAGGGAGAGGTGAGAGAGAGAGGTGAGAGAGAAGTGATAGAGAGAAGGGAGTGGGAGAGGTGAGAGGAAGATGTAAGTGAGAGAAACGAGCAAGAGAAGGAAGAAAGAGAGGTGAAAGAGATGTAGGTGGTGAGTGGGAGAGGTGAGAGGGAGAGAGAGAGAGAGAGAAGTTTCTCCTCGCTCTAGCTTCCCACCCTCCAACAATGGTACCTTAATTTACAACTGACCTTGGCCTGATTTTGTCTCTTTCTCCCAGATCAGCAACTTATAACCGATGGTCGTTCTCAATAGATCTTCTTTTTGAACAAAGTCATATTTCATAAGATTCATAAAATAACGTTACTCAGCTGATCTTTTAATCCTTTTATTTAAATTTAAAATATTTCTCTTAACTGGATGAAACGATGCTCCTATGTTCCTTGCAATTTGTTTTGCGAAGCTTTTGATTAAATTGAGCAACAATTATTTTCTTTACTCGCTACTAAACATCATAAAGGCAAGAAGAAGGACATTTTGCATTCTCGGCAGGTTCATAATTATAATACTAAACTTAAAGTGTTAAAAAAATTGCTACAAAAATCTTTGAACACAAATCTGTGTCCTTATATTTACTTCTTTCATCTCTCTGTATATATATTAGAAGGATGCTATTCTGTATACATGATTTATTGCAATCAACCGCAGAATTAAATTTAGTCGTCTTTTTCCCGCGGATACTCGAATCTTTTGCTGCGAAGAAAACTCAACAACAATAACTTGCCTGTTGCATAAAATAAATTATAATATATATATATATATATATATATATATATATATATATATATATATATATAAAATTACACTTATCAAATTAGATGATACTTGAATATCTTATTTGAATAAATGAGTTCTTTAATACAGGTAATTTAATACTGAATGCAAGCCCTAAGTTTACCCTCTCACTAGTTTGTAATAACTACTCTTGGTTCTAAATGGTTTTATTATCTAATATGATGAAAATAAATTCTTTCTTTTGGGACAATGAGTTATTCACTTCTCGAAATCAATTAATACACTGATGCAGTTTAACGAGAAATGGTTATCACTTCATAAGATCGTTGGATATTATTTTGCTTTCTACATGTTCATAACAGTTTTTCCTGATTCATGTCAACTTATAGCCTATTCTATTGAAATATGGTGAGTAACATTTATTTTGAAATGTCATACACCCACATTTAAATTAACCTTTATGAGAAATTAAGACTGAGAAGCCAGAATTGGCGCTGCGTTGCGCAATTTACATTCGCTAGACAATTTACAAATTTTTTTTATCGCAAACTAATATACGTCCCTACCTATGTTCCTTTCTATTTGCATTATTATATTAAACAAATGTCATTTTTATTTATTATTTTCATGCTTTTCAAGTTTGTATGTAAAAGTTTATATGCACGTGAATGATATGAACTTTAAAAGTATATTAAAACCACACTAAATTCAGTACCAAAAGTCGGATTTAGTAACTATCATCTGTGAGACCATCTCTACCATAGGGAAAGGCAGCAGATCGACATGGTGTCGATTCTCTCCGGGGATGGATAACCTTTGGTTTGAAGATGATCCATAACTTCTTGATAACTGTTCACACTTACCTGGGATTTGGAGTTGCTTTTTATTACAGGAGAAGAGACCTGGACACAACGTTCCATAAATGAGTAATTGGGTTAATGTCTGGTTAACATGGTAGTGGCATCTTTCGTCAGAACTCATCATAATACTCTGGGAACCAATTCATGGCCACTTGGCTCCGATGGCATGGTGCATTATCGTACGGAAATTTTACATCGTTTTTGTGGTGCATGAAGTGAAAGAATTCTGTAAATGGTCAGCAAGCAGTGGAAATTTAGCGATCACTGGTCAAGGAAGTCTTTAGAAAGAAAGGCAGACCGAATCCATACCAATTCAACACACTCCACATCATTACCAAGCGACTGATCAGCTACCTTGTTACAAATGGGGTCTAATGCATCATGTATGCGCCAGATCAAACCATATCATCTGACATAACACCTAAAGCCATGACTCATCACACTGCATGACATGTTGCTAATCCTCCAGGGCACAATTTGCGACGTCACGAGCCTAGATACGGCGCTGTACCCAGTGTCGTGGTGTTATCAGGAGTACTCTGGTGCACCTCCGTTCTCATTTGCTAAGGAAGGTAAATGAAGACACACTAACCTGATGTATATGAGCCAACCTAGTATATCTTGCATGGAATAAGGAGGCGATTTAAGCGAGCGGTTCTTGTAAGTTAACATGTCTGCCTTGATGGTCACGATCATCAAGGCACAAAGTGGGCAATAATGCCTTCCTTGACGTTTTCTCAGTACAGATATGAAACCGTAGTTCGAGGGTTATTTAAAGTCCTCACAAGTTCACAAATATAACGTGCATATCCTTCTGGCACCCACTAGCATACCCTGTTCAAACTCGGATGAATTATGCTGGCTTGCAATAATCAGCCTTTCAGGTGTTCATCCTGACCCACGAGATGTGAGTTCACAACTGATGCAGAGTACGGTGGCGCTGCCCATCACAACTATAAATTCTGCTACTACCCGACACTAATTATGTTAAAAGTTACCGATGAATGTGGCGCCACTGCAAATGGCACACATGATATGAAGTAAAGAGCAAATATTTATTCCCAACGTTTCTGACTTGAAATTGAGACCATCTTCAACTAGCTTGGATAAAAAGTACATAATTTCCATTTTAAATAATTCACATGAAAATTTCATTATTGAAGCTAGAATTAGAAAAATCTGAATAAAGACAATAGCTAGGCACTAAAACGATATAGTAAAATTAAAATTGTACTTAAAAGAGTAAAAAGACTGAAACCCGAGGTAACAAAGAGAGTAAAAAATGAGAGCAATATAGTAAAACTAATTAAAACTAAATATATTAAAAGTGATTTAGAAGATGCTATAAAACTCTCAAAATGTAAATATGAAGGAGAGTGCTATCGTATATCGTTGGAGTTGAACGATCAACTGAGCGAAAGGGGAAAAAAAGCAATGAAATTAGGAATCTATTGGTATCGTAAAAATCTTGGTCTTTTTTATTTATTTAGGGGCTTGATTGAGGCATGGTAGTTCGGGATTTTTTATTATTGTTTAATGTGTTTCACTTTTAGAAATTTAAAATCGAAATACTAGGTTAGTGGAAGTTAAAATAGAAAGGAGACATTAGAAATGGAAAAAGGGTGAAAGTCACCTTGTTTTCATATCCATGAAATCCATTGTGTTCTTATCCATTTTACCAAAAAGAGTCCAAAGCTTTGAGGTTGCTATCTTAATTTGAAGGACAGTGTACCCTACTAAATTAATTATCCACCGAAGATCTGAGTCCTTTAGAACGCGGATATTTAAAAAAAAAGTAATGCGGTAATGGTCCTTACCAAGAGCTCAAAGTATGTTCGTTTGAAATTGAGGGGGATTTTATATTAAATTTATGCTTACCAGCTGAATAAAGAGCCGGTTTGAGAGAAAATATTTTGGTTGATAATTAGACAATAATTTTATTTAAAAATATAATGATATAAATTTAAGGTGAAAAGAATCATTAACTATTTCATTTCTAAACAAAATGACATCGATGCTTTATATACATAATATAGGATCAGGATTTCTTATATTTTTTATTTTAAATGAAGCCTGTTTTGGTCAAAACTTGTAAAGTGAATCTTGCCATTCGCCTCATTATTAGTTCTGCTGGATCTGTTTCATACAACTTATCTAAATGTGTTTCTCTCTTTTAAACCCTCATTTACGCAATATTTCCTCTGCTTATATTAACAAGGTCTGCTGAACAAAAGTAGCGTGCTTTCAATTGTTCTGATTTATGAACTTACGAACTTCAAAACTTTCAATAATTCCAGGATTAACCTGGAGAAGACATTGACAATTATATCATTCAAAAGAGAATGTAAAACAACTTAAAGGTTTCAAATTTTGTTAGAATCGGCTGAATAGTTATGAAGTTATTTCCAAATATTTTTCGGCTAACCTTGAGAAAACTTTCGCAATTATATTATTCGAAAGAGAATGTAAACAACATAAGGATATTAAATTTTGTTGAAGTCGGCCAAATAGTTATGATGTTATAGCCAAAACAATATATTATAGCCAAAGAAATTATATCATTCGAAGGAGAATGTAAAAATACCTAAGTGTTTCAAATTTCTTTAGAATCGCCCTAAAAAAAAAACTAAATCGGGGATCGGACGACTAGAATTGCACGCGACTAAAAATGGTTCTGATGTCATTGACAAAGTTAGGACAAATGCACTTAACTTTAAATTTAATAGGGTTACTGGAGATGGTGTCTCTTGTTGATTAAAGGAAACACTAATAATCAACTTGCCATGATACCGAAAAGCTTGAACAAATGTCTTTACAAATCTCTGTCCAAGAAAGCATAAAAATAATTAAACTTTGCATTTTATATTGGTCTTTCGATTTAATGGTGAGGTTATCTCCCACAAATTGGAATGGATATGTCAAAACCATTACCTCCCTTTGTAAGCTTTTGATAAAACAGTTTGAAACTAAATACACTACCAACTTTTCTTGAAATAATACTAGGTATCTATTTATATGTGATGAAATATTCTGCATTTGGCAGATGGGGAGAAGGTAAGGACTTTAATTAGTGACTAGAATATTTCAGTACTATCTTTTTAACTCATGCCCAAATAAGAAAGAGGCCGGTAAATAGCCATTTTGTGATACTCTCAGACATCGTACACCCAAAGATTTCAAGATTTGTACTCACATATAATTGATGAAGTCACTCTTGACTTAATTTCAAATGCATGAAAAATCGCATCATCTCTCCAACTATTAATACATTCTTACATGTGGTACCGGTTTATATTTCATTGATTTACTATGAAAGTCCTATTTATTGCTTGATTTATTTAAGGTTTCTGTTTGCTACTTCTTCTACATCTATATATTACTACAACGTCGTATTTGGATAAACCATTTGGTTTCAATTTTATGATAATTTCTTCAATAATTTAACTCCTATTTAATGCCATCACTTCATAATTACAAATTTTCAACACTAAGAATTTTTGTCTAATTATCATTCTATTTATTCCTAAGTCTTAGAACTAGTTGCCATGGTAGGCAGTCCACCTAAGGAAAGGAACAACAATGATTTGAAACCCTGTTCGGGAAACGCCGCATCGGCGAAGGCACTAAGATAAAGAAGAAGAATGAAGAGTAAAAATAATATTAGTAAAAAGTCAGAAAACATCATAATTTAAAACTAAAGTTTAAAAAGTTAAAGTTAATTTCCATTAAAGTTGTAAATATTTATGATCTATAAAAATATAGATTATTTAAACTCAAGTAGTAGTAAAAAAGATAAAATACTCAATTAACATTAATATAACTAAGAAAGTATATAAGTAACAGCGATTATTGATGAAAAAAAGGTAATATTACAGAGTGTGATTAGAAATCGTATTATACAATGCAAGACAGAATGATCCATCGATAATTTTAAAATAATTGGTCGCAATAACAATGAATATAGCCTAAGAATTTTGGAAACCCTACTGATACAAAGAAATTCTCTTACACTCAACATTGATAATACCGATTTTCCCCTTCTTATTTCTTAATTATAATTACCTCACTCAAAAAGCAACCAGCTTTCTCTTATTCAACAACCAACCAATCAAAATCTTATCCTTTTTGAAGCCATTCCCAAATAATTTCTTCACTTTGTGATTTCTCCTGAACTTCATCGGTAAGTAATATTATACTTTAATTATTTACTTTTGTTGTTTGTTTTTGGTTTCTTCGTTTTATTAGTGGTTACATTGGATTGATACTTTGATACTCTTGTCTTTTAAATCCCTGAGTTATTTTTTAATTGTTGATTTATCTACATGGTGTTAACTTGGTTATTATTAATATTGCAAGTTTAAATTTGTTCTAGTCCTTTTTAATTTACATAATTTTTAAAAAATTTATATCGTCATTTTTTACCTTATGAATCTTTTACTTTAGCATATTATATTCTTAATAAGATCTTAATTGTCTTTTTATAATGTTTGTTTTGTTCATAATTTTATATTTTTACTCGTCTTAATTTTTCTAGTTTAATGAAATTTCATTACTTTAGCCTTTAAAATCTTTTTTAAACGCCCCACCCCTATTAAAATATTTAAACTTCTAGTTTTAACAGAATTTCTGAATTCTTAATAAGTTTTCTGATAATAACATTTTAATCATATCTAACTGTACTTTATTGTTTTATGATTTTAAAGCCTCAAGTTGGGTTATACCCCGAAACGTTGTTCTTTAATACCAAAGAATCACATGTACCTGGGCTTTCTGTGTGTCCTTACCTTCGGCGTGAAATTAAAGATCAGCAGCAACTCATTTCACTATATTTACAAGAAATATGGACTTGAAGGATTAAATTACTACCGAACTTTTCCAAGTTATCGAAAAACTTAGGAAATCTTTTCTTGACCCTACTTTCCTTGAAATTTGTCGCAATGGTAATGTGTATCTCAGGTTTGCCTATTTCAAGCTCTATCGGAAATCCCTATATCATTCCGGACTTTTCAAAACTTCTCTGGATTATTTGTTTAACCATGAAATTGAATTTAAGGTTTGGTCATGCGAGCGCTTATTGGTCGATTTTGAACGCTCTAAATTCAATTTACGCACTCATTTTTTATTTTTGGATTTCATATCCTTCTTATCCTAAATTACCATCATATTTCAAGGTATTCTCAACAAGTATCTAGGATTCATAACAAAAAACTCCACAAATTAGACCTTGGACAATCTGATATTTTCCCCAATGGTAATAATGTAAAATATCTATCTTGCTATCGCCTGTCTCCACGAGAAGAGTCTCTATTATCTTTTCGTTTCCAATTTAAACTGCCTAACTTAAAAATCTAATATCCCTCCTACTATTTATACTTTTAAAAGTTTTTACACGACATTCGCAAATTAACCTTAAACTATGAATTTAGTAGATTCAAATCGGACTTCTCAGAAGTGGCACACGAATTTTATTACAAACTGAGGAAATTAAAAAGATTTTCTCTCATGTTCAGACACAGTGATATTAAAACGCTAAGATCCGTATCTAATAATCCAGATATTGTCATTACCAAAGCTGATAGGGGCAATGGAGTTGTTCTACTAAATCGAACTGACTATGTACACAAAATGGAATCCATATTTACAGACACTAAAATTTTAAACTGCTTTCTGAAACACCTACACTTTTTCCCCCTCAAAAGTCCTAGTCAGTTACGATGTATCCTCACTATTTCCAAATGTTCCTGTTAATGAAACAATTGATATTATTTTAAACCTAATTTTTAACAAAACCTTCCACAATTTCTCTCGTCAAAATTTTAAGACTATTTTAGAAATGATTTTTAATAAGAATTATTTTTCATTTAATAAAAAAGTTTACCAATACATAGATGGAGTAGGAATGGGTTCCCCATTAGCTCCAATAGCAGCTAATATTTTCATGATTCATCTCGAAATCATCATTAGGAAACAATGCCTTTAGATTTAAAACCCATATTTTATCATAGGTATGTGGACGATTCCTTTGCTATTTTTAATAATTTAGAAGATCCAAACATTTTTTAATTTTATAAACTCTTACAATCCCAACATTAAATATACGATTGAATTAGAGAGTAACAATCAACTTTCTTTTCCAGACGTCATTATATAAAACACCAACAAACTAACTACCTCAATATCCAGAAAGCCTACCTTTACTGGCCTAGAAATCAATGATTTTCACTGCAGGTAAATACCCAGATGTGTGTTTTTCTATATAGATAATCGTCTCTTCCTTATTGAATTTTGTGCACAGCTTGGATGAACCTCCATTTATTTGGTTTACTCAATCCTATTTCGCATCTTCTCCTATTTGCCGATTCATCATAATTGGTTGTTGTGGCTTGCCCCTCAAAAGTCCTTTGATGGATATTCAGCAGCTCTGGAGGAAATAATGCTCTACTTCGGTTATTTAAGTTTCTATTAATGCGACCAATTCAGGAGTCTGGATAACTGGTCAGGTGAAGCAGCTCCTAAATTATCTACATAACCATCTAAATTTTCTATTGTCACTAAAGCTAGAGCAGGGAGAATTTTAGCGTGTAAAGCAAAATCTGAAGTTTTACTATACTGACTCATATAACACATCTCTTCTATCTTCTTTAACCTATTTTGGGGCAAATGGAAAAGCATTCTCGCACTTCTACATGCAGCTCTATCTCTTTCTTCAGATGTTGCCCCATACACTTTGATGTCAACAGCTGATGGCGGATGCGTATGTTCATTGATTGCAGTATGACTACGTATTCGAAAGTATGAATTCTACCCTTGCAGTTACTTTCATGGAATCGCCCAAACTTTACATCTGTCTCGGTCTGAATTACTTTATCAAACCGATAGTTATATTCATGTTGATAAAATGTGTCTTTTCTTCTCTTATAAAATGAGCCATGTTTTAGAGTTGAAAATTTTAAAAGAGACTACAACCATATTTCAAATCAACGCTAGATTCGGACAAGAAATGCTGAGATATAAGAAGCTAAGCCTTTATATATACATAGAATGTAGTTGATATACATAGATGAGTACAATTACGAAGTGCGGCTAAAAAGCTTTTAAGGAATTCGCCAGAATTGTTCATGGCTAAAACTTAACACAGCCATCGAATCCATCCATAAATTAATTCTTTAAATATCTCGTGATATGATTTGCTGGTTCTGCTTTGGATTAATAGGCTCGGTTCTGAGCATTCCATGGAGGTACATTCATTAAAATGTGGTCTGGAGATAGTCGAAAAATAGTTAATTTTCAAGCTGATATTAAACTTTAGGTGAATTTCACGTTGGAATATGGCCTCAAGATTATCTAGCAATGGAGTCAATAATTCAGCTTCCATTAAACTTTATGCGCATTTGTTTGTCGTTGGACTATTGCATGTGGATTGTCTGAACATAGAGGCAATAATCAAACTGGTATTAAACTGTTACGCATTTGCCTTTTGAAAATGGCATGGAAATAAAATCACAAATCCGGATGATACTAAACTTGATGGGAATTTCGAAATAGTTGCTATAGTAAAATGGGCTGCTCTTCACAAATATCCTTATGATGAAAAATATACCGCCCTTTGTCATGTATATCTTTTACAACATTTGCGTACATTTTCCTAAGATAGTCGGAAAATAGTTAATTTTCAAGCTGATATTAAACATTTTAATTTTTTTATTCAAGCGCTGAATATATATATATATATATATATATATATATATATATATATATATATATATATATATATATATATATATATATATATTTGGCATGGAAATAAAATAACTAATCCAGATGCTACTAAACTTGATGTAGCATATAGTGTACTAACGGCATACTTTTAACTGGTTCGAATCGCTTCCCTGTACGGATTTTTTCGAAAAAAGGTAATAAAAATATTACTGCAAGGAAAGATTATTTCGTTTTCTCTTTCAATGTTCTTTAATGGATTCATTTTAATCATTCTCTTGCGCTACTTTGAGATATATATATATATATATATATATATATATATATATATATATATATATATATATATATATATATATATATATATATATATATATATATTTATATATATATACATATATATATATATATATATATACATATATATATATATATATATATATATATATATATATATATATATATATATATATATATATATATATATATATATATTTATAAAGGGTGTTCCATTAAGACGGATCGCAGTTAGCAGTAAATATACTTTGCAGCAAAATATATATTGAGTTTTTCTGCCTCTTTCAAACCTAATTTCAATCATCAATATATTGATGATTGAAAGTAGTGTTGAAAGAGGCAGAAAACTCAATATATATTTTGCTGCAATGTATATTTACTGGTTACTGTGATCTATCTTAATGGAACACCCTTTATAACACCGTGCACAATAAGAGCACCATTTTCCTATATTAAAATATTTTTTAAACTATGGCGAGTATGTAAATGAATTTGCATGGTACATAAATTCATGCATTTAACATATTTCTAAAGATTTATTATAATGCAATCAAATATTCAAGAAATTATACTAAATAAAATAACAAAATAAATATTGACTTGTTCAAAATAAAAGAACGATCATTTACAGAATTGCATAACAAGCAAATTCACTAAAAACAAAGCAAGATTCAACAACGCTGAAACCTTAAACGATAAATATGATGTGTTGAAGCCTCTGTTTTCTATTACTTCGGTCATAAAATTATATTTCGAAAAAGGAACTTGTTATAGTTAAAAAGATTCTATTCAGGGGTTTCTTTTTTGTTATTAAATAGTTTCTTTTTGTTTTCGCAAATAATCGAACACTAAGGTAGGAGACTTCTTCAAAAGATAGCTGTATTAAAGTGACTGGAAGGTACATAGAAGCACTACACTACTTCTAGCACATAAGATCGAGAGGGTCATCAATCAGAAGCATCTTATTTACCTTAAAAACCGAACCCTTTAAAAAAAACAACATTCAAACATTAATAAATCAAATTTTGCAAATGTTAAAATATATTCCTATGATTTTCTCTTTTGCATGAGAAATTCTTCCAGTTGCTCGTTTCATTTCTCTCTTATTAAGTTGATTCAGAAAAGGGGAATGGAAGATTAACTTCTTTTAATCATAACTAATTCCTGGCCTTTCCTCCAGTGTTGCAGGAGGGTGGTTGAGGCAAGGACCAAAAATGATCGACCGAGATACAATATACAGCTCATAATTGTACCGCTTAGAGTGGTGGTGAAATGTTGAAGGAAAGTGGATACAGGAATCTCGTTTTTCATATATATATATACCAGGACTTCCAGTAATTGTTACTGGTCGCAGGAAAAAGCCTTCAGAAAACTGAATATTAATCGACTTCCTACAGCACATACAGACGAGACAAAACTTTCTATGGTAAGTACTAGAAGTAGGTTTAAAAGGCATATTGTAGAGAGGTTTTCAGCATACAGTACTCCTTTCATTTTCTCTTAATCTTTTTTGCATTTACGTTGATTAAATCCTTTATATTTTAAAGCTATTTACTTTAAATAATGCGATTAAATCGTTTTAATTCAAAGCGGTTTCCTTTGATTGAAACTCAACAGATTCTTAAGTTTCCCATCAACTTTCTATTGCCAATCATCTGAAAGTTTAGTCGACTACGCAGTTTGACTCTCCTTACTCCAAAATGTGTGCTGGACCGCTTAATCATCGCTGGCTTTCATCGTCCTATTAGAGAGAAAAGTAATCCTAAAATGATTCATTTAAGCTGGGGAGATAAAACACTTTATATATCGATTAAAACTCTAAAAACTTTTCTCGCATCTCAAATTACATATCAAATTTTACTCGCTCAAATTAATAAAAAATGTTTCAGCCTCATTCCAATAAGGTATCGTGTCATAAATTTCTCCCAATTTTGGCTCATTGCAACTTTTTAATGGGATTTCCGTTTTGTTTATGCTATTTTTTACACGTATTCGATTTTCTTCACGGACATGATCATAGTAATGAGGCGTGAGGCTTAAAAGCTTGAATTCTATCCATTTAACCTTGTGGAGAGCTAACTACTATCGGTTTTTCAGCAGATTTTGCTTCCTTGAGCTATTATTTAATCATGGCTAAGTGGAAAGGTCATTATGCGTGAAGATCATTCAATCTGTGATGGTAGTTAGATCTTAGTATATTTGTTAGCATATTTATGTGTAGTAGACGTTATTTTACTAATACTACTATGTATAGGTTTCTATCTCTTTCACTTGAGACTACTATATTTATTCGTATCAGAAAATTAATGGAACTAATCAAAAGTATTTCGTTTTATTGCTGCATTTCTTGAAAAATCACCGGAAACTTCTTTTTATTAATTGTCAGTTTGATGATCGCACACAAATTCTGTATTGGTTTAAATCTAACGTGTGTTATTTTAAGCCGAGAACTTTGTTATTGCCTTTGCTATCTGACAAAATGAGCCATCATGATGGAAAATACAGTTATTTTAGCCAAATATGTCCTTTACTAAGGCAAAAAGGTGCTGATGAGCACGCTTTAGTACCATTCTAAGTTCATGGAAGTATCCTTTGGGAAAAGTGTTAGTTATCCAGTTCACTTAAATAAGAAGCAGCCCCAGAAATTGGAGAGGGTCCAGATGCTTTACCGTGCAAACGAGTCAGGACTTGTGAAAGCATTAGTTGCCCCATTTTCTTTCTATAAAAGCGTAGTTTCATATTTTCTTTCTTTCTTGTTGTTCATTTTTAGTCTCAATATTATAAATTGCAGACACATCTGACATACTTTATCGAAAGCATTAAACGCGTCCGGACAGATCATTTCGACGCTTATTGTCTCCCTTTTCTACTTTCGCCAAATTTTCCAAAGTGAGATTTAAGGGAAGTGGATGGGTTTTTTTAACCAAATTCGAAATTGTTTTGTAAATCGTTGTCTTGGAGATATTCCGTCTACCTATTTTTGAGTATATATTCTTATACCTTTCTGAGAGAATATAACAGCGAGTTTGTTTCAAATTTGCTCTAGGGGTCTCCCGCCTGGAAAATTAAGATTTTCCTTGCTAAGTTTGCTTCAGCGGGAATGTACCGCATATTTAATCATGTATTGAATATATTTCTAATCAGCTAAGGCATGTTATTGGGTTGCATCTAGGTAGTTCCTTCTGGTGAGTCCCGATCATCCATGTGCTCTTTGTCGGATGTTCTTGTTTGTTCACGTTAATTCATCAATTATCGATTAGATCAATTCCATTCGCTTCCTATATGGCATTCCTATTTTCCTCGACAATGTGGACGTATTAAGTATTTTCAGTTTTATCGTTGAGTTCCTCTACGGTTTACGAATTCTAAATCATAGTTTTTATTCTGTTCTTCGGTTACATATTTTCAATTACTACAATGTTCTTTGCAAATGATCTCTATTCCTGACTCCTCTTCTATTAAATTGCTCATCTTGCAATTTATTAAAATTTTATCCTTTCTGGACTTTGGTTTTAATCTGTTAACATCTTTCCAGAATTCCTTCCGATGTGTTGTTACAATTTCTCTCTGTTTCTTACATAATAAGGCTGGTAATTCGCTCTTGTAGTGTATATTTTAATTTTGTCATTTTCTAGGTTCTTCCCATTAATTGTGGTTTAATTTTATTTGTGGAAGTAAGCAATGGTCCTACTCGTAATAGTCTCACGTCATGGGCATCACGTATTGGGATGTGCATATATGGCAGCGAAACATTTTTCCATGTAAACCAGCAATTTGGCGACTATGCCATTTTCATATTCTAAAATTGATGAAAAGGCCATAATGACTGTAAATAAGCACTGCAACTGACAAGGTCCGTTTATTGAATATTCCAGATATGGCCACGCATTTGCAAACACAGTTTACAAATATATATTGACTTGTGACATTTATCCCATTCGCTCTCTAAATGTCAGATATATTTAGGCGAAAGATTAAAAAGATAGAGAGAAAGAGAGAACAGACACCTGTCCGATCCTTTTTGTCTGCCCTAATGGAAGTGGCAAATCATGAAAACCCGTGGTGGACTGAAAGCCCGCCATCACAGAAAGACGCGAATAGCTTGAGAGCCCACCGGCTTAGGAACCTTTCTGCGATCATGCTAACAAAGTGAAAATACCCTTGCCTAACGATGCATCGGACCATGGAACCCTCCTCTTCAGACGGAGGAGAAAAACCCCATTCGACCTCGACTATAAATCCTCCGGCGCCAGAGTTGGAAGGGAGTATCAGCCACCTGACGAGCCGGTAAGTAAACGCTGTATGCCCGCTCCCGTTAGTATCTGCTATTTGCGTCCCGTTGGACTCTGCACAATTCCTCACAGAACCCTTCAAGCTCCGGGTATTCTCATTTAATTCGCGTGAGTTTATCCCGTACTTGTTGTTAACCGCTCCTCGAACGCAACGTGCCCAGTCTCGACTTTGTATTCTAAACCCGAAGGCAAGATCTACGTTCATCCCATTAATTGTTATTGTCAAGAGACTATTATTTGAACTTTGCGCCAAGGAAAGGATTACTCCTTCGGACTAAATCATCTAGGTAACAGCAATGCGCAACTCTCCTGTGCAAGGGCTCTCTACTCCCCCTCCAGTGTAAGCCTGCATCGTCGGCTTCGTCTACGTTCAAGGAGGTCATTCGAGCGACCCTTTCGGTCAGCATTGTTCGTTTGTGTGTACGGCGACCATCCCCGCCAAGGTCTCCCCGCCCTTTAAGTCCGTGAGACTCGTGTAGGTCTAATGTGTTATATAGCTTGTTTCCAAACCCCTTTTAACCTTTGTAAAAAGAATATTAATTTGCATATTAGTAAAGTTATTTTTGTACCCGTTTTTCTATTGTCCCGGAACCTGCACTCCAACTCCAACTATAATATGGCTGCGTAAAAATAAAACAAACCTAACCTTTGCATTCACTGCTTTCATATAGGTCAATTTATAGATTTTATGTATGAATGACCTAAAAGTTTGCTAGAGAATTAATAGGGGAAATAATAAAATACTCGGTGTTCACTGGAATTTTTCAGGTAAATATAACCTGAAACGTTGGCATAATCTGACTTACAACTAATCCCCAAATTCTTGAGGTCACTAAAGATAAGTTCCAGAAATATGGAGTACTAAAGATAATAACCCTGAACAAAATTGAAAAGGCTAATTTGTCTTTAAATGGCGTAAAACGGATGTATTATAAAGTGCCAAGCTTCACATTCAATCGGAGATTTTTATGAGCAAAATGAAGCCACGCTGACATAAAAGGAGTAATTTTTAAATAGAGAAGGAAAAATACTTGAAAACGCAAATAATGTTGATGGTATATTACATGTTTTTTAATATCATACCAAAACTCACAATTAAGAAGAAATACTCGTTATTTAAGTTGCCTAGATGTTGCTTTTAATTAAAAGTGGTTTAAGGGTCGTTTCTATTAGGCCAAATTATTTACTCAATTATTAAATTATATGGTCATTCAAGATGATTGTTAAAAACAATATTAAAAACCCTGAAAAAGATTCTGTTTAATGTAATTGAGTGTGTTTTTACATAACAATATTAGCCGACATGACCCATGAAAGACTTTAAACAGAGTGTTCCTAAATTATGTAAAAGATATAAATCTGTGGCCCACCCTCGAATTTTTAACTCATTCTTCGCGGAGAGCTTCTATAGCGTATCAGCAGTTCCAGTTACTTTTCAGGTAATTGCCTCTATAGTTAATTTAATTTAATTAACTATTACACATATTGGGTAAATAAAAATATGATGCCTTGCCTCACTCAGTTCGGATGCCTCCCTTTGCCCTTTGATTATGCCTATAAAAAAATGCCCTTTCAGAGAGGGAGAAATCCTTCTTGCTCGCTCTCCTTTGACTTAGATAACCTATCTTGACGCTCACAGGTTCCAATTCTTCAGAAAATAAAAAAGTCAATTAGATTAAGTGTGTTTTAATAAAGTTTAATGAATGGTTGTATATTTAATGAATCAATAATATTATGTTTAAAAATAATATTTCTTCTACATACTAATGTAGGAAAATCAATTCCCGCGCTGCCGCCATGAGCCCACTCACAGAGTCGGCTCGCAAGGGGTTAATAAGTATATCTCATTTGGGCTGCCTCGAAGCATTTTGCTCTGAGGAAGTTCGGATGAATGGACTTCTTTAACCACTGGTTTCTCCCACATCGCTGATTTTTGTCAGCTAATAATCATTTTATTTAGAAATTACATCGACAACATCTTATTTCGTATAAATTATCGTTTGCGGACCACATAGAAAAGGCGCTGCAAGCGACAGATAGACTATGTAGTTATGCAATGGCTGCAATGCGATTTTTGTTATTTCGGTTTACTGATTGCTCTTTTAAATGACATTTAAGGTTTTATCTCACAAAATGGAAGTAATGTATCTTCGTAGTCATACATGTAAAGTATACGCGAACATTTGTCGAGTAACTTTAGATACGATAGCGTATATAAAGTTACCTGTACAAATGTCTCATATCTTAAATTTCTAAACACTATGTTAAAGGCTCCAGAAATTCTCATAGAACCTTTGGTCTAATAACTAGTAAATTCGACTACAAATCTAAAAATATATACGTAGTTCATTAGCATCATCAATTAATTAGTCGTCGAAACTAAATTTTGTCGTGTAACTTTGGTCACTTGATTTCTGAAAGATGTAATAAATTTCGCTACTGTCCGTCTAAATCAGTTTCCAAACTATTTAAATTGTCGTTTGAATAGCAGAAAAATCTCAGTCATTTATCAATGGAAAAGCGTCGACAATTCAATCAAGTAAGGAAGTTTGACAATATGGCCATAAGCTTCACTAAAAAAACCCTCGATAGAATGCTTTTCAATGCACAGTCCACTATATCGATGGTATTTAATTAAACCCATAATCTTTTCAATTCATCATAGCAGCAAAAATATCTAATTATATGTAATATATAATAGTTGCTGCCTCGACTAAATTTCCAGACGCATCGTTCATGTATATCGAAATTCGGCCTTAAAAAGTACAAGGAATATTTTTTAAGAACAATATTATTTAAATTCACGAAATGGTAAACGCGAAAAATTCTAATTCCCGTCACTAGAAGGGTGGTGAGTGCGCGAAGCAAGAAAAAAAAACACTGCATGTAATTAGTGATTCTTTCATCGCCTTTAGCTTCTCTGAAAGCAATTTCTTCCAGGTATATTCCCTTTCGATCACTGGGAGTAGGTGGCCGGCGACAAGATCATTTAGGTTCTTTCCTATGGAATGGATCTCTCGTTATAGCAAGGGCGATTGGTTGCATATCCACAATCCTTATGTTTGTAGCGTTAAAGATAGATATACCGCGACTGACCTCATGACTAATCGTTTTCGACATAGATGAGAGGTTATTAGCCTCTGTAAATTTATATTTAGTGCTGCCTACGCATATAATTTTATAGACGCATCACCACTGCTACCATCATTATCATAACCCCTTTTAATTCTTGCTCAAAATTGAGTTCGTTGTTCAGGAACTCCACATATTCCTTGTTCTTGACGCAAGATAAATGGTTTCAGGCAGGCTGATTTTTCAGGCCAAAGAATCCTATTTTACAGTAGCTCTGTTCTATACGATATGTTGGACCTTTATAAGCAGAAAATTGCAAGCGCTTTTAACTTTCTTAATTCCGGTGTGCTTTTAAATGAAGGATTCACATAATTTCCTTTATTTTAGCTTATTCTTCGTTCAGTAGCCTCTTTTCTTTATCTTGCTTCCATTAAAGTGGAGATTAGAGCCTTTATTAGTGTTAGTTCCTTTTCTTTATGTGCTTCTTTTTTAAACCTTCTGTTTAATTATTGAAACAAATTAAGCTGCAATACTACGGAACTTATAATTTCACTAAAACAATCGAAAGAAAACGTCTCGTTAAACTTAGGAAACAGCTGGTAAATATCAAAGGCTGCTAAAAAAACATTTTGAGGGTAGTATAAAGTGATAATGGTGAAGTAGGCGAGTGATATTCCATGTAAATATCACAACTCAAGGAGACAAGTTGAGTGCTAGGGAGTGAGTGTGCAACTCTCATACCCTTAATTATGTACAGTGGACGACACCTCCGCTTTTAACACATTATCTTAAGAATTACATTTAATTTCATCTCTAACATAGGCTAAAACGAATGAGCATTCATCATCTGTTTCTCAAGTTCTTCCTTGGGAGCAAACCATAGTTCAAACTCGAGGGAGGTTGGGAAAGAGGGTGTCAAATTACGTGGTTACTGTTTCTAATGCAGAAAAAATGCCTCAGTCTTTATTTTTGTGTGTCGATGTTTAGTAGTAGCAGTAGTATGAACTTCTTCCCAGATGGTTATATTACCCCTGCCACTCATATTATTATTTATTAACAGCGCTGAAGGAAGTAACTCGATAATGTGACAAAATGCGCCGGATAACCTGTTTACGTGGCCTGTGAGGATATTAACTAAATATTTGTTCCCTTCTCCATTGTTGAACTACTCCTGAAAAAAACTTCTTATTCAAAACTTTTGGCAATTTTTTTTCAATGAAAATTCCCGATTTTCGCTTTGTAGAAGAATTTTAATTGACTGAAAGGATATGCGGTGTTTAATGACGTAATCGAGTATAAAATTCGTTTCTTTTAAAGAATTTTCTTTTATTTCTGAATTGTAGAGTATTTATTGTCTTTTGTAATCCCCAAAAGACGACTGATTTGCTTGATTTCTTGACGTTCTGAAACGTTCACCAACAGTGGGCAAAGATGTATTTTTGAGTATCTGTTTTCTGTACAATTATGGTGAAAGGTCAGCCATACAACAAGTTACAAAAATTATTCCCCCCGAGAAATACAGCCCTTAATTTGCATGTTTTATTACTGTGAGAGCTCTAAGCAGGAGTATTATCATACAAAAGATCTATAAGGCTCCACGCTCATTTTTTCCCTTGCCACAACCCACCGGCTACTGCGTCATCCGGTGAAAGCTAGCACGAAGAGTCCATATGGACTAAAGTCATGTATGTATCCAAAGCAGCTCTTTTGACTTCAGTGAAAGCTTCAACTGCCTTATCTGTATACGTCAGACTGGACTTTCTTCCCTAGTTTTATCTTTCAGGCATTTGAAGTGCTTAAAAGGGATAAAAAGGCGGTAAAAAATATTCACCCCAATGAACTCTTGTTATGGTAGAAGAAAGCGGGGGTTTGGGTTCTTCCTATTTACGCCAGATAAAAGAATGGGAAATAAGACTTCATTGGCAGAATCTTTCAATTGAAAACAGCCACTTTAAACCATTATAGAAAATAATAGTATATCAAAATGTTCATAATAGTATAGACTTAAAATTAGCATGTTAATAGATATCTTAGGGGCAACTTTCAGACCTCCTTAAAATAGGCTTAGATGGGATAGTTAATCTTAAGAAGCCAAAGTATTTTCAAAATTGTTTTCATTGCTACAGTTGATTATTCGAGTATTCCCGAGTATCCCAAAATAAAGATCTTACAGCAAAATCCTAGGTATGAATTTCCCTCCTGAAGTGCATTGTATAATAACACTTAAATATATGCATTCATGATACTTCCTTTTTTAAAGGAAGCTTCTGAGTGTATATTTCCTTTAACTATGATATAACTCTGAGCATAGGGAAGAATACACACGGTTATTGAAGTAACAAATCTTCCCCTTTACATCCAAATGACAGCGAGTAGCAAATAACATGCATTGACCTGCCACTTAATGAGTTCATGGTGTGCAAAGAGAAACCAAAATAACCACCTGTCTGCACGACCGCTGTAAATTATTTACATGCAATTTCAGGTGAAATTAAGAGGAATTCGCCAATTGCGCTGAAAATTAAGAAACAAAACACTCATTAGTATTTTTCCTTACATGAATAGCTTTGCTGATTAATAGGTAAGTAAAAACTATGTAATTGTAGAAAAAATGAATCGAAAATAGAGATATGAATAAATAACTATGAAGAAAAATACGAATAATTAAAGATCGAAGACGAATCATATGTATGTTAAGGGTAATAGAATAATCCTATTTAAATGATCATTAATATCTATTTGATAGGTGGCTCAAGAATCTTCTGTACGACTCCGTAGGTCACATATTACTTGCCCGGACCTGCTTATGTCAGACCTACTGGGTTGAATGTCCACTCCGCTAAACTATAAGTTCTCCTGCCGAAATGAGCGCGATCTATTTATACGTCTTAAAGTATCTGTTCATCCTAGTGATTTTTGGAGTGTAGATTTATAATAATAAATTCTTTTATCTCATTCTCAAGTTAAATCAGTCACTCGCAGTATGTGCTGATGTTTTGTTAATCTCTTTTTTTTCACCTAATCATTTTCTTTTCGGTTCCTTTAGTCTTTCTATGCTTCTCTCTCTTTTTCTGCCCCGTGTGTATTTAGGTATCACGGGGGTGAGAGAATCCCCACATGGAAGATCTTTAGCAGAAAGGAACTCCCATGTGCAGCAAAAGGCCTGGCTAGGACTAAAGTGGTAAGCCTACCCCCCTTCCTCTTCCACAAGCGGTAGCCTCGAATCGAGTCCCCCACGGTTCACCTCTATGCGGGCTAAAAATAGCTCTGCAAGAAGATTCGAGGCTCTTAGAGAGTAGAGCTGTTTCCCGCTAACCCCCAACTCCGGGGAGAGCCTCGGACATAAATTACGCTGGACTCCCCGGAAGAAACACAGAGTTAAGAAGTCTCGCCCAGAACCCAGAAGATTTTCCCATGGTTCCAAGTCAAGTGCCACAAACAAATCAAAGTGACAGCTGGACTATTTGGTGTATTTGGAATTATCCCCAACCAGGAGGTAATTCCAGTGAAAGGTCGCCCCGAGTGATTTTCCCGACTTCTTTCATCAACTCCTGTTGAAGCCCTCCTCAATTCGGGTAGCCGAAATACTCTCCTCTGGAACGGAAGTTACCCCCCCCCTTGCTTTCGGAGAACCGTCATTACTCCAACCTCCCTCAATCAAGTCCGAGCAGCCTCACCTCAAGTGCAGAAGACATCAGTAAGCCAACCCTTCTCCCTCTTTTAGTAACCCAATTGAGTTAATCCCCCCCCCCATTTGAATAATCTCCTCCGGAAATACCTTAAGTTCTAACTTCATAGCCTGATTTAAAACTACAATTCCCCCTTTTATTTACTGAGGTGATTTTGCCCGTTAATTCTCTGAGGTAATTTTACCCATCAATTCTCTCATTATTTTTGTGTAAAAAAAATTATATTTTTGTGAATGTCTCTTTAAATAACTTTGAGCTTTGCCATTGTCCATAATTTACCTGACCTCGTTGCACTTTCTCATGCTATTCAGCCCGTCTAAACTCGTGGTTTTACGTCCCTTTTGTCGGTTCACTTTCAAGTTATTGGTCTTTCCCTAATAAATATAATATGGTATTGATATAGTGTAATGTCAGACCACGACATATATATATATATATATATATATATATATATATATATATATATATATATTAATATACATATTATATAAATCTGGTGTCAAGTTGTTGGTGTTTTTACGAACCCGTGTCATTTTAATTTCGACATTAGAAGTTCCTTGTTATTTACGTAAATCCCTTTTATTTTAATTTTTGTATTTTACTGGCGGGAGGCAAGTTTATGTTATTTGAAGAGCAGTGGAACGTAATCTATTTAGATTTTGTGTTGGACCCCAGGTAATTTTTTTTTTTTTATTGTATTCGAATTTTGGAGACTCTCCTGGTTATTAATCCAAACGAGTTAAGGTCTTTGGTGACCTAATTCCGGTAGGACCATTTTATTATTTTTCCCCGCTTAGAAACAGCAGAGGTAGGTAGCCGTATTTTAAGTTTTTTTGTGATCAAGGCCTTCACGAATATTCAAGTATTCGTTTCGCGGTGGTAGTGTCCTTGCTCGTTCACGTATCAGTGTTCCCTCAGTTAACTGCGTAAAAGTGTCATCCTTTTAAAAATTCAAGGGTCAGGGTGAAATGTTAGGTCTTTCGGGCAAAGACCTGCGAAATTACGTACAGGAAGAAGTGAGGTACGAACGGGCAGAGAGAAGGGAATTGGAGATGGAGAAGAACAAACTGCAGATGGAGATGGAGGAGAACAAACTGAAGATGGAGATGGAGGAGAACAAACTGAATATGGATATGGAGGAGAACAAACTGAAAACGGAGATGGAGAACAAACTTAAGATGGAAAAGGAGATGGAGAAGAACAAAATAGAGATGGAAGAACGTGAACAAATTAGGCAGCATGAGGTGGAAATGAGCCGAAATCAAATGGATTCTCAGTCCATCGGTTCCCGGGCTGAAATTCCCCAAACTTCTTCAGTCCACCTTTCCCCTTTCAATGATGGAGAGGACTTTAAGTCATTTTTGGCCCATTCGAGAGAATCTTTCAGATCAATAGATTGGATTACGAAAATAATGGCGTCGCTCGCTTACTTCTCCCCCTAAATGCTTCGTATCCTTTTCCCCGGAAGCAACTCTGGACGATTCCACGTTAAAGTCCGAATTGTTAGCCGCTGTTCATATGAATAGCGAATTCTACCGCTTCCGATTCCGCCAGGAAAGGATCCGCCCTGGCCAAACATTTCGACAACACGGGTACATCCTCCAGAGACAACTTCAGTGTGGGCTGGATGCGTGCAAGATTCCCCAGGTCTACGAGTCCCTTCTGGACTTCTTCCTTAGGGACGAGCTTTTACCGGCCGTGGCTCCCGAAATTCGCGCCTTCATTAAGGATAAACGTTGTGCCACTTTCAAGGAGTGCTTGGAAGAGGCCGATGTTTACGCGGGTATTCACGATTTATACCCTATGGATGTTAAAAAGGCTCCCTAATCACCCCCCCTAAAACTAAATTTTATAGCCCTAAGACCCCCCCCCCCCTAAATTGGTTCCAAGATTTACCAAAGTTCCTAGTCCCTCGAAGCCAAGAAACTTCCATCCATCGGAACACCGAGACGTTAAGCCCTCAGTTTCTTCTCCCCCAGTTGTGCCGTACCAAAAGAACCCGATCGTCTGCTACACCAGCGGAGTTCCCGGCCATTTCTGCACGAACTGTCCTCAAACTTCCCGATTCGCAAACTCTCAGTCCTACCAACTGCACCAAATCTGGGCGGTCCCTGATCCTCCTTCGTCGCCTCAGGAGACTTCCGATCATCCCTCGCCAGCCAAAGACCCGGTTCATCAGGTAAACTTTCTCTTTAATGATAACAACCCCGGTGGATTGAAAGAGGAGAACGGGACTGTGAACGGTCGCCGAGTATCCACCCTCGTCCGTGCACCGGGTGCACCTGTTTTATAGTGTCTGAGGACCTACTCCCCCCTGTTGGGCCCGGCCACAAGAAATTTGTGGTGGTCCACGACTACTTGCCCGGGCGAGTCGTTTCTCAGTAATTCGTTGTCACATCGAGTGTGACTATATGTCCGGTTGGGCCGAAGTGGTAGCGGCCCCAATCCAGTTCTGCTCCGTTTTATTCGGTCAGAACCCCGTAATTCACAACCGTCCCGTGGCCCAGCCCGTGATTACCCGTACACAGGCAGCCCTGGAATCCCATGAACCCGTTCCCCTGGAAACCCTTATCGACCAGGAGTTCCAAGCCCTTCGAAGCGATAGGTTTTCCCGCGCCCAGAAGGCGTGCGCAACTCTCTCCCCCTTTGGGAGAAAACTAAAGCCCTCGAGCATGAGTCCACCTGAGGTAACAAACGAGTCTCTTATCCCGTGAAGAAGGACTTATTGAGAGGGTTAAGACCTAATTGGACCTTAAGTCACGAGAACGAAAATTAAAGCCTGGCGCGAAGATGCTGGTGCTACTTCCCACGGGAAGCAACGAAATCCTTACCCAGTGAAAGGGCCCCTTTTCCGACCTCGAAGCTAGAGGACCCGTCGATTACCTCATCCATACACAGATGGGAGCGAAGGTTTTCCCACGCGAATTGTATATATATTATCTCATTAATGTTCCGATTTATGATTTTTTGGGGGGTCCACTAAATTGTTAAGTTAATTTTGTTCCATATTTATGCCTCCATTTAATTATATCCTTTTTTTGTGGTATCACTGAAATGTAGCCAATGTTCTCCTGTGATTTCTCTTTTGTTTAAAATTGTATTAGTTAAATTCTCTATAATCGACCTGTTTAAGGCTTATGCCCGTAAATTCCCCACTGAGCTGAGATTTAAGTTTTTTTTGTGTGTACACCCGTCGTAGCAGGTCAGAATTTCCCTAGACCTTTGATAATTCTAGTTAGACGGGTTGGGATGATCCTTTCCTACGCAACTGTGAGGGAATCCCCCGTGGAAGATTTTTAGCAGAAAGGAACTCCCATGTGCAGCAGAAGGCCCGGCTAGGACTAAAGGGGTAAGCCTACCCCCCACCCCTCTTCCACAAGCGGTAGCCTCGAATCTAGTCCCCCATGATTCACCTTTATGCGGGCTAAAATAGCTCTGCAAGAAGATTCGAGGCCTTTTGAGAGTAGAGCTGTTTTCCGCTGACCCCCAACTCCGGGGAGAGCCTCGGACATAAATAACGCTCGACTCCCCAGGAGAAACACAGAGTTAAGAAGTCTAGCCCAGAATCCAGAAGATTTCCCCATGGTTCCAAGTCAAGTGCTACAAACAAAGCAAATTAAGAGCTGGACTATTTTGTGTATTTGGAATTAGCCCCAACCAGGAGGTAATTCCAGTGAACGATCGCCCCGAGTGATTTTCTCGACTTCTTTAATTAACTCCTGTCGAAGCCCTCCTCATTTCGGGTAGCCGAAATACTCTCCCCTGGACCGGAAGTTACCCCTCCCTTGCTTTTGGAGAACCGTCATCACTCCAACCTCCCGCTTTGAAGTCCGAGCGGCCTCACCTCAAGTGCAGAAGACATCCGTAAGCCAACCCCTCTTCCCCTTTTAGTAACCCAATTAAGTTAATCATCCTCCCCCATTGGAATAGACCCTCCGGGAATACGTTAAGTTCTAACTGCATAGCCTGATTTATAACTACAATTCCCCCTTTCATTTTCTGAGGTGATTTTTCCGGTTAATTCTCTGAGGTAATTTTGCCCATCAATTCTCTCATTATTTTTGTGTAAATAAAATTATATTTTTGTAAATGTCTCTTTAAATAACTTTGAGCTTTGCCATTGTCCATAATTTACCTGACCTCGTTGCACTCTCTCACGCTATTCAGCCCGTCTAAACTCGTGGTTTTCCGTCCCTTTTGTCGGTTCACTTTCAAGTTATTGGTCCCTCCCTCATAGATATAATATGGTATTGATATAGTATAATGTCATACCACGACAACGAGTGCTGGTTTATGAATTAAAATTGTGCTCAAGTGTCCTTTTATTAATGCCTGCCTGTGCAGAACTTTAAGTGCGCACATGTGTAACACCTATACAAAGTTTACAGCAGCAAAGAACTCTCAAAAATACAAAAATTTCCTTCATTTTTCGATTTTTCTACGATGGCAATTTAACCCCTATCCTTCCATTTATACCAGTTCAATCGGTGCTCAAACATCAATAAATTAATCTTTAAATTCAGTTTTATCATCGCCTCATTTAATGAACGGAAAAACAAATTTAATTCTGCATTTAAAGTCAGTTAAATTTAGGGCTAAGAAAAATTGTCTGAATTAGATTGGGATGAATTTTCTCAGTAAAATAGTTAATGGAAGCAAATATTTGTCACCATCTGTCTTCTATAATGTAAGTAATTATTTATAAAATAATTGTTTATTTCGGTTTCCCTTTTTGCGTAGATTTCCTTTACTAATAACAATAAATGTTTTCTATCTAAACGGTAAATAATAATTAAAATCATCCTTAGGTTGATAAAATTAGTTTAGTTGGTGCGCAAACTATGTTGTCGACATGCGCATGGCTGGAGGTGAAAGCTTAGAGATTCAAGATCCTCCAAATAAAAGGGGCCACCGCCTGCCTCGACAAGTTGGTCTGTTTTGGGTTAAACATCTGTTGCACGACACAAGTGACGGAAAATTGAATATAGGTAACTATTGACTTTTTTATAAAACCAAGTCTGATAGAACAAAAATATCAGATTCAAATTCATCAATATGAATTTAGTTATGCGAGCATAAACACATATTCGAACCATTTTGGCTGTTGACAAGTGTAATTACTTATGGTAGTTGATTGAAGATTAACAATGTAATTTGGAGATGACAATACAGGATTGCTTTACCTTCAAGCGCGGGCTAATAGTAGGATGGGGGCGAGACAACGGTGCAGGTCTCCAAGAAGATACTTTCGGAATTCCTAATGAGAAGGACTTGAAGATTGGGTTGGATTACTTCTTGATGAAGAATGATATTTTCTCTGCTCTAAAGAGACGTAATTCCAACTCAAGCCAATTCTGCAGATCGGCAGGAAGTCTCAGTCTCGAAAGAACGGGAATCCTGAAGGGGTTGTGAATATGAGAGGGCCGCACAACTCTTCAGGAAGAAGGGAGCTCGATAGTTTTCCTCTAAACAGGGCCCGCCCAATGCTTAACGAAGTTAGATTTGCTGACGAGATCTTCGACGACGTACGACAACGGCTTACGGGTGTTTACGGGAAACAGACGGCAGTCTGAACGGAGATGATGACGGGCTTTCAATCTCCTCGAGAGATGGTGACTTCGGATTAAATATTAGGGTAGCTGATCCAATGGACGCCTCAGGGCCTTGGTGGTCCCTAGGGAATTCTTCCTCCCAGTCTACGCAAACACATTTTATGATAACGCTTCGTTCCAGATGATGAAACTTACCTCGCGATATGGGAGTAAGGTTAATATGGCTGCGCACTGCGTTCCTGCAGGAGAGGCGCGGGGAAGGGGGGAACGTGTGCCTTCCGAAAGCAAACACAGATGTGACGGGTTATTAAGCGAGGGACCGATTTAAAATTCTCACGTTGGTGCACGTGGTCTTGAAAGAATAGAAGGGTATTTCCGAGGGAGCTTCCTCTCACGGTGGTCCTTCGAGGGCATTCACTCACACTAGGTTCTAGAGAAATTGTTTGTAGAAAAATAACTTTACTATATACGAACTAAATATTATTAGCAAAAGTAAATAAATGACACTATATAAGATTAGACCCGAGGTGACGGGGAGAGAAAAAGAACCCAAACGAATCACGCAGTCCGCGAATATCTCGCTACTGCTTTGGGGCTGTCTGGCTGTGCAGGTGCATCTTTCGTAGACGGCCCGGGTAGACGTTGGGTCCTAGGGGGCTCTCTCTGCCAGTCTAGCTCAGTAGGATTAATTTTTTTAGAAGAAAGTAAATTCTAAGTTACAAGAGTCGCGAAACCATTGATCTTATTTTTTGATTTATCACCGTTTAGGAAAGTAACCTCAACATTATCTAACGTGTTTACAGCACTATATGTTATAAGTAATTTGTGACGAAGATCAAGAATAACAATGACCAAGATATTCTTTTATTAATTTTAATCTCCGCTAAAGAGCAACTTTAATCAAGATTTGCACATTCAGGAAGCTTAAAGTAATACTGCATTTAATATATTATCCCGTTAAAGCAGATTTTATTAAAGTAAATAACTTTGAATGGCTTAAGTATGATAATTTGAGAATAGGGTTTTTATAATTCCGTTAGCTCAAAGGAGAAATAAAAAAAAAATAGCATTAAGCTCAATTTAGAAGAACAGTTCCATACATGCGGTTCTTGTAATCAAGACGGTGAATTATTACTTGCTTGGAATACTATTCTTGAAAGTTCGATGCCCTTATAAGACTGATCAAAGCTATATTGATAAAATTTGGCTCAAGACTATCACCTTTACTGAAGTACATGAAGAACAATAGGAAGAATGGATCAATTGACACTAGCTATAGCTGTGTCACGTTGAAAAGTACATATTATAAACCTGCTATATTCAAACTGTCAGATAAAATAAAGCATTATGAAATTGTAAACAGGCAAGATTTTCCATTATAGATTTTATCATTTGAAATAAAGCAAAACTATATAGTTATAGCAATCGTCAATGAAAGCTAAATTAGTGAGTTAAGTGGTTAAAATGTTATATCGAGTACTTTGTATAGAAAATTTAATTAATTACACCAAGTACTCCAAAATTTTCCATGGCATGTTTGCAGTTCTGTATGCGTCAGCTAAGCCTCTAGTAGTTTGATCAAAGTTCGTAATAGCTAGGCCTCTAGATCATAAAGTAGTCTAGTCTCCCAGTAGCTTGCTTCGAGAATTAGCATACGAACTCCTTCGGAGATACAAACTCTATAGCATTCAAGTTTATTTAGTTCAGCAAAAGAACCAATGTTGCTTAAGCATTTGGGACTAAGGCAAGGAAAATGCACTGAAATTCTAGCAAAAATTTGAGAATGTGGCAGATTTCAAACGAAAATGCATCCAAGAATTTGATACAAGACCATCGACATATCTTGCTATTAAAACTATCCGTGTCAAGTTTTAGGAAGAAGGTACTGCTCAAGATATGCAAGAGCAAATAAAGATTTAAACGACGCAAATCTAGTTCGTGCGAATATTTATTTGATCACCACACAAAACATTTATGAATGTGCCCGTGAGACTGGGATTAGCAAATGAGGTGCTCATCAGATTTTCATCTCGTCCCAATTGAAAAGTTATGTATATTCTAAGGTTTTTCTTACACGTCATGACCGAAAAAAAGATGCAGAAACTTGTAGTGCAAACTAAATAACACCATAATACAAGAAAAAGATAAATTTAACGCTACTGAGCAATTAGAAAAGAAATAGGAGGTTTAAAGGTAAGAAAATCGGACAGTGCAAGAATACAAGGATGAAAGACAGCAAAGGACGGCACGATGAATGCAATCCGGGAATTTCAAACTTTCCTCCTGACTTTAGTTCTGTCTTATTAGTATAGATTGCCTTAATTGTGCTGTCCTTTCTCTCGTTGATCCTTGTGTTCTTCGAATTTCCCTTTCTCTTACCTTTAAAAAACTCCTATTTCTTGAAATATTGGTGTGAAATTTGACTGGTTCAATTATTTTGGACCATATATACATATATATATGGTGCGGTGGGTAATTTGTTGCGAGAGTAAGATTTTATATTCATTAAAGGAATGCATTTTTTTTCCTCTTTTTGTGAAATGCTAACTTTTTATTAAAGCTGCAATAATTTAAATAATAGAAGATTTATTCCAAGCAGCTTAATTTAAAAAACGCCTGAAAGAAATATATTATTCTTAAAATTTTGCCATGAGTATATATATATATATATATATATATATATATATATATATATATATATATATATATATATATATATATATATATATATATATCGAAGTTTTGGAAATCGCTCTCTTTCATCATTAGTCCAAGAATAATAAACGAAATGGCGAAAGGGTTATGTCTTATACATATACCAACTGTAATTGTGGATGAATAACAGAGAGAAGGAATTCACCCCCCCTCATGCCTTCCTAAGTTCTCCATTGACCACTCTAAATTCGTCTTCCCTAAACTGCGAAAATTAGAACAATAGAACGACCATTAAGTGGGCATCGCGACTTCGCACTATAAAACCTTATCGCGACCCAAAGCAATTAAGGAATTCTGTTGACAGTGAATCTCTCTCCCCGTCTAGATAACTTCAGTATATATTCAACAGTTCAGAATTCGCATGCAGATTGTATCTAAAGCCGCCGTTCAGTACGTTACCGTAACGTCTTGATTAGCCGCAAGGGAATCGACTACATTTTTGTCCAGAGAAGAATTGAGCGATTGTCGTAGAGCCAAAGAAGAGCTAGTCGTCATTGAGTGTTGTTCGTAGTGATAGTTATCCATGCTTTAACCTTTCTCACCACGTCTTAAGAATAAGAGCGCCCCCTCCCCCCCAACTTCAGTTTTCCGAAGTTGAATTGAGCGTCCCATGACCCGCCCACAAGTTCAAGGTCAAACTTACTTATCTAGTCCTATTCCTCGCACATCAAGGTAAATGGATTTAACCCTCGCTTCGTCACGCTCCTCCCATCTTTCCCGCGTCGAACTTCAAGGATCCCCTTTGATCTAGAACAGGCATAATTGTAAAATCATTATTTAATTAATTATACCTCGGTTCAAACTTAAATGATAGTGTTAATCATCTTAGCAGTGAACCGTCAATATTTAATTGTATTGCTATTTAACTTGCCCTATATGTATATGTAATCTTCAGTTCTATTAATATTTATTTTTGTAGCCGTGTTTGAATATTCCTTTGCCATGCAACTGTGTATTTAAAGCACTCTTAAAACCATCCCCAGGTGGAGCCTTAATTTGTGTTGGCCAGTAGGCCAGTGTGCATATAACGGCGTACACCCGGTAATACCACGACAGTAATTAAAAGAAAAATTAATTATAAAAAGAAAGCATAGTGATTATTATTAAATATATAAATGTCCGTTATAAATATTCTTAAATATATATAAAATACGCAAATATATGTTTAGGGGATAAAGGAAATACTAATTAGGTGGTTCTCTGCATTCTAATTTTTTGATTTCTTGCAGCCACCTCAGCACAAAAGAAGAATTATTTTCTTTTGTGACCATTTCAAAATCAAATTTCGTGCGCCCGTATTATCCTGACTACGTTAGCAGATACACAGATCATCTATACTACGTTAGGATATACACAGATCATCTTGAATAGGTTTAGAGTTAAATAGATCATATTGATTACGTTAGCAGATATATAGATCATCGTAAATATGTTTACAGATATGTAGATCATACAGACTACGTTAAGATTTACATAACTCCTTTCCTACTACGTTATCAGATAGACAGATAATCATAAATATGTTTACAAATACACAGATCATCCTAAATATGTTAGCAAATACACATATCATGCTGACTATGCTACCAGATCCCCATATCATCCTGACTACGTTAGCAGATTCACAGATATTCCTGCCTAAGTTAGCAAATACAATGATCATTCTGACTAGGTAAGCAGTTAGACAGATCATCGTGACTACGTTAGCAGATACGCAGATCACCTTGACTATCTAAGTAGATACCCGGATAATGCTAACTATGTTAGCATTTACACAGATCATCCCTACTCAGCTACCAAATTCACAAATCTTCTAGACTACTTTAGCAGCTACAAATTCATCTTAAATACCATTAACGATACACAGATCATCGTTAATACATTATCAGTTACACAGATCATACTGACTTGGTCAAAACTTACAAATATTGTCTAAAATACGTTAGTAGATACGAAGATCATCGTGACTCTGTTAGCAGATACATAGATCATCCTGAATACGTTAGCGGATAAACAGATCATCAAGACTACGTTAGCAGATAAACTCATCATCGTGGCTACCTTAGCAGATACACGGATTATGATTTGCTCTTTATTTATACTTTATTTATCTTTTCTCCAAACCATTCGGGTTTTTTTCTTTTTTTACGGTTCCTAAATAAGGTGCAACCCTTAACTATTTCGTTTATTATTCTTGAAATGATTATAATCAGTCGAAGTAAAATAAATATAAAAGAGAAAGAAAATAAATAATATTATATAATTTACCAGGCAATGGCTTCGCCACTATCCCCCCACGGGGGAAGCTTGGGCTTCGCTACTAAGATTGAAATTTAAAATTAAAAAAAAGCAGCCATGGTTAAATTTTTATGAATTTTCTGAACTTCGCCAATTATAATAATTTAAAAAAGGAACTCTAAACTAAATCTTCCTCCTTTCAAAATATCACGTTGCTAAAATATAGTTATAGAAGAAGATATACAAAAATAAACTTTCTGAACTTCACCATTTGTTATTCTTTGGGTTTTAAAAAATTCACAAAATTTCAAGACATATTTATTTCTGAACTTAACCATTTTGTTTTTTGAAATTATAAAAGAATTATTAGAAATAATTTTGATCAAAAACATAAGTCATAACCAAACTTAGATGAAATTATTATTCAAATACTCACAAAAATCCCCTTCTTAAATTATAAAGTTAGTGATGATGATGATGATGATGATTAGACGATAAAGTTTGTACATTGTTGTCTGTCCGTCATTAATTGTTTATCTTTTAGAGGATTTACTTTAAATGGGTGATAAACAGTTAAAAATAGCACAATAATTACTCTTTTAATTTTAATGGAGTCATTTTCTTTCCTCCGTTTATTTCATTGCACTCGGTATTCAATTCCCATTTTAGGCTGTTTTTTTTTTATTTTATGCTTTTAAAGTAGAGTAGTTTTTGTTGGTAGATAAGTAGTAAGATAAACTTATAACAGGCGACATCCGACTTCTTATAAACGCCCGGTCCCCAATAATAGTTGGGCAATTTGTCAAATAACACAATTTATGGGCAATTTAAGAAATTGGAAATTAAAGCAACAAAAATGAAAGCATTTTGTCAAAGGCACAAACTGCTTGAAATCGAGGGATTTAAAAGATCTTCCTTTTTTTACAGAAGTAAACTGGAATTTTATTCTGTTTCTTTAGTTTCTTTGGCTTCCAAAGTTTCTTTTTTTTAGAAATGTTAACCACAAAATTCAAGGATAGACAGATTTATGAATTTATATATATGCAGCCATTTTTACTCATATAAACTAAAAGCTTATAAATAATACTAATTTCTCTTACTTCAGTTGCGAGAAGAATGTAGAGAAAATTTGTTTAATTTTTACCGATATTAATTTGTCACCTATTGTATATATATATATATATATATATATATATATATATATATATATATATATATATATATATATATATATATATATATGCGACTGTGTGCGTAGAAACTTTACAGTGTCGCGTGTGTATGCAGAAAATGCAACAAAGCCTAAATTTTAAGGGGCACCTTAAATTTCTCTTATCCCTTTGCTATTTCTAGGAACGTGTTGGGGTAGGTGTGGATGCATATGTCCAATGAATCTAGAAAGGAAAATAAAAGAACAAGCTTCCACTCTTACCGTTTGGAATTTTTTTAAATGGTGATGTTATATACATCATATTCGTTTATTAATATAATATTTTATGTTGGCAGGATCTGTTAATGTTATTTTGAGTATAATGGGTCAACACTAAGTATACTGGGCAAAAAATAAATCTCATACAAAGGATGATTAAAGAGGGTCTCAGCTGTCGACCAATCGCCCGGAACATCGACTGCTCACATTGCTGTGTTGCAGAAGATTCATGCGTGCCATGAATCTTCGGGATCATAAGAAAATTGTGTCAAGCAAAAACATTAATGGACAGGATAATGCATGCGTCAGAAAATATTGATGTAGACTGCTTTTACGAGACTTGGAATTATGTTAAGACGGACAAAAACCGTTGACCAACCTTCAGATAGAGAGACATTGAGAAGCTTGGTCATGTGCACAGCGAAACTGGACAATGTGTCAGTGAGGACGTATCTTATGGTCCAACAAGTCTTCATTCCAGTTTTTTCTCTACCCCAGGCAACGTTAGATTCCGCAGGTCGCCAGAGGTACAGTGGAATCGATATTTCATGGTGCCTGCTCTGTATTCGGCTGCAGGTCAAGTTTAGGGGTGGGTTGTCCCGCCATTTGTGATAACAATATGTATTCAGAGAACTACTAAGCTGGCCACACAGATTTGGTTTCTACGCCATTTATCGCTTGGCACTTATTTAAAAGGTACTAGTTGTAATTTACATAATGTAGTGGGAATATTTGGGTTTAGACTATTCAATATACTTGTTGAACTAGTTTAATTTATCTCATGTAAACTATTATTCTTGTGATAGTTTTGATAGTTAAACTTACAAATTTATGTTGAATTATTTAGATTATGAAAAAATAAATTCTATGTAAGTTGTAAACAATTTTCTGATCATGTTGAAATAGTGATCCAAATATCTTTAGGTTCGCAATTTTTACCGTAAGTAATTTGATGTTCTTTATTAAACGCTCTATAAAATTGGGTGCCACCACGTTCCAGAATGTTTTTATTTACTCTTTGTGAAAGACTACGAATTGTGTTGAAACAATAAAGTGCTCCAAACAGGTAGAAAAAATGCAAATGTGTTTCTTTGAAAAAGTCAAAAAGCTTTAAGAACACAATTGGCATAAGAACGCTCTAGATTTTGGAATAATCTAATCCAAAGCTTTAGTCGAGATTGTTAAAAGTGAAATTAGGAGAGGATGTTGATGTTATCCATCTGAGTGACCAATCCTTTAAATAAAATAAAATTATTATTGCATACATATATATATTTTTTATTCCATAATATTTCCATTGGGTTCGCTAGTCATCGGAGGGGCCATATATGTTTGCTCTTCTTTACATGGAAAAATTGAATTCGCTATTAATTAGAGCAAACCTATTTTCTTTGTAGTACTCATTATTGCATAAACAATAAATTTTAATAAGTTAAATGGTTTTTATAAGCTCTAAATTTGTAGGTGTTGACTAAATTCTTCTGTAAAAGTTGTGACAGTGTTTAAGCTTTCTAGAAAATATGTTTGAAAGATTGACGGTTTTAGTTTCAGACTCTTCTTCTCGTGAACCTACGATTTGAGCTGCTCTAAAGACGATATTACTCGGCACAGACAATTGAAGCATTAATGAGGTTGGGAAGCAAGAGGTATTTTGAAGATTTAGGTGAAGAGGAGGACGAAAACGAAGCAAGGGAGAAGAAATGCCTCGTGAATCATTTTATTATTGAGAATGAAGGCTTTGTTTTGTGGTTTAATATCAACTGTTGTTTCTCGAGGATTCATTAGGTGTCTTCTCGAATTCCGTTGCAACAATGAGTGCGTGATTTTGTGTGTATGAGTGATAGTGAGAGAGAGATAACAAAAGAGAGAAGGGGAGAGGCAGAGTTAAAGGAAAAGGGTATGCCATAGTATAGGGAGAGAGAGAGGTAGAGTGAAGAGAGAAAGGCAGTGTTTGAGGGATTATAGGGTTAAGACAGATATAGAGAGAGATATACAGAGTCAGAGGTATAGAAAATGGTAGAGAAGGGAAGAAAGAGAGGCGAAGAGAGAAAGGTAGAGAGAGAGAGAGCTATATAGAAACAGAGAGAGAAGAAGAATGACAGGAAAAGGAATGAGAGCGTTAGAGAGAAGTGGAGAGAGAAAGGTTGATAAAAAGAGGTAACAAGGAGTAACAAGGAAAGTAGGTACCCTAGGAGAACTTACGGTCCATTCAAAGAGGGTACCTTTGGACTAGCAATCGAGCGGGCACAAGGCTGCTCAATTGTTTTGCGTCCTTAAACGGCCACTTTTCAAGACTTTGTCTAGTCTTGACTTGAACTGGTCAACAGATTCACTGTTGACAACTTCCAATAACAGTGCGTTCCACTTACCGCAGATACTGTAGGTGAAAAAGTCTCCACACAGATTGCGGTTGTAACGCTTCAGTTCAAGTTTAAAGCCGTGATTGAACGTTCTGTTCTCACTCAGTGTGAAAATATCCCGGTAGTCAACATTGTCGAACCCTCGAAGTATTTTGAAAACCTCGATGAGCTGACCACGCAGTCTACGGGTTTCCAGCGAGAACAAATCTAACTCCCTTAGTCTATCCTCATAACTTTTATGTCGGATAAAGGGAATCAGTTTGGTTGCCGTAGCTTGAACGCGTTCCAATCTCGCGATGTCCTTTCACAATGAAGGACTCCAAAATTGTACAGCATACTCCAGGTGCAGTCGGACAAGTGAGTTGTACAGGCAAAGTACAATCTCCTGGTTCCGATAACCAAACTGGCGCTTAATATAGCCTAACATCCTTTGGGCCTTTTTCTCCGCCACAATGCACTGTTTCGAGAACTTGAGGTCACTAGTGATTGTTACACCCAAGTCCTTCTCAGTATCGGTGGTTTCAATAGCAGTGCCCTTAAGGATAAACTGAGATTGGGGGTTTCTGTGGCCAATATGCATCACTTTGCATTTCCCCACGTTAAAAGGCATTTGCCACGTGTCCGACCACTCCCCAATCTTCCCAAGATCTTCCTGCAGGCGGGCAGTATTTCCATCCTTTGCAACGTTCATACCAAGCTTGGTATCGTCAGCAAATTTGGAAATCTTGGCAACCATGTCACCGTCCATGTCGTTGACGTAGATGATGAATAGTAGTGGACTCAGAACAGAACCTTGAGGCACCCCGATAGTAACGGGCACCCACTCAGAAGACTGTCCATTCACCACCACCCATTGCCGTCTGCCACTTAGCCAGTTCTCGATCCAGCCGGCTACCTTTCCGTCTATGCCAAGCGCTAGCACTTTTCGGAGAAGGCGGCGGGGTGGTACCTTATCAAAGGCTTTCTGAAAGTCTAGGTAGACCACATCCACCGCCTTGTCCCGATCGGGCTAACTGAAAATGAAGTGGAAGAATTCCACAAGGTTCGTCAGGCATGACCGTTGACTTCGGAAGCTGTGCTGGGAACTCCTCAGTAGCAGGTTTGACTCTAAATACGACGTCACTTTGTTTACCATAATGCTTTCCATTTTTTTACCGACTATCGAAGTCAGACTGATAGGTCGGTAGTTCGACGGTTGGTTACGGTCTCCTTTCTTAAAGATAGGAGTCACCTCCGCCTCACGCCAGTCTCTAGGAACGCATTTGGTCAGGATTGACATGTTAAAAATAGCGCACAGATGTCGTGATACCTTATCGCACACTTCCTTCAACACTTTAGGTAAAAACCCGTCCGGTCCAGGGGACTTATTCGTCTTTAGGCCAGCGATGTTTTTCTTTATTTCTCCTTCGGTGAAGTCCATTGCCTCCAGCTTTTCCTCCGAGTGGGAATTCGTCGGCTGGGGAATGGGACCACACTCTTCAGTAAACACTGAAGAGATGTAGTCGTTGAGGAGGTTAGCTTTTTCTGCATTTGAATGTTTTAATGTCCCCTCCTCATTCCTCAAAGGGCCAATCGTTCAACAAATTGGTTTACGGCTGTTCACATATCCAAAAAACTCTTTGGGATTCTCTTTACAGAGTCTCGCCACTCGGAGTTCCTCAGACCGCTTAGCCGCCCTTATGCTGGACTTCACTCTCCTGGCTAGCCTCCGGTATTCGTCAAAGTCACCCGAGATCTTCGATTGCCGGTACACATTTCTCTTCTCCCTAAGCAGTTGCCCGATTCCTCGATTAAACCACTTTGGTTGAACAGAGGACCGACGGGGGCATTTCAGAGGGATAAAACGCGATTGAAGACTCATGAATGTGGTTTTGAAACTGTTCCAAGAGTCTTCAACAGCATCGCACTCTTTTAGCCTCACGTCAGTCAGTCCCGCGCGTAGACCTGCAAAGTCTGCTCTTCTCAAATCGAGTTTCCTTGATTTGCTAGTTGCAGGCTCTGCCTTGGGGACTTTTACTACAAATATAATTAGTCGGTGGTCACTGCCACCGAGAGATATACAATAAGAAAGATGAGGGGGGGCGTTCTTCCACCGTTAGCGTGTACAGTCATGATAAAACCTTTAGGAATTCAGTTAATTCATCCAGCCTTACTAGGCACTAAGAATGCAACCACATAGCAGAAATCCCTCATAATTCCCGGCATGCACGATCCTTGTGGTGCATCATGTCGCCAGTGATGCTTAATTTGATTGCTACGTCTCTAGATTCACCCTGGATCCAAAACTCCATGACTGTCATTATCAAATTCTTCCTTCGGTCAGCTGGCTGAAATATTCCTCTTGGAGAGAGCATTCAAAAAAACTATTTTTTAAGCA